>HG995155.1:6259801-6859801 GCA_905333025.2 Pyrochroa serraticornis | reverse complement strand
TTGCGGAAAACCGAATTGAATGGAAGTTTAATCCTCAAGTCGCTCCTCATTTTGGAGGAATTTGGGAAGCTGGGATAAAGGTAGTAAAAATGCAATTAGACCGCGTTATTGGTTCGCAAATTTTATCTTATGAAGAGTTTGCTACCGTTCTGGCACAGATCGAGTGTTTACTGAATTCGCGACCACTTTGTTGGTTAAGTTCTGATCCTGCTGAACCTTTAGCTTTAACGCCTGCACATTTTTTGACTTTCACACCTTTGAAGTCCTTACCAGCTAGTGACGTAACTCAGATTACTATCAATCGCTTATCTCGTAAGCAATTATTGGATCAGATAGTCCAATCATATTGGAAGCGATGGAATGTAGAATATTTGACTTCCTTACAATCAAGGCAAAGGTGGAACACTCCATCGTGTCCGGTAAAATCGGGAACCCTCGTGGTATTACGACAAGATGGTAGCACCCCTCTACAATGGCCTTTGGGAATTATTGAGGAGTTGTTCCCTGTTAAGGATGGAGTAATTTGCGTTGCTACTGTTAGAACGCATATCAAGGGATGAAAAAAAAATTTTACGATTTTTTTTTGAACAAAAAATATCAATTCTCGCCATTTTTGTCAACAAGTTAAATACGCTAGAACTTTCGGATTTGGAGAAAAAAAAGAATAATTTTTTTTCAAAAAATTTTTTAAGTCCAAAACTTGGAAGACATTTTTTTTTTCATTTTTATCAATTGGGACAAACTTTTTGATGGTATTAAAAAAAAGTTGGGAAAAACGAATATTAAGGGATGAAAAAACTTTTTTTACGAATTTTTTCAAAATGTTATGTTTCCTTGGCAAAAATTTTAAATTGCGGCCATTTTGGTCAACAAGTTAGATACGCTAAAATTTTTAGATTTGGAGATTTGGATAGTTTTAGTTTTTTTTTTTAATTTTCTAAGTTCAAAAGTTGTAAAAAAAAATTTTTATTAAAGAATTTCTAAAAAACGCATATCAAGGGATGAAAAAATTTTTTTACGATTTTTTTCTGAACAAAAAATATCAATTGTCGCCATTCTTGTCAACAAGTTAAATACGCTAGAACTTTCGGATTTGGAGAAAAAAAAGAATAATTTTTTTTCAAAAAATTTTCTAAGTCCAAAACTAGGAAGACATTTTTTTTTTCATTTTTATCAATTGGGACAAACTTTTTGATGGTATTAAAAAAAAGTTGGGAAAAACGAATATTAAAGGATGAAAAAAATTTTTTTACGAATTTTTTCAAAATGTTATGTTTCCTTGGCAAAAATTTTAAATTGCGGCCATTTTGGTCAACAAGTTAGATACGCTAAAATTTTTAGATTTGGAGATTTGGATAGTTTTAGTTTTTTTTTTAATTTTCTAAGTTCAAAAGTTGGAAAAAAAAAATTCTCATTTTTATTCTTCACTTTATTCATTTGAGACAAACTTTTTGATAGTATCAAAAAAGTTGGGAAAAACGAATATTAAGAAAAAAATCTGTGATGCGAAGTTTGTGTCTTTCACACGAAAAGGTGACGATTATGGTATTTGGCGTTTTTTATTGTAAGTATCTCTGAAACGGACCTGCAGATTTCACCGAAAAAAAGTTTTTTGGCATCAAGCGGTGCATCTCAACAACTTTTGCGTTGGGGTGAAATGAGCTAGGACGTACGGTTTGGGATTTACCTGGTTAGTTATGCTCTGATGCGAAATTCGAGCGTTTGAAAAGAAAAGGAAACGATTACGGCTATTTGCCGCTCTAAACGCGCGTATCTTTGAAACTGACCTGCGGATATCGTCGAAGTAAACTTTTTCGGCATTAAGCGGTGCGTTCCAGCAACTTTTGCAGAGGGGTGAAATTAGCTAGGACGTACGGTTTGGGATTTACGTGGTAGGTTTTGCTGTAATGCGAAATTCGAGCGTTTCACACAAAAAGGAGTCGATTGAGGCAATTTGCGCTTTTAAACCTGCGTTTCTCTGAAACTGACCTGTAGATTTCAACGAAGTAAACTTTTTAGGCATTAAGCGGTGTGTCCTAACAACTTTGAACAGGGATGAAATTGCCTAGGGCGTACCGCTTGAGATTTAGGGGGTGGGATTTGGGTGCATAAAAAAAATTTTCTACAATTTTTTTTTAAATGTTATTTTTTCAGAGCAAAAAATTTAATGGCGGACATTTTGGTCAACAAATTAAAAACTCTATAACTTTCGGATTAGGATATATTAGGAATTTTGTTTTTATGAAAATTTTTTTAAGTCCAAAAGTTTGGAATTTTTTTTTTTTTTTATTAATTGAGACAAATTTTTTGTTTGTATCAAAAAAGTTGGTAATAACGCAAATTAAGGGATGAAATGTTTTTTTTTCGAATTTTCTCAGAATATATTTTTTTCTGGGCAAAAAATGTAAATTGCGGCCATTTTGCTCAACAAGTTAAATACGCTGAAATTTTCGGATTTGGAGATACAAAAAATTCCATTTTATTTTTCAAAAAATTTTCTAAGTCCAAAATTAGGAAAAATTTGTTTTTTTTTTATTTTTATCAATTAAGACCAATTTCTTGATGTTATCAAAGAATTTCTAAAAAACGCATATTAAGGAATGAAAATTTTTTTTACGATTTTTTTCTTAACAAAAAATATCAATTGTCGCCATTTTTGTCAAAAAGTTAAATACGCTAGAACTTTCGGATTTGGAGAAAAAAATAATAATTTTTTTTCAAAAAATTTTCTAAGTCCAAAACTAGAAAGACATTCTTTTTTTCATTTTTATCAATTGGGACAAACTTTTTGATGGTATTAAAAAAAAGTTGGGAAAAACGAATATTAAGGGATGAAAAAACTTTTTTTACGAATTTTTTCAAAATGTTATGTTTCCTTGGCAAAAATTTTAAATTGCGGCCATTTTGGTCAACAAGTTAGATACGCTAAAATTTTTAGATTCGGAGATTTGGATAGTTTTAGTTTTTTTTTTTAATTTTCTAAGTTCAAAAGTTGGAAAAAAAAATTTTTCATTTTTATTCTTCACTTTATTCATTTGAGACAAACTTTTTGATAGTATCAAGAAAGTTGGGAAAACGAATATTAAAAAAAAATCTGTGATGCGAAGTTTGTGTCTTTCACACGAAAAGGTGACGATTACGGCATTTGGCGTTTTTTATTGTGAGTATCTCTGAAACGAACCTGCAGATTTCACCGAAAAAAAGTTTTTTGGCATCAAGCGGTGCATCCCAACAACTTTTGCGTTGAGGTGAAATTAGCTAGGACGTACGGTTTGGGATTTACCTGGTTAGTTATGCTCTGATGCGAAATTCGAGCGTTTGAAAAGAAAAGGAGACGATTACGGCTATTTGCCGTTCTAAACGCGCGTATCTTTGAAACTGACCTGCGGATATCGTCGAAGTAAACTTTTTCGGCATTAAGCGGTGCGTTCCAGCAACTTTTGCAGAGGGGTGAAATTAGCTAGGACGTACGGTTTGGGATTTACGTGGTAGGTTTTGCTGTAATGCGAAATTCGAGCGTTTCACACAAAAAGGAGTCGATTGCGGCAATTTGCGCTTTAAAACCTGCGTTTCTCTGAAACTGACCTGTAGATTTCAACGAAGTAAGCTTTTTAGGCATTAAGCGGTGTGTTCTAACAACTTTGAACAGGGATGAAATTGCCTAGGGCGTACCGCTTGGGATTTATGGGGTGGGATTTGGGTGCATAAAAAAAATTTTCTACAATTTTTTTTTAAATGTTATTTTTTCAGAGCAAAAAATTTAGTGGCGGACATTTTGGTCAACAAATTAAAAACGCTATAACTTTCGGATTAGGATATATGAGGAATTTTGTTTTTATGAAAAATTTTTTAAGTCCAAAAGTTTGGAATTTTTTTTTTTTTATTAATTGAGACAAATTTTTTGTTTGTATCAAAAAAGTTGGTAATAACGCAAATTAAGGGATGAAAAGTTTTTTTTACGAATTTTCTCAGAATATAATTTTTTCTGGGCAAAAAATGTAAATTGCGGCCATTTTGCTCAACAAGTTAAATCCGCTGAAATTTTCGGATTTGGAGATACAAAAAATTCTATTTTTTTTTCAAAAAATTTTCTAAGTCCAAGATTAGGAAAAATTTGTTTTTTTTTTTATTTTTATCAATTAAGACCAATTTCTTGATGTTATCAAAAAATTTCTAAAAAACGCATATTAAGGGATGAAAATTTTTTTTACGATTTTTTTCTGAACAAAAAATATCAATTGTCGCCATTTTTGTCAACAAGTTAAATACGCTAGAACTTTCGGATTTGGAGAAAAAAATAATAATTTTTTTTCAAAAAATTTTCTAAGTCCAAAACTAGGAAGACGTTTTTTTTTTCATTTTTATCAATTGGGACAAACTTTTTGATGGTATTAAAAAAAGTTGGGAAAAACAAATATTAAGGGATGAAAAAAATTTTTTACGAATTTTTTCAAAATGTTATGTTTCCATGGTAAAAATTTTAAATTGCGGCTATTTTGGTCAACAAGTTAGATACGCTAAAATTTTTAGATTCGGAGATTTGGATAGTTTTAGTTTTTTTTTTTTAATTTTCTAAGTTCAAAAGTTGGAAAAAATTTTTTTTCATTTTTATTCCTCACTTTATTCATTTGAGACAAACTTTTTGATAGTATCAAAAAAGTTGGGAAAAACGAATATTAAGAAAAAAATCTGTGATGCGAAGTTTGTGTCTTTCACGCACGAAAAGGTGACAATTACGGCATTTGCCGTTTTTTATTGTGAGTATATTTGAAACGGACCTGCAGATTTCACCAAAAAAAATTTTTGTGGCATTAAGCGGTGCATCCCAACAACTTTTGCGTTGGGGTGAAATTAGCTAGGACGTACGGTTTGGGATTTACCTGGTAAGTTATGCTCTGATGCGAAATTCGAGCGTTTGAAAAGAAAAGGAGACGATTACGGCTATTTGCCGTTTTAAACGCGCGTATCTTTGAAACTGACCTGCGGATATCGTCGAAGTAAACTTTTTCGGCATTAAGCGGTGCGTTCCAGCAACTTTTGTGGAGGGGTGAAATTAGCTAGGACGTACGGTTTGGGATTTACGTGGTAGTTTTTGCTCTAATGCGAAATTCCAGCGTTTCGCACGAAAAGAAGTCGATTGCGGCAATTTGCGCTTTTAAATCTGTGTTTCTCTGAAACTGACCTGTAGATTTCATCGAAGTAAACTTTTTTGGCATTAAGCGGTGTGTCCTAACAACTTTGAACAGGGATGAAATTGCCTAGGGCGTACCGCTTGGGATTTAAGGGGTGGGATTTGGGTGCATAAAAAAAATTTTCTACAATTTTTTTTTAAATGTTATTTTTTCAGAGCAAAAAATTTAATGGCGGACATTTTGGTCAACAAATTAAAAACGCTATAACTTTCGGATTAGGATATATGAGGAATTTTGTTTTTATGAAAAAATTTTTAAGTCCAAAATTTTGGAATTTTTTTTTTTTTATTAATTGAGACAAATTTTTTGTTTGTATCAAAAAAGTTGGTAATAACGCAAATTAAGGGATGAAAAGTCTTTTTTACGAATTTTTTTAGAATATAATTTTTTCTGGGCAAGAAATGTAAATTTCGGCCATTTTGCTCAACAAGTTAAATACGCTGAAACTTTCGGATTTGGAGGTACAAAAAATTCTATTTTTTTTTCAAAAAATTTTCTAAGTCCAAGATTAGGAAAAAAATTTTTTTTTTTTATTTTATCTAATAAAACCAATTTCTTGATGTTATCAAAAAATTTCTAAAAAACGGATATTAAGGGATGAAAATTATTTTTACGATTTTTTTCTGAACAAAAAATATCAATTGTCGCCATTTTTGTCAACAAGTTAAATACGCTAGTACTTTCGGATTTGGAGAAAAAAATAATAATTTTTTTTCAAAAAATTTTCTAAGTCCAAAACTAGGAAGACATTTTTTTTTCATTTTTATTAATTGGGACAAACTTTTTGATGGTATTAAAAAAAAGTTGGGAAAAACGCATATTAAGGAATGAAAAAATTTTTTTTACAAATTTTTTCAAAATGTTATGTTTCCTTGGCAAGAATTTTAAATTGCGGCCATTTGGGTCAACAAGTTAGATACACTAAAATTTTTAGATTTGGAGGTTTGGATAGTTTTAGTTTTTTTTTTTAATTTTTTAAGTTCAAAAGTTGTAAAGAAAAAATTTTCATTTTTATTATTCACTTTATTCATTTGAGACAAACTTTTTGATAGTATCAAAAAAGTTGGGAAAAACGAATATTGAGAAAAAAATCTGTGATGCGAAGTTTGTGTCTTTCACACGAAAAGGTGACGATTACGGCATTTGGCGTTTCTTATTGTGAGTATCTCTGAAACGGACCTGCAGATTTCACCGAAAAAAAGTTTTTTGGCATCAAGCGGTGCATCCCAACAACTTTTGCGTTGGGGTGAAATTAGCTAGGACGTACGGTTTGGGATTTACCTGGTAAGTTATGCTCTGATGCGAAATTCGAGCGTTTGAAAAGAAAAGGAGATTAAATGTTATTTTTTCAGATAAGAAATTCCAGTGAGTTTACTTCCACTAGCTCTATAAAGTTACAATATTGTTCACTTGTTAGATCAAAACTTGAGTATGCAT
The DNA here is from genome assembly GCA_905333025.2 of Pyrochroa serraticornis. Taxonomy (NCBI): domain Eukaryota; kingdom Metazoa; phylum Arthropoda; class Insecta; order Coleoptera; family Pyrochroidae; genus Pyrochroa; species Pyrochroa serraticornis. The sequence goes on along the minus strand of HG995155.1, from coordinate 6,853,172 downwards.
CTATTGTTTGGTCGCCCATATACCTGGTTCATAGAAAAAGTTTAGAGAAAGTACTGAGAAGAGCTAGTAAATATATGTGTTATAGGATCGAAGGGAGTTATCCGTCAAGGGGTTGTCTTCAGAAGAGTTTACTTGTTAAGTTGGAACTCAATAATTGGTGGATAGACGTCGATATGCTGCGGTTCTCCTTCTGCATAAAATATTGAGTGGAAAGCTTGAATGTTCCTACGTCTTGTTCAAACTAAACTTTCGGGTTCCTAGATCTGGCATTAGAGAATGCTTGACATTCTACAGCAGGAAGAGTAAAATAAATATTGGACAGGGTGCCCCCATTAATTTCATTTGTGAGGCTTACAACAGCGTATGTGAAGAGGTAGACATTTTTTCTGCAGCGCCGCGGGAAATAAGAAATAAAATGTTATTGAGCTATTTCTGTTAATTGTTAATCTCTTAATTGTTAATTCTGTTAATGTGTCGGGCCTTTAAATTTATTTTCCTTTTTATTTTGTCTGTTGTTGGCCTTATATACTACTTGATTTTGTTTAAATTGATTTTGTTGGGATCCCTTAGTATTTCTTTTCACTAATGCTTTTTCTTTTGATTTTTCTGATAATTCGGTTACGCTTTTGTACAGGAGTTTTAGTTTGTCATTATTAGTTTGAATGTATTCGGTATGGAAAGTTTTATTCATTAATTCTGACGGATCGCTAGAATTTGTGTGTCCTAAGACAAATTCATAGGGGGTAAAAGTGGTTGTGGAATGAATTGAGCTATTATAAGCTATAATGGCGTATTTCATTAAGTAGGGGTCATCTTTAAATCGATTCTTTAATAATCTTAAATTTTCTAAAAGATTGGAGTGAAAGCATTCAACGGGGGAGTTAGATTCATGGTTTAAAGAGGTAGTAAAATGAATGTCAATTTTTTGTAATTTGAGAAGTTCTTTGATAGGTTCGTTGTTAAATTTGCTTCCATTATCCATTACAATTTTTGTTGGTAATCCATAGTAACTGAAAGATTGGGTTAGTGCATTGCAGGCTTCAAAGGCTGATGTAGTTTTGATTTGGGTGGCTTGTCCTTATTTAGAAAGTTTTTCGAAGATTGTGAGATAAATTGCGTTATAAAATTTGAAAGTATCTACGTGAATAATTTCGAATGGTTTGGACGGTGTTTCGGTGAGGACTAATGGTACATTTGGTGGGGTTCGTGAATATCTTGCAGTTTGACAAGTGATACAATCATTAATATAATTACTTATATCGGATATAATGTTGGGCCAATAATAGTTTTGTTTTAGTTTTTCTAATGTCTCGTGAATACCTCTATGATTACATTTTCCTTCGTGTTGGTGTTTAATTATCATCAGACATTCGTCTATTTCACGAATGGTGTTTACTAATTTGTTACATTTAATTAATTTTAGTCCGATTGCATAAAATTTTTGCATGTAGATTTTATTAAAAATGGAGTAAAGGCTTTTGTCGAAAAAATATAGATAGGGTTTTTTTCCCGTAGTGGTATAATCTCTCAAGAATTGGAAGACGAGTTCTTCGTTGAATTTAGGAATTTTAACTTCTAAGATTTTAAACGCATTAAAGTCGTTGTTAGATACTTCGAGTTGATCACGAATGTTTGGTTCAATAAGTATTTGATTGTTTTGGTTATTAATGATTTTCTCTAATATTGGGATGGCGTTATGTAGTGTCTCGTTGCTAGAAGAATGAGGGGTGTTCAGTGTTTCGATATCAGGAGGTCTAATTTGAGTATTTTCGATAATTCAAATTTTTTGTTGTGGGACATTTGAGCTAGTTGATGGTTGGGGTTCTTGGCGATTAAGATTTTCTGCCATATTTCTTAAATATTCCAGTATGTCTTGGTTAACTTCACCGGGATTATTAATTATTGATTTGTTTTCCAATGCATTAATTGTTATTCGGGATAAAGCATCAGCGTTAGTATTGAGTTTGCCTTTTTTATAGATGATGTTTTAATCGAATTCTTCTAATCTAAGGCGCCAACGAACTAATTTGGAATTTGGTTCTTTAAGATTGAATAACCAGAGTAATGGTCGGTGATCTGTGTAAATGGTAAATTTTTTCCGGACAGGTACGGTCTAAAATATTTACAAGCCCAAACGATGGCGAGTAATTCTTTTTCGATGGTGCTGTATTTTGGTTCACATTCATTTAGAGTACAGGAAGCGTACGCTACTAGTTTGTTATTTGGTAATTCTCCTTAAGATAGAACAGCTCCTACAGCTAAGTTACTAGCATCGGTGGTAAGAATAAAGTGTTTTTGAAAATTTGGATATTGTAACATTGGGTCGTTAATCAACATGTCTTTACAGATTTTGAAACATTCTACAAATTCCTTGTCATGAATAATTTTTGCGTTTTTCTTCAAACATTTAGTCATAGGTTTGGTAATTTTAGCAAAGTCACGAATGAATCTTTGGTAATAGCCTAAAAGTCCTAAAAAGCTCTTAATGTCTTTTTGTATCTCTGGAAGTGAGAAATTTTTTATCGCAACAATTTTGTAGGGATTCGGTTTTAAACCTTCTGGGGTAATTACATGGCCTAAATATTGTACTGATTTTTGGAGAAATTCGGATTTGTCAAGTTGTATCTTTAAGTTACTTTTTCTTAATCTGTCAAAAATTAGTCTGAGGCGTTGAACATGTTCTTCGAGGGATGTACTAAAAATAATTATATTGTTTAAATACACAAGACAACTTTCGTTGTGAAGTCCTCTTAATATGTTGTTTATCACCCTCTGAAAAGTGGCAGGGGCGTTTTTCAAGCCGAATGGCATTCGTTTAAATTCATAATGTCCGCTTTCGGTGGAAAAATCTGTTTTTTGTACATCGTCGGGGTTTACTTGTATCTGGTGGAAACCACTAGCAAGATCGAGGGTTGTAAAATAGTTAGCTCTACCTAATTTGTCTAGAATGTCGGCAATATTAGGGAGTGGGTATTTGTCATCGAATGTTTGTTCGTTTAATTTTCTGTAGTCAATGACGGGTCGCCATTTTTTCTTTCCTGAAGCGTCTAATTTTTTTGGAACAATCCAAATGGGACTGGACCAAGCGGAGGTGCTGGGTTGGATTATGCCTAGTTGGATTAGTCCAAAAGTTTGGATTTTTTTTTTTTTTTTTTATTAATTGCGACAAATTTTTTGATTGTATCAAGAAAGTTGGGAATAACGCAAATTAAGGGATGAAAAGTTTTTTTTACGAATTTTCTCAGAATATAATTTTTTCTGGGTAAAAAATGTAAATTGCGGCCATTTTGCTCAACAAGTTAAATACGCTGAAACTTTCGGATTTGGAGATACAAAAAATTGTATTCTTTTTTCAAAAAATTTTCTAAGTCCAAGATTAGGAGAAATTTGTTTTTTTTTCAATTTTATCAATAAAGACTAATTTCTCGATGTTATCAAAATTTCTAAAAAGCGCATATTAAGGGATGAAAAAATTCTTTTACGATTTTTTTCTGAACAAAAAATATCAACTGTTGCCATCTTTGTCAACAAGTTAAATACGTTGAAACTTTCGGATTTGGAGATACAAAAAATTCTATTTTTTTCTCAAAAAATTTTCCAAGTCCAAGATTAGAAAAAAAAAATTTTTTTTAATTTTTATCAATTTAGACCAATTTCTTGATGTTATTAAGAAATTTCTAAAAAACGCATATCAAGGGATGAAAAAATTTTTTTACGATTTTTTTCTGAACAAAAAATATCAACTGTCGTCATTTTTAAAAATTTTTGAGTCCAAGATTAGGAAAACTTTTTTTTTTCATTTCTATCAATTGAGACAAATTTCTTGATGTTATCAAAAAATTTCTGAAAAACGCATATTAAGGGATAAAAAAAAATTTTTTCGATTTTTTTCTGAACAAAAAATATCAATTGTCGCCATTTTTGTCAACAAGTTAATACGCTAAAACTTTCGGATTTGGAGATAAAAAAAAATTAATTTTTTTTCAAAAAATTTTCTAAGTCCAAAACTAGGAAGACATTTTTTTTTTCATTTTTATCAATTGGGACAAACTTTTTGATGGTATAAAAAAAAGTTGAGAAAGACGCATATTAAGGGATGAAAAAAATTTTTTTACGAATTTTTTCAAAATGTTATGTTTTCTTGGCAAAAATTATAAATTGCGGCCATTTTGGTCAACAAGTTAGATACGCTAAAATCTTTGGATTTGGAGGTTTGGATAGTTTTAGTTTTTTTTTTAAATTTTCTAAGTTCAAAATTTGGAAAAAAAAATTTTTCATTTTTATTCTTCACTTTATTCATTTGAGACAAACTTTTTGATAGTATCAAAAAAGTTGGGAAAAACGGATATTAAAAAAAAAATCTGTGATGCAAAGTTTGTGTTTTTCACACGAAAAGGTGACGATTACGGCATTTGGCGTTTTTTATTGTGAGTATCTCTGAAACGGACCTGCAGATTTCACCGAAAAAAAGTTTTTGGCATTAAGCGGTGCATCCCAACAACTTTTGCGTTGGGGTGAAATTAGCTAGGACGTACGGTTTGGGATTTACCTGGTTAATTATGCTCTGATGCGAAATTTGAGCGTTTGAAAAGAAAAGGAGACGATTACGGCTATAGGCCGTTTTAAACGCGCGTATCTTGGAAACTGACCTGCGGATATCGTCGAAGTAAACTTTTTCGGCATTAGGCGGTGCGTTCCAACAACTTTTGCGGGAAGGTGAAATTAGCTAGGACGTACGGTTTGGGATTTACGTGGTAGGTTATGCTCTAATGCGAAATTCGAGCGTTTCACACGAAAAGGAATCGATTGCGGCAATTTGCGCTTTTAAACCTGCGTTTCTCTGAAACTGACCTGTAGATTTCATCGAAATAAATTTTTTTGGCATTAAGCGGTGTGTCCCAACAACTTTGGATAGGGATGAAATTGCCTAGCGCGTACCGCTTGGGATTTAAGGGGTGGGATTTGGGTGCATACAAAAATTTTTCCACAATTTTTTTTAAAATGTTATTTTTTCTGAGCAAAAAATTTAATGCCGGGCATTTTGGTCAACAAATTAAAAACGCTATAACTTTCGGATTAGGATATATGAGGAATTTTAGTTTTTATGAAAATTTTTCTAAGTCCAACAGTTTGAAATTTTTTTTTGTTTTTAATTTTTATTAATTGAGACAAATTTTTTGATTGTATCAAAAAAGTTGGGAATAACGCAAATTAAGGGATGAACATTTTTTTTTACGAAAAAAAATCGTAAAAAAAAATTTCATCCCTTAATATGCGTTTTTCAGAAATTTTTTGATAACATCAAGAAATTTGTCTCAATTGATAAAAATGAAAAAAAAAATTTTTTTCTAATCTTGGACCGTTGTATGATTATTTCTAGTAGGCCAACGCTACTTAGTGGAAAGTGCTGCCTCTATTGGTATTCCATGCAAACCATCCATTTGGTAAGAATCTGAGCTAAGCTGACTGGAATCTCGTGCGTAACGACGTAAGTGCCCTTGCTGTTTATTGAGAGATTTACAGGCTCAAAGCCCTTAGATAAAAATAAAGATATACATTTGCATATATAAATAAATACTACATATTCATTTGGAACAATCGCAAAAAAAATAAAGATAAATAAACTTTTCAGTTAACAAACTTACTACTCATCTAAGTTTCCGGTACCAAACATAAGAAAAAAATATAACAAACTAAAAATCAATTATATGTGAAAAGGGAACGCCTCAGCTCAGTTTTAAAAATAGAGATAGACAACGTATCACTAATATCTGGCAAATTATCCATGTCATTAAACAATCGACAAACTCTATATATAGCTGAGCCATTAATTAAATGTGAGCTGCCCATAGGTATCCAGAACCGAGACGTAGCCCTCAACACACGCCCCGGAATCCTAAATCCAATAATAGCCAATAAATATGGATAGTCAACAAAAGAATACATCAACTCAACTTATTTCTCAGACTCCTCACATTTTGAAAATATATAGAGATGGATCCACCATGTACAGCAGTCGAATTCAGTTTCCTGACTCAGACGAATTATTAAGTTCAGCAGCAGCAGTTTAATTTGCCTTACGCTTAGCAATTGTAGGATTGCCATTCACATATTTAATGAATAAATTCACTTCACCATCAGCAACTCTCTTCTTCAACTGAGTCAAAACTTGCTTGAACTGAAGTCTCTGCACAGCAGTTTGATCAGAGTTAATCTTGATCCCATCTAGATTTAGAGATTTCTTGTTGTGGAGAGTCCAATGCACATCAAATGCTGAATCAAACATAACCCTCAAGGGTCTGCATTTGCCAACAGTATATTTACCAAGTCTAGTGACCTTTATATTGTCAGTACTAACAGGAGAATCCTTAAACAAGTCCAAAATAAAGTTTTTATCAGCAGGTAAATTATTACTATCATTCAAATGAAAGACAATTATATTGGCTTCTTTCTTCCTTCTCTCAGACAACTCAGTAATTACAACATCCGATATTGATGACTGAGCAGTAGTAAGTTCAGATCTCAAAACATCAATTTTGCAAAAAACTTCATCTCTGATCTCATCAATAGTATCAACAGCATTATCAACTTTATCCGAAATTTGATCTATCTTTGTATCTTGAGTAGCCAACCTGGAATCAAATTCCTTCAAAGACTCACGTAATGACTCCTTCAGTTCATTTATATTAGCAACAGATGCACTATGTATTCTATTCAACATTTTGTCTATTTTTGCTTCAGTACCACTCATCAACTTATTGATATGTCTTTCCAACTTGAGATCAACAGAATCAGCAGAAGCTGCAGGAGTCACCCTATTCCTATCAGTACCACAGCATTTTTTAAATGCTCCACTTTCCGTTTTGGATAAGCGTTGAAGACAACCCTGATGCACATAGTGATCCGATTCCGTGCATTTGATAGCATCTGCAATTCCCGCTGCACCAAAGGGCTTATTACACGATAGGCAATTCATAGACATGATGCAAACAGCTCCAATACAGCAAGTAGCTCCAATACAGTTTCAGGTTATGTTCGAAACACGTGGCGTGCTATTGCAAAATATATACAAAAAGTGACTCCAACAGCGTCAAGCCACACAACAAGATCAAGAAAAAATCACTTTAACGAACTCAGTGCAATCAAACAGTTCGACAAGTTGCAACAAACACCAGAAACAAACAATAATCAACCGACAAACACGCGACCGTTCCAAGCGACACCATCTTGTTTTATACTTGACACGTTACGTAGTGAAATTGGATATCCACTTAAGCCGATAAGAATGGGTTGGTAGCTCCAAATGTTTACATACAACGAGTTGGAAATGCAAGACGATCGGTACGTTCCGAAAATGTGCCGCGAATACGGAGTGGCATTTTGTAATTTATATGGAAATATAAAGAATCCGTTTCGTGGTTGTAAAACAATAAAAAAATATATTATAATAAAAATAATTTGATGAATTTTAGCAAAATTAATTATTAATATCAGATGAATTTTTTTGAAGAAAACACAAAGCTCATTTGACATTTATAAACTTTCACTCAAATTTTCTAAGTTTAATGTTACATATCGGCATCGCGACACTAAATTTTGTTTGTTTATAAATATTTTGATAGATCGATAGTTTTGGATCCGCGAATACAAAATTGTTTACCCGTGAAAAAAAGAACAAATAATTTACTGATGCTGCAGAATAGATATTTTGATTGGCTTCTTTGTAGTTTTAAATTTGGCTTCACTTGACAATCTTTATAAATTAATGTCTTGATTCAAAATGTTTCCGTTTGAAGCCATTTCGGGACATTTTTAGTTCCAGTTTTTATAATAGAAACTTTTATGCGCTTTACAATATTTTTTGACCCAATAAAACTTTAATAACCTAGTTCGGTCAAGTTAGCCTCTCACTTTCAGATTTTAATATTTTTTAATGTCATAAATCGTGCTGATTTTGTGCTCAATTGTGCCGATATTTATTTCAATTGTATTCATCTCTAAAAAGCAAAAAATTGAAAACAAATCCGTGGCCAACTTGATTGCTAGCCGCCTATTTTTTCACTTTTTTACAACATTTTTGGCTTATTCAATTCTGCTACTTTTTTACTATATTATGCTGATGTATATTTCAATTGAGCTTCTTACTAAAAAGCAAAATACACCTGTATCAGTAAGCACACATAAGCACAATTGAATAAAGCAAAAATATTGTAAAAAAGTGAAAAATAATTGGAGTCTTGCGGTCAAGTCAACCATCAAATTTGTTTAATTTTTTCTTTACTTACAAACGAGCACGATTGAATAAGCCAAAAATATTGTAAAAAAGTGAAAAAGAATGAGAGGCTGGCTTTTAAGTTGGCCCCCGGATTTGCTTAATTTTTTTGCTTTTTAGATTAGCACAATTAAAATAAATATCAGCGCAATTAAGCACCAAATCAGCACAATTGATGATGTGAAAAAAAATTAAAATCAGAAAGTGGGAGGCTAACTTGACCGAGCTTAATAACCCCCTAAATTTTTCTCAAAGCAGTTATTGTAAACTTTTTCAAAAGTTCAGTTGGGGTTTGTGAGAAACACGTATTTTCAGGACAATAATAAAAAAAATATATTTAAGTATTTTTACTTTGTTTTCTAAATTCTGTACCGTTAGAAGGATTTCTTTACAATTATGGCATTCAAACTTTTCGCCAAATTTTTTTATTAAATATTCCGTAAAATGAAAGGCTGAGCATTCCTCTAAAGTCACATCCAACTGTTCGGGAGATGATGAAAGCGCTTCAGGTAAAGCACTTCCATCATCTTCGGTGCCCATGGCAACCACTTCTGCAGCATCGTCTATATTTTCAAGGAAAAACCCGTAACAGTTCGACCAACGATATTTTGTTTGTTGTCGGTAACAGTCGTATTAAATTTCATCGTTTGTTTTGACGCATTGCTCTGGTGTCTCTGCCGGAGTCTGCCGGTTGTTCATAATTGAAACGAAGCCGTAGTGGGGATGATAAGCAAAGTCAAAAACCGAGCGATCTTGAAAGGACCGACGCCATCTAACCGCCTTGTACCGGTACTAAACCGTTTTGGACCGCCGTTGTCCTACTTATAATCTATATACTATGCTTGGACTTAGAAAATTAAAAAAAAAAAAAAAAAATTTTTGTATCTCCAAATCCGAAAGTTTCAGCGTATTTAACTTGTTGACAAAAATGGCGACAGTTGATATTTTTTGTTCAGAAAAAAATCGTAAAAAAATTTCTTCATTCCTTAATATGCGTTTTTTAGAAATTTTTTGATAACATCAAGAAATTGGTCTTAATTGATAAAAATTAAAAAAAAACAAATTTTTAATAATCTTGGAATTAGAAAATTTTTTGAAAAAAAATAGAATTTTTTGTATCTCCAAATCCGAAAGTTTCAGCGTATTTAACTTGATCAAAATGGCCGCAATTTAAATTTTTTGCCCAAAAAAAATTATATTCTGAGAAGACTTGTAAAAAAAACTTTTCGTCCCTTAATTTGCGTTATTCCCAACTGTTTTGATACAAACAAAAATTTGTCTCAATTAATAAAAATTTAAAAAAATAAAAATTCCAAACTTATGGACTTAGAAAAATTTTCATAAAAACTAAAATTCCTCATATATCCTAATCCGAAAGCTATAGCGTTTTTAATTTGTTGACCAAAATGTCCGCCATTAAATTTTTTGCTCAGAAAAAATAACATTTTACAAAAATTGGTAGAAACAATTTTTGATGCACCCAAATCCCACCCCTTAAATCTCAAGCGGTACGCCCTAGGCAATTTCATCCCTGTCTAAAGTTGTTGGGACACACCGCTTAATACCGAAAAAGTTTACTTCGACGATATCCGCAGGTCAGTTTCAAGGATACGCGCGTTTAAAACGTCATATAGCCGTAATCGTCTCCTTTTCTTTTCAAACGCTCGAGTTTTGCATCAGAGCATAACTTACCAGGTAAATCCCAAACCGTACGTCCTAGCTAATTTCACCCCAACGCAAAAGTTGTTGGAACGCACCGCTTAATGCCAAAAAACTTTTTTTCGGTGAAATCTGCAGGTCCGTTTCAGAGATACTCACAATAAAAAACGCCAAATGCCGTAATCGTCACCTTTTCGTGTGAAAGACACAAACTTCGCATCACAGATTTTTTTCTTAATATCCGTTTTTCCCAACTTTTTTGATACTATCAAAAAGTTTGTCTCAAATGAATAAAGTGAAGAATAAAAATGAAAAATTTTTTTTTCCAAATTTTGAACTTAGAAAATTAACAAAAAAGCTAAAACTATCCAAACCTCCAAATCCAAAAATTTTAGCGTATCTAACTTGTTGACCAAAATGGCCGCAATTTATAATTTTTGCCAAGAAAACATAACATTTTGAAGAAATTCGTAAAAAAAATTTTTTCATCCCTTAATATGCGTCTTTCCCAACTTTTTTTTAATACCATCAAAAAGTTTGTCCCAATTGATAAAAATGAAAAAAAAATGTCTTCCTAGTTTTGGACTTACAAAATTTTTTGAAAAAAAATTAACTTTTTTTTATCTCCAAATCCGAAAGTTTTAGCATATTTAACTTGTTGACAAAAATGGCGACAATTGATATTTTTTGTTCAGAAAAAAATCGTAAAAAACATTTTTCATCCCTTGTTATGCGTTTTTTATAATTTTTTTAATAACATCAAGAAATTGGTCTCAATTGATAAAAATGAAAAAAAAAATTTTTTCCTAATCTTGGACTTAGAAGATTTAAAAAAAATATAGAATTTTTTGTATCTCCAAATCCGAAAATTTCAGCGTATTTAACTTGTTGACAAAAATGGCAACAGTTGATATTTTTTGGTCAGAAAAAAATCGTAAAAGAATTTTTTCATCCCTTAATATGCGCTTTTTAGAATTTTTTTGATAACATCAAGAAATTGGTCTTAATTGATAAAAATGAAAAAAAACAAATTTTTCTTAATCTTGGACTTAGAAAATTTTTTGAAAAAAAAATTGAATTTTTTGTATCTCCAAATCCGAAAGCTTCAGCGTATTTAACTTGTTGAGCAAAATGGCCGCAATTTACATTTTTTGCCCAGAAAAAATTATATTCTGAGAAAATTCGTAAAAAAAACTTTTCATCCCTTAATTTGCGTTATTCCGAACTTTTTTGATACAATCAAAAAATTTGTTTCAATTAATAAAAATTTAAAAAAAAAAAAAATTCCAAACATTTGGACCTAGAAAATTTTTTATAAAAACTAAAATTCCTCATATATCCTAATCCGAAAGTTATAGCGTTTTTAATTTGTTGACCAAAATGTCCGCCATTAAATTTTTTGCTCAGAAAAAATAACATTTTATATACATAAGAATTAAAACCGATTCAAGGAAATATTTTGTACTTGAATCCATCTAAATTATCCATTGTATGCTTGATTAATATTTGCTTGGCAGGAATTCTAGAACTTCCGAAATTAACTCAGATAATTTGCATTACATATTGAAATTTATAAGAAAGGCAATGATAATGTAAAACCGAATCATTCAAATATGATTAACTAAATCAGTCAATTTTATTAATTATTGATTATTCAATTAGTCAAAATTACAAAGAATAGCTTAAATCAAAATTTCGGACCTTTCTGTTAGCTGACATTGACAACAACTTTTTAAATCAAATACATATCGCCATAATGTAATGTTACAAATCGTGCGTCAACGATGTCTACCTCAAACTGTAGAACCGGTGAAATTGGCGGGTTATTTAAAAAATTACACGACAACTTGGCATCGTAGCGCATACTGACTTGTCAAGGAAAGCAGTTTTGAGCGTTCTCTCACGACCCAACCGATTTTAGGTAGACATTTTCAATGGTGTCGGGTGTACAGTGCAAGGATGCAGGGGTTACCGGGCCATTTTGACCTTACTCTATATTTAAATTAATATTTTGTTAAATATTTCCCCAAGAAATCTGATTCAAAAACCATCGTGATCCAGATTCTTCATATTTTATTAATATAATTTTTTTTATCCTTGCAACGGTAACTGAGATAGCAGCATGTAAAGCAAAAAGTGGGCCGAAAATAATTAATGTTTGACCGATACCGAACTGAGAAAATGGCGTTTTAAACTCTCCTCCAAAGAAAAGTCAACGTCGTTTCAATGTTAGCTTTAAATCAGTGCCTCAAACTTTAATATTTTAAAAATAGAACGTCTATACATAATATTTTGATTTTTGGACATCCTATACTACAATATTGTAGCTTTCTCATAATACCATTAGTTTGAACTTGGCATTTTGTGTTCGCACGCAGTGATCAAGTCTTAACTCCATACAATCCTTAACTACCCGTATCTCTGGCATGTGATGAAGGTCCAAGAGACATCACAGGAGTTTTGTCACATGAAATCAATGGAGAAGAACTTCCCATCGCTCTCATATTAAGGGCCTTGACGTCAGCAGAAGAAAATTACAGTCAATTGGATAAAGGAGCATTAGGAATCGTATTCAGCGTGGATAAATACTTCATGTATTTGTTTGAATAAAAACTTAAACTTCAAACTCAATATTACGGATAATTGACCCTTGACAAGAATTTTCCACCATAATTCGAAATTTCCAGCTTTGACTGCAGGCCGACTACTGCGATACGGTACATTTTTCTCCTCTTTCAACTATGAAATTGAACACAGGAGTGCGGAATATCACACAGATGTCGATTATCTGTCCAGAACTGAAAATACGGCTTCAAAACCAGGCTTCGAACAAATACTGAGTTAAGAAGTTACAGATCTAAACGATCAGATCATAAATCAAATTTCGATCATTGAAATTCATCAGAAATCAATTAAAGAAGAAAGTGCCAAAGATCAAACCGTAACAAAGATAGTCCAGAAGATAAGCAACGGGGAACAAGAAAACTTGGAATATCACATTTAAGATTGCATTATGTTCAAGGGACGAGTTGCCATTCCGCAATCAAAGTAAAAGTTGGTACTGCCACAACTTCACAACACCCATACGGGAATTGTCAAAATGAAGCAATTGGCGAGACACTACTGCTGGTGGAAAACTATTGACAAAAAAATAGAAACACTCGTGAAATCATGCCCAGAATGCGCCATGGTAAAGAAGAATCCACAAAAAGCCCTAATACATTCGTGGGAAGAACCGCACAATAGCTTCGACAGAATTCACATCGACTATGCAGGTGAATTCCAGGGACATCATTTTCTAATTTTGGTAGACGCAAAATCTAAGTGGCTAGAAGTCAAAGTTCAAAGAAGTACCCCGCCTTCTACTTCAACAATGAAGCTTCTTAAAGAAATATTCTGCTTCCATGGATTTCCAAGAATCAAGGTATCAGACAACGCAACAATTTTCAGCACCGTAGAATTTAAAGAATTCTGCAAACAAGCAGGAATCATCCAAAAATTCATCACCCCGGGTCATCCAGCAACGAATGGCCTTGCGGAAAGAAATGTTCAAACCATCAAGCAAAAGCTAACATCAATATCCACCGCAAGTCTGCCAATTCAAAAGAAAGTCAATGAAATTCTCTTCAGATATAAGGCTACACCTCTGGCATGCAACAAATCACCCGCCGAATTATACTTACGACGACAAATGCAAATCAAATTGGACTCACTTCAATCAACTCCAGTTGCAACTCGCGTAAATGCAGAAAATTACGTCGTTCGAGAATTATGCCTGGGAGACAGAGTCCAAGCCAAGTGGTAGCAGGGAAACAAGTATACATGGAAATCTGACATCATTCGCAAGACGCTCGGTAGACTACACTACCAAGTCCAACTCGACTCTGGTTACACTCTGAGGCGACAAATCAATCAGTTACAGAAGTTAAAAGTGCCAAAAGCAGAGCCGAAGAAAGTGACATTTGCACAAGTCGTAACAAAAATTCACCCAAGTGAAAGACATGACAAGATTATTTGGAGTTTGCCAATGTGTCGAGTTCGAAAAATAATCAACTTAATATTCAACCAGCCCTAGTAGATCCGATCCCAGCAGAAGATCCAGCTCCCCGCAGAAGAGGAATAATAAACTATCGACCAAGATTAGGTCAAGATTAACAGATTACTGTATTACCGACCTCCCCGGTGCTACCGACCCTTTTCCATGTACGAGCTAGATCACTAACATCCCTCTATTCCATTCTAGACGTCGTCTGGCAAATTGGTGAATAAAATTCTGTGTGACTAGTGATTAGTGTTTTTTGCTAATGTGTTAGTATTTTCTCGTTATTCGATAAGTTTCCGCGCCACGTGGTCTTCGAGTTTATCGTTATTCTGCGGATATCGCGCCCGCGATTAGCGATCCAGTGCCGCCAAGAAGCGGTTTTCCACGTGTTTTCCACGTGTTCTCCACGTGTTGCTCACGTGTTCTCCAGGTGCCTTCCATTATGGAAGTAAAACAGGGCTGCTTTGATAACCTCGCGGATGAAGATTTAAAAATTATCATCCTCAAATGCAGCGAGATAATGGAAAGTAGAAAACGCTATTATGAAGGCAACGACAGCAGCAACGATGACGATTTTGTAAAACCCAAAAAGACGACACGCCCCCTATTACGTTCTTATTTTGACTTTGGTCTATTTTGATCTTTCCAGCCTCCTGCCTTAAGAAAGTTATCTTTCCTTTGGTTTTTTCGTTAGTATGCAAGATGAGAAAATGTTTATATTTCTGTTTCTGGTGAATGTTCTTATTTCAAGCTCCGCGCTAATCGCGCCCTCTTTAGTATTTCTTATTTCGATTTCTTGTGCAACGATATCGGCATGACACACAAAAAGTTTTATTTAAAAAGACGCCATTGTGGATTGTAGTGATCGAGATTTGTTCGTGTGCGCTATTAATTTTTATTAATTAACCCACGTATTGGGAATTTTGTGCTGAACAAATCATAAAATCATTGCTGACCTAAGTGTAATTAGGAGCTATAAGTTTTTTGCTTTTATTGGCGACATTTAAACGATAACTTACAATTTTGGTGCAACGTCCTCTTTTTTCAGAGGTAAGTGTGCGTTTGTGTGTTCATGGCTGTTATATCGTTGTACACATTTTTAGGGCTCTTCGCTTCCTCTTATTCTTCCTCCTCTCTGGGACCCTCTCTAGGGGCACTTCTATGCCGTCCTTGGCACGTCTGCCTTTGTACGTCTATACCCTCTTAAATTGGGCCTACAACCCCTTGTTCATTTGCTGCCTGCTGGACCGCTTAATTCCAACCGGACGCTGTAGGTTTAGCCTTGTCCGGATTGACGTCGATTTAACCAGTAGCAGCTAAGTAAACGTATTGCAACGTATTGCTTGCAACCCCTTCATGGACTTATTTTTACTAGTACCTGTTATATGTGCGCCAGTCTGTCGACAGAAAGGGTACCCAATTTATTGTGTGTTTTGCTTACGAGAATATGTTTATAACCGCCTTCAGCATTTAGTATTTTTTTTGTATTTCTTGCGTTCAGCAATATATTTAAATTTTATATTTCCTACTGTTTCTTCCTAGTGTGTTGTAGCTTCTGTTTTGTAAATAAATGTATGTATTGTTGTGAATGAGACAACGGCGTTGTGTTGAGTTAAATCTCCTGGTCCATTACCATTTGGTAATTTTTGTGGTAATTACTTGACCGGTTGTGTCTTGCAAATTAATTTAATTTAATTTAATTTAACTCAATGAATTGATTAACCTACAGGTAACTACCCAATTACAGGCTAATAACTAAATAATAATTCTATAACATCATGTAAGATAAGACACATTTGCAGATATTAACAGAAATAGCTCAATAACATTTTATTTCTTATTTCCCGCGGCGTGGCAGAAAAAATGTCCACCTCTTCACATACGCTGTTGTAGGTCTCACAAATGAAATTAATGGGGGCACCCTGTCCAATATTTATTCTACTCTTCCTGCTGTAGAATGTCAAGCAATCTCTAATGCCAAATCTAGGAACCCGAAAGTTTAGTTTGCCCAAGACGTAGGAACATTCAACCTTTCCACTCAATATTTTATGCAGAAGGAGAACCGCAGCATATCGACGTCTATCCACCAATTCATTGAGTTCCGACTTAACAAGTAAGCTCTTCTGAAAACAACCCCTTGGCGGATAACTCCCTTCCATCTTATAACACATATATTTAATAGCTCTTCTCTGTACTTTCTCTAAACTTTTTCTATGAACCAGGTATATGGGCGACCAAACAATAGATGAATACTCAAGTTTTGATCTAACAAGTGAACAATATAGTAACTTTATAGAGCTAGTGGAAGTAAACTCACTAGAATTTCTTATAACAAAACCCAGGGCTCTATACGCCGCAGCAACCGTTACTTGTAAATGATCCCCGTAAGACAGCCTACTATCAAATAACACGCCCAAATCTCTATAAGAGGATAATCTCTGAATTTTACATTCAGCCACCATGTTATCGAACTTGATACTAGTCTCCCTAGTCGTGTAAGACACCACGCAGCACTTATCAACATTCAGATCTAAGCAATTAATAATACTCCAATTAACAATTCGTGTCAAATTTAATTGGAGCTCTTCACAATCACTCCGGTGAGCAATCTTTTTAAATATTTTAACATCATCCGCAAAAATTAGGCAACCGTCTCCCAAATTCTCAACAATGTCGTTAACAAAAATGTTAAAAAGAAGAGGACCCAAAACCGAACCCTGCGGTACGCCAGACATAACCATTATATCGTGTGATTTAAAGCCGTTCCAAAGCACACATTGTTTTCTATCGGCAGAATAGGATCTAAACAACTGAATTAACATATTAAACAACCCAAACAAATGCAGTTTCCTCAATAAGATACCTTGGTCCAGACTATCAAATGCTTTAGAAAATTCTGTATAAATGACATCAGTTTGCACACTATCATCAATACTCCGAGCAATAAAATCCGAAATGCATAGCAAATTGGTCACCGTAGATCTACCCCTCATAAAGCCATGCTGCAAGTCCGTAATCCTGGGCTTAACATGGTGATAAATGCATCCATGCAATAAAGTTTCAAACACCTTAGCAAAATTGGAAATAATAGAAACCGGCCTATAATTCTCAATCTTCCTCCTATCTCCCTTTTTGAAAACTGGAGTAACCCTTGCACTCTACCACATATCAGGGAATATGCCATGTCCAACCACAATAGTGATAGAGGCCACGCAAGCACGGATGCGCAATCCTTCAACAAGAACGCGGGAACCCCATCAAGCCCAGCCGTCAATCTTCCTCTCATCTTTCTCAACACCGCCAAAACTTCCCGCTCCGAGAAACCAACAATGTTCAGGCAATCACCCCTAAATCCGTCCGCGCTATCGTCAACAGACTGGCGCGATGCGGCATACGTTGAAGCAAAAAACGCAGCAAACGCATCCACAATCTCCCGCGGCGAATCCAACCGGCGATCCCGAAACGTCATTTCCCCAGAAACAGAATTCGATTTCGTACTTACATACGACCAGAACTTAGATGGGTATCTCTAATGTTACGTTCAACACCAGCAATACAGGCTTTTCGGGAGGATTCAATGGATCTCTTGATATTTGCTCTCAGCAGTCGGAACTCAACCTTTAAACACTCTCCCCTTACTTACCTCACTTAACCTCTTAACCCGCGACCAATCTTCACTGGGTCTCCCCGGAACACGACCATACAACCCCCCAGGGGTTATCCATTCTGCGATTGGCCCGGCTTGCAGGGTCAGTTCCGACCATATTCCGGTCATTCTTCAATTGGACAATATTCAAAATGACCTCCCTCTAAGAAAACCAAAAATATTCTGGAATAAATTTAAAAACAGGGTCGCTGAAACCTTGGACTCTATACCGATAATAAACACAGTAGAATCAATGGAACTAAACATTGAAAATTTTGAAAAAATCATCACACAAGCAATCGATCACTCAACGGATAAAAGACCAATCACTCAAATAAAACAAAAACTACCAGATCACATTAAGGACTTAATTAGAATAAAAATCCGTATCAAAAGAGTTTATCAAAGAACTCTTGCCCCACAACATAAGCGCGAATTAAATCATTATCAAACATAGGTGAGATATGCTCTTATGGATCATTACAATGATTCCTGGGGAAAGAAACTCACATCGTTGAATGTTCAGGATAACTCACTCTGGAAAATGACAAAGATTCTTAAAAATTCAAACGTAAACACTAAGAGAATTCCTCCACTAAACTCCCCCCAATGGTCCAGTTTCAGCAACAAGTGATAAAGTCGAAGTTTTTGCAGATTCACTACAAGAACATTTCAGCAAAGTGCTAACACATGCCAACCTAAACAGAGTCGAGCAGATCGAAAGTTTTGTAAATGAACATCTAACAAACTTTAACACAAACAACACAGATATACTAGAACCAATCACTCCAAATAAAATCAAAACAATAATTAACACATCAAAACGTAAAGCTCCAGGCCCTGATGGTATCACGAATCTGTTTTTGAAGAATCTCCCACACAAAAGTAGAATTTGTAGCAAAAGCTTTGATCGTATTTTCGACTATAAGGCTAATTTCGAATTAATTGGCAATCTTCTAAAATCTGACCATGAGGAAGCAGTGACTGCTATACATTTTATTTGCCAAAGAGACCGAATAATGAAAGGTGCACAATAAAATGCACAGACACTGATGTTTTAGTTCTCTTTTCCCGTTTTAAGGATAAATTAGCCAGTGAAGTATGTTACAGGAAATCAGGATAAATTTGCTTTACACCAGTACCCGACGTAAAGATAGATTCATTACTATTGAAAAATTTACCCGCTTTCCAGGTAGTCACAGGGTATAATACAACTAGTGCTTATATGGAAAAGTAGAATTGTTGGGCATATATGTTTCGTACCACAACTTGCCAAATGATGTTGCCACCCAAAAATTTGATAAAGTATTTCGTAATAGGCAAGATTTTGTTTTAAAACTCTATACAAGAAAGGGGGACGTCTCTTGCATATTGCGTTCAAAGTGTAGGTGCGGGGGCGGTTGGGAAAGGAGACATGATGCGAGAACGCATGAGTCATAGATGCGAGTGGACCGAAATCCGCTCTCCGAGATTTTTACTCGGTATATTTAAATTATTTTTTGAATAATGAGAAGTTTGTTAGAATGTTTGTTAAGTCTCATTACTGATTAGTTTGGCGGCAAAAAGGGAAAAAAAAATCTTTGTACCCAGTTGTAATTCCGGATACACCCCTTCACCAATAACAATTTCAAAGTTTACGTCTCCAGGAAATCTAAAAATGATGGAAATATGGAGGAGAAACATTCCTAGAAGTGATCAAATTTTAAGTAGAAATAATGGGCTTTGTATCAATCATTTCGAAAATCATTTCATTGTTAGAGAATAAAACAACAGATTAATTAAGGCGAGTTAATCGTAAATTTAATAGTTTTCCTTTCGTGTTCATGATATTTTTCGACATAATTGTTGTATAGGCAAGTGATTAGCAAAAGTGAAAATGGTGAAAAATGATGAACAAACGTTTTCTTTAATATTGCGTATATTAGTTTGAAGAACGTCTGTTCTCCTTGGTGGTCGAGGTAAAAGAGACCGTTCGTCACACGACTTGCTACAGATCTCCGTATACGCGCATGCGTACAGTTCTAACTAATAAGTCACGCCTTCAATGTGGCGGCAGTTTTAAACATGAGTGGACTGTATAGTTGGTTGTATAAATATGATGATAATCGCGTAACCATACCGCCCACCTTGAAAGTATGACTTTCAAAACACATTAACACACAATAAGTCTGTGTTTTTGTCCTTAATTGTACTACTTAATACTAACTAACACAAAACTCAGAATTGCACTAAATTGTACAACTTAAATACAGAACTTAATACTAATGTCACTGGAAGGATTTAGAAACAGGTATAGTCTCAAGTTGCCCATCAGAGTCCGAAGTTGGAAGCACGCTTATTCTTCCATCGGCACGTTTGATTGTTCCATTGTTAGTTTTTATTGTTACTACCCTGACGACTCCGTCCTTGCCCGGATGCTTTTCTATTATTCTACCCAAATGCCATTTTAATGGTGGTAGATTGTCTTCTTGAATGATCACTAATGTGCCTACTTTTACATTTGGGTGTGATGTTGTCCATTTGTTTCGTTGAATTAAATTTGGCACATACTCGCGAGACCAACAACGCCAAAAATGTTGCCGTAATTGTTCCGGGCGCTGCCATCTCGTTAAACGATTCATCGGTATTGATTCTAGGTTTCGTTCTATGGTAGCTGTTAATCTAGCACCTATAAGGAGATGTCCCGGGGTTAAAGCGCTATAATCGTTTGGGTCATTGGTGAGAGGAATCAAAGGTCTTGAATTTAAACAAGCTTCAATTTGTACTAGTAACGTATACATTTCCTCATAGGTTATTGATGCATTTTTGAGTCTACCGCCCACCCTGATAATACCCATTTCGTCAATAAATGGACTCAAACGCAACAAGCGATTGCTTCTTTTGATTGATTTTGTACTGGACAATAATCTAAGCTCCTCCTCGAATTCTGAATTTTGAAAGAATTTAATAATGCAGAATGTTGCACATTCTAACTTTTTACATAATAGCGCACCATTTAAAATGGATTTTAATATATATTTACTAATAAATCTGCGACAGTATACATCCACTTGTTGCAATATTGAAAAAGATGAATACTTCTCAATGACTGGAAATTCATTTGAATTCTTAACTAAGCTTAATGTAACATTTTTTCTTCTTGTGTCTGCCAGATTGACTATAAATTGAGGTTGCAATGGCCAATAGATGTTGTCTCTTGTTGAAAACTCTGGTCCATGCCACCACTTTTTTAATGTTAACAAATCACAAGGTGTTGCACCTCTGCTGATTACATCTGCGGAATTTTGTTTCGTATCTACATGACACCAATCATTAGCACCTGTCAATCTTTGAATTTCTGCTACTCTGTGCGCAACAAAAACTTTCCAAGAATTAGCTGTAGCTGGTATCCACGATAAAACCACTTTGGAATCACTCCACAAGAAAATTCGTTTAATTGTAACATTTAATGACTTTGTTACCTTGCATACTAAGCGAGCAAGAAGAACTGCACTACACAACTCCAACCGCGGAATTGTGATAGTCTTTGTACAGTCACGTCAGGTGATGTACCCCTACCCCTGTGCAAGGTGGGGGTTGTACAGGAATCTGGTCCAGTGGATGGACCGCACTACCTGTTTACTCCTCAGACGTTTTTCGGCCACCAGCCAGTCCAACCACCCTCCAGTACCTTCAACAAGCGAGGGCAAATTTGGCGACGTTTCATCATACAAATATATTAGTTTTAATAAATCAATACACTAAAGACCGCAGCACATTATTTATCGTACTAGCCTGCACAGTCTTTAAAGGTGCTACACGTGATTTGGCACATAATAATCGAATGTTGTGTTTGCTCTGATGATTAGACGTTCGAACATACACGAATGCACCATATGCTTTTTCTGACGCATCACAGAACCCATGGATTTCTAATTGTGTGAAATCAAAATCAAAATCAGCTATAATCCGCCTGGGAATCTTTAATTGATTCAACATTTGCAAATCTGACATGAAATGCAACCAAGCTGTACGTAACTTGATGGGAACAGGTTGATCCCAATTAAGCTGAAGTTACCACAATTCTTGCATGATCAATTTGGCTATTATCAAAACCGAATCAATGAAACCAAGTGGATCAAACAATTTTGACACTGCTGAAAGAATTGATCTTTTGGTTGTAATAGTTGATTGCACTAATTGTATTATAGAATGTTTTAACATATCACTTGAACTGTTCCAATTTAATCCCAGTGTTTTCATGTCGCTCTCTTTATCCGAATTAATTAGTGTTTTATCAGAAACATTAAATGTCTTGGGTAGAATTTTGGAATTATTAGTAGCCCACTTACGCAACTCAAATCCTCCAAGTTTAAAACATTAAATTAATTGCTCCTTATTTAAAATTGCTTCTTCTGTTGTGTTTGTTAAATACACCATTAAAGTGTCCCAGTTTTCTATTGGTTGACCTAAAGCTTTAGGAACCCGTAAATGTTTGTTGCTTGCGTCGACCAACTCTCTGAGTGCAACATGCAACTCTTTTGTTACTAGTGGAAGCTCAACTAATTGCTTAACATGATTATGTATGATTAACTCCTTGTTCTGATATCGTTGTTTTAACAAATCCCAAGCAATATCGTAGTTTTGTTCAGAGATATCTAACGATTCGATTACGTTGGCAGCATCTCCTTTCAATGTGCTTCGTAAATAGTGGAATTTTTGTGAATTCGATAAAGCGCTGTTACAATGAACACTAGAGTTAAACGTATTATAAAAATGAAGCCAATCAGAATATCCACCCTTAAACTCTGGTAAATTAATTTTTGGCAATTGAATTTTTGATATAACTTCATGAGTTGGATTGCGATTTGAAGATGGATTAACGTTACATATGATTGTTTGTGCCTGTCCCATTGCTTTGTAAAAACAGTCTTCAAAAGATACGTCTTTATTAACACCATTTAATCCTAACCCACAAAATTTACCCCATAATAATTCAATTTCGTTACTGCGAATTTGTAACTCCGCTACACTGGTATTGTAGCCATTGTCAATAAATGACTGAAAACGTTCTAAATCACTCCTTACCCTTTCTGGTGTGATTTGTAAATTAATCTGAGCGTTAATGTTCATTGAAGATGACTTTTTACTTTCATCTTCAGCATTCTTTATTAGTGAATGTGCTTTTATCGTCAATTGATAATACATTGATTCAAGTTCGTCCCGCTCTTAACACTGACTCTCATCTTCATCTAGAATTTCTATTTCGTCTAGTAATGATTCCAATTTGTCCCACCGACTTTGAAACTTAGTTAACTTCAATTCTAATTCTTTTATTTGACTGTGATTGGTTGGTAGATCGGCTACAAATTTTTCAAATCTCGTCAAATGGCCTTTCATTAAAATAAGTTTTCTATTAGATGACGCCATGTTACAACCTTTGACGAAATGTATAATTTGTAGTACAATTTTTTTGCACACGTGTTACTAATGACCTTCAGTAAATTATTTCACAAAATAACTACTGTACACTTGGGACAAAGGACAATGAAAAATTGGAAAGCGCTCACCCGGGTTTTATCCTCCTTCGTTGATTGTAGATGCTCCTTAATTGGTACCAGGGATGGAAGCTGCTTCTATGATGCTCGATTCACCAAATGCGACCACGTGGACTTGAACTTTCACTTTGATGCTTCCTTTCTGTGGATTATTTACAATAATCGCGAATTGTTGCACTATACGGCTCGATTGGACCAAATGTTGTATAGGCAAGTGATTAGCAAAAGTGAAAATGGTGAAAAATTATGAACAAACGTTTTCTTTAATAATGCGTATATTAGTTTGAAGAACGTCTGTTCTCCTTGGTGGTCGAGGAAAAAAAGAGACCGCTCGTCACACGACTTGCTACAGATCTCCGTATACGCGCATGCGTACAGTTCTAACTAATAAGTCACGCCTTCAATGTGGCGGCAGTTTCAAACATGAGTGGACTGTATAGTTGGTTGTATAAATATGATGATAATCGCGTAACCAATAATATCATCATTATCATCTGAGCAGGCTAAATGAAGTGCTGCAGTGTTTTTATAATTTATTTTAACTACTTAACTTACAATCGGAGGAGTTCTTGATCGTACGGTGAAATCTTAAAAACTAAAACTAAACTACAAATGTTGGTTCTATATATAGTGTCAAGACGGGAATTCCCCGTAATAACCGTTAAGATAAATGGGGGTGGGAAAAACCCCTAACAGTTGTTGCTGTCCTTGAACGTCAAAGTTTTGCATGCCACCCGTTATTGTCCGTTTGACGTACGGACAATCCAAAAGGGCCATGCCGCCTGATGCTAACCTTGAACGGTCCTGTACATTCTCCCCGCCTTGACCTATGTCAATAAACTTAAAATTTAAAGATAGAAAAATAAACATAAAGGTAAATTGTAGTCGTTTGCACGGATCGTGTTAAGTTCGAACGTCATTGCTTCTCGATCACTACACCTCACTAGAAGAGTCACGTAAGTCTTCTTTATCGTTGACGGGGAGGATTGCAATCTTCCGGATCGAACGTTTATAAGTACCCTGGGCTGTACGGACCTCGACCACCCTGACAATACCATCCGGTCCCGGAACAAGTTGCTGAATACGACCAGTTTTCCAGACAAGGGGCGGTGTGTTATCTTCAGCAAGCAGAACTAGATCACCCTCCCAAAGCGGTGATGTCGAAAAATGACACCATTTTGGCCTAGCTTGCATCTGGACCAGTACCTCTGCAGTCCAGCGTTTCCAAAACTGATGCCACAATTGTTGAATTCGCTGCCAACGGTTCAGTCTGTTGATTGGAACTCCAACATAGTCACGTTCTGGTGGACTGGCTAATGATTCCCCAATAAGGAAATGAGAAGGGGTAAGGACTTGGAAATCCCCAGGGTCATTGGATAATGGGACAAGTGGACGCAAATTTACTATTGCCTCTATCTGACACAGGAGGATTGAAGCTTTCGCATATGTAACATTAGAATCTAAAAGAACCCGCTTCAGGTGCTGCTTGACCGATCTGACCATTCTCTCCCATAGCCCACCAAAATTAGGAGAACGCGGAGGAATAAATTTCCAAGTGATACTTTCACTGGACAAAAACGAATGAATTTGATTTTGAAGCCGAGGGTCGAGTAAAAAGGTTCGGATCTCGTCAAATTGATTCTTGGCACCAACAAATGTCGTTGCATTATCGCAATAAATGTGAGTAATTTTACCGCGTCTGGAAATGAATCTTTTGAGCGCATTTATGAAACATTCCGAGGTTAAATCACTCACCACCTCGAGGTGAATCGCTTTCGTAACAAGACAAACAAAGAGGCACACCCAAGCTTTAGTGCAACGTTTTGACCGTACACCGCCATGTTTTAGGTAAATCGGACCAAAATAATCGAGACCTAATTTCAAAAAGGGTCTGCATGGTTCAAGCCTATCTTTAGGAAGGTCGCCCATTTCTTGGTTGTACAATTTTGGAGAAACGCGAAAACAAGGGACACAATTATGAATTATTCTCCTAATGTTGTTTCGAGCCCTAAGGGGCCAATATTTTACTCTCATGGCGGCTAATGTTTGCGTTGGACCTGCGTGCAGTAAGGAGGCATGCGTTAATCGAATAATTAAATTTGTTATGTGATTCTTTGCCGGTAGAAGAATTGGATATTTCTGGTGATATGATATGGACGAATTCCTTAACCTACCACCCACACGAATTATGCCTCTTTCATCAATAAATGGATCTAAAGAACACACTTTGCTCGACTTTTGAATCGATTGTTTTCCTACTAAATCGTTATATTCGGATCTAAATTCATGACGTTGTGCTGATTTAATAATCACTTTATGCGCTTCAGTCAATTCAAAACTTTGAAGTAAACCTGAACGTTTTTCGTTTTTATTGCGTAGGTTGTAAATATACCTGTGACAATAGGCCAGGACGCGTTGGAGTTTTGTAAACGAGGAAAATTTTTGAAAATACCGGTAAAGCATAAGCATCGATCTCTGTTAGCACCAGCACTGTATGACGTTTCTTCTTTTGAAATTTGCATACTGACCATTCTGATAGGTTTTTGATCAAAAACTCAGGCCTATGCCAAAATAACTGCGATTCGATTAATTGTGCAGGATATGCTCCACGAAATATAATGCCTGCTGGATTACGTTTAGAATCAATGTGATACCAGTCCGCGCAATTCGTAAGAGATTGTATTTGTGCTTCCCTGTTAGCTACAAAAACCTGCCAGGAATTAGCGTTTGCAAATATGTAATCTGAAACGATCATTGAGTCAGTGAAATAAAACTTACGGGCAATCTTTAATTTTAATGACTTTGCTATTTTGCCCATCAACCTGGCAGAAAGAAGAGCCGCGCAAAGCTCTAATCGGGGCAAACTCACGACTTTAATGGGACTAAGTTTCGATTTACCACAGACTAATACAGAAAAATAAATTCCGTACTTATTTTTTGACCGGAGGTAAATTGAAGCACCATATGCTTTTACCGATGCATCGCAGAATGCTATTAATTCAAATTCGATACTTTGTGGCGCTACTAATTTACGGGATATTTCGATACGATTCAATTGTTTTAATTCTAACGTGAATTTTGTTCAAGTTTTTTGGAATTCGAGGGGGATAGGGTCCCATCCCAAGTTAGGTAGCCAGAGCTCCTGCATTATGATCTTGGCTTTGATGAAAACAGACGAGATAATTCTTATAGGATCGAACAACTTTGCAATCGAACTTAGCAATGTTCGTTTTGTGAAATTACCCGGAACTGGTTGCGACTTTACTCGGTAATGAAAAGTGTCCTTGTCAGGATTCCACCAAAGTCCTAGAATGTCGGGAGATTGTTGCTTATTTAATTCGATCATTGTTGGTATAATCGACGAAGAATCATATGGTATTAAACGAGCGTCTGTACTGATCCACTTTGTTAAATTAAAGCAACCGTTCTTTAAAACTAAAATTAGCTTCGTCTATATTATCCGCGCTGCTTAAATAATCGTCCATGTACACATCGTTATTTAACACTTGACTAGCAACCGGCCAATTTTCGGAAGCTTCGATCGCCAATTGACGAATGCAGCGCACTGCTGTATAAGGTGAATTTGTTAGACCAAACACTGATCTGGTTAATCGGTATGTTTTTTCGGTGTCATCTACAGAATTGCGCCAAAATAATCGTTGGTAGTCGGTATGTTCTGTGTCGATTTTTATTTGTAAGAACATCTTTTCCATATCGAGGGAAAAGGCGACTTGATGGACGTGAAATCGAATTAAGATGGAGAATAAATCGTTTTGGAGGTTCGGCCCGGTCATGAGATTAGCGTTTAGACTTACTCCGTTACTAGACTTAGCTGATCCGTCATCAACAATCCGTACTTTCGTCGTGGTACTGGATGGCTTAATTACTCCAGAATGCGGTAGACAAAATGATGTTTTGTCTGCCAGTTGGTTTTTAGGGACATCATTGTCTTTCCGAAACCTTCGTTCTAGAGGTGAAAACCGTTTCAACGCACTAGCGGTCGATTCGCATAAGTTTGCGGTAATTTCTTTAAACGGCGGTTTTACGCTAAGTCGGTCAGAATGCGTATTCGACGTGTGAATATTTGAAGATGCGGACGACAAATTGCTACCTTTTTGTCGCGATTCATAAGTAGTTTGCATTTCGCCTAATAAATTGTACCACCGCTCTTCGAAAGCGGACATTTCGTCGATTCCTGCTTGATATGAACGTTTATCGGTAGGATCCGTACCGTTCGAAATCTCGTCAAATACCATGATCTCTAAAATGCTGTTTTCAAATTCCGACTTAATGGAAGACATTTGATCAATTCGATTTTTTATGAGAATTATATTATCATTTTCGACGTTAAATTTTGCCATAAATGTCTCGATATTTGTTAATTTCTGTTTATAGTAAGTACGTTTAATAACTTTCTCCGTTCGTTAAAAGACATTTTTCGATTATGCAATAACAAATTAAGTTAAATTAAAAAAGTTCTCGGTGAACAATTACAATTTAAGATAAACGATAACAATAGGACTAGGTTAATAGAAAGGATTGGGAACCACTAACCTGGTAATACGCCTCGTTGGCGTTCGTTATTGGGGCAGCTCGTTGTGTCCGCTAAGACTCCGATTGAAGTAGTAACAGTAGTAAAATTCTTGAAGAACAATATATTTGCTTCAGTTTTCGTTGGTGATAATTTCTCGGTGAAATATCGTGTTCGATGGACCAATATGATAATTTCTCGGTGAAATATCGGGCTGGTAATACGCCTCGTTGGCGCTCGTTGAAATATCGGGTTCGAAGGACCAATGAGCAGGCTAAATGAAGTGCTGCAGTGTTTTTATAATTTATTTTAACTACTTAACTTACAATCGGAGGAGTTCTTGATCGTACGGTGAAATCTTAAAAACTAAAACTAAACTACAAATGTTGGTCGTATATATAGTGTCAAGACGGGAATTCCCCGTAATAACCGTTAAGATAAATGGGGGTGGAAAAAACCCCTAACAGTTATTGCTGTCCTTGAACGTCAAAGTTTTGCATGCCACCCGTTATTGTCCGTTTGACATACGGATAATCCAAAAGGGCCATGCCGCCTGATGCTAACCTTGAACGGTCCTGTACATCATCTAAATTCCTCTTGATAAGCTGCGATTGTCAGAAGATTCAGTTCCTACTATATTTCGTGGATGTCCCTCATATCTGAATAAAACGATTAAAACAAGACGACCGTTGATAAGACTAGTGGATAGCGCAGTATTTGATAATGAATCTCGTATAAAAAAGAAAAAGCATTGAATTATGCATTGAAGAAGGTAGTCAAGAAACTTCTACTATAAATGAGAGATATGATGATAAAGAACACGTTACAATTTTATTATCATTACTGGTTTTCACTGGCTTTACACATGGGCGTACTCATATTCAAAATTTTTTCTAATCTTAGGCAGCTACTTACTGATTACTAAAACTGAAAGTGTTTTTCTGCGTCTATCTTCTTTGTTTCTTTAAACCCATTTTTGGTACTTCCAGTACTTTTTTTAATTAAACTGTTAGGTAAACATTTTCATTCTTCATTAAATCTCGTTTGCTTATTATTTTCTTAGAGGTAAAATCACTTTAAAAAAAAGGGTGAGCACATCTTACTCAGGCCAGTTTTGCCCATACCTGAATATGTTCATGCTTTTCGATATGTTTGATATGCTTTCATGTTCAGTTTTTTTAAATCACAATTTCTAGAATCTCTTCTATACAAAGATTTGTGAATAAATGGTCATTGTTTACTTCAATTTCCCAATGAGCTGTAGACCTCCCACAGAGTATTCTTTTATAAATAAGAAATTGAAATAGTAGAGGATAATTGATATAATTATAAAATCAAGTTTGATCATTTTTCAAAAATGTTTTATTTCAAAATTGAGCAATATTGTTAACATTAATTTTTTCTTTCATTTAATTCTCATGTTCCATTTCCACTGTTTTAATAGAAACATAGAAACATAGGAACTATGATAACTAAAATACAAAATGTAATGTCTATACAGTCTACGTTTTCGAGATATCGCAAGAAAACTGCATCTATTATTGCACCGGACTTAGTCGTTGATATTTTTGGATTATTTTTCATCGTTAATGCCAAATAGCTGATAAGACTAATAAAAGTTCTTGAACAAAAGACAGTTCAAAATCCAGAAACAAAATTGACATAGGCAGTAGGACTTCAACCTTACAAACAGTGGTACTAATTACTGTACAAACCTACAACAGAACATGGGAAATTTTAGTTATTTCAACAGTCAGAACTAAACCATGTTTGATTTCATATTTAACCAATTAATTTCAAGAGTAGTTATTAAAAACGCTTTGCTGTCAAAATTCGATTTCAGCAATCCAGTTAAAACTTCTCTTTTAACTAGTTCCTTAGCTTGCTTTCTGTTTGGTACCTTAGTTTCCCTTTGTTGTTTAAGTGAACTTACAATCCTGATCTTTTCCTCCGATTTACATGAAATTCAGAATTCTGCATAGATTGACAGTTCTGTTTAGATACGCTAAATGTAAAATAGAACAGTTGTAGATAGCTCCATTTTCCATCATTAGAGAGAAACTAAAGGACTCCGTATAAGTGACGTAGCTCTGAATTTACCGTAAGGAACATGAAAATCGTAGTCGAGAAAATTGACAAGTACTTCCCGGAAGTAGTAGGTAAATTTTGAATACAGAATCATGTACGTCGTAATCCTGATTTTCAACTTGTGGAATTCTTACGATTTTATAAGTGCGGAAATTTCGTTTCATCTGTATTGAGCTCCTGCGGTTGATAATTTTTTTTCACTTACAGCTGATGTAAAATATTAACATTGTAGATTGTTCGTGTTTCTGCATTATATAAATAAAGTACAATCAAGATAAAATTGACATATAATGGAAAAATCAAAGTTAATGTCATGAACTAAAAGTAATAATCAATAACTCATTGGGTGGGATTAAAACAATTATCTTTTTCGCGTCGCGTTCCTGTTTCAACAACTACACATTCGTCGTCCTCTAACAGTTGCAACGCAAATAGTGATTTTCTATTTTAGTGCCAAAGTACTGAGTAAGTAAGACCCTGTTATTGCACGACTCTCCTCCTCACGATTAAAGTTTTTTCTGCCTTCCTAAATAATGTTTTCATGCAGAAACGTGCTAATTTTAGTGCATCCTAAAAACAACGCTAGGGAATATGGAGTTTCCCCGTTATTGTTAGCAAGATCTGTCTTCGCCCCCTTGTTAACCAAATCTTTCACTATCTCGATTTTACCATTACGAACAGCTTGATGCAATGGTGAGTCGCCATCTTCATTAATGGCGTTCACGTCACAATTCAAATCTAATAATATTCTGCAAAATATATCATTTCGAACTTCCACTGCATAATGTAATAAATTGTTCCCTCTGCGGTCAATCGAGTTTATTTCTGCCCCATAACCGGCAATAAGCATCGCAAACAATTCTACGTTGCCCGCTATAACAACCAAAAATATAGCATTTAAACCACAATCATCCACAGCATTGATTTCTATACCATTTTCTAGCAAACAATTTACGATACCCAAATCAATTGGTGGCGATAAAGATAAATGTAGCGCGTTTTGTTTTCTAGAAGTTGTGGCATTTAAATAAATTCCCCCCTCTATTAAAGCTTGAACAAGTTTTATGTTTTTTGATAACGAAGCCAAATGCAACGCGTTTAATCCATTTTTATTGATGGCGTTGAGGTAAATACCATTATAAATCAGCAATTGCGCTATATCACAACGTTTCTGAAGTATTGCCAAATGTAAGGCGGTATTTCCTTCGTCATTGGCAGCGTTGATGTTTATACCGTAATCAACCAGCATTTGTGGTATTGCTAAATTGTCGCAACCCACCCCTATATGCAAGCAACTATTTCCTCGCAAATCAGTCGCGTCTTTGTGAATATCAGTACCTAGAAGACATTCGACTATGTCAGCATGTTCTCGTGAAACCGCAAAATGTAACGCATTAAATTTAGCATATTTATCAAAAACGTTTACATTGATTCCTTCCTGGATCAGAACTTGCACCACATTAAGATGACCATGTTCCGAAGAAATGTGGAGAGCAGTTTCGTTGTCATGAGTTAATGAATTGACATCAATGTAATCGATAAGAAACTCCACGACTTCGCAATTACCATCAATGGCGGCTACCTGAAGAGCGTTGTACTTATCTTCTCTTGTTGCTTCCACAACGATTCCTTTTGAAACTAAAAACCTTACGACGTCCAAGTGGCCGTTCTCGGCTGCTAAATACAAAGAGTTTTGACCTTGCATCGCTCTAGAGTTAACATCAAACCCGTTTTCCAATAAAAACTTAACTACTTCCAATTTACCTTGACCCGCAGCTAAATGTAGTAAATTAGAACCGTAACGGGCTGAACTTAGGTCGGCGCCCTTTTCAACTAACAAACGTACCAATTCCAAATGTCCGTTTTCAACAGAAATTTGTAGAGCGTTATCTCCTTCGTCATTGGTTGCGTTTAAATCGATTCCGTCATCTATCACAAATTTTGCCACTTCAAAATTATTTCGACCCGCAGCAATATGCAGCAAGTTCATACCGTTGGCATTTTTGCCGTTAATATTCATTCCGTTTTTGATTAAAAACCTAACAATTTCCAAATAACCGTTCTCCATAGCTAAATGTAGGGCGTTTGATCCTTTCTGCGTTACTTCGTTAAGTTTGATTCCGGTATTTACTAGAATCTTGACGACCTCAAAGTGACCCTCCATGGCGGCTAAATGCAACGCGTTCATCTTGTCGTTGGTGGTTTCATTAACCTCACTACCGCTTTCAATCAAAATTTGCACAATATCTGCATGACCCTCAAAAGATGCACAATTTAGCGCCGAGATACCTCCGTCTCGGCGTGCAGAAATTTCGCAATTTCTTGCAATTAACAACTTCACCACTTCGAGGTTTCCATTAATTGCGGCTAAAAATAGAGAAGTGCTGCCATCCAAAGTTTTTGCATTAATATCAATGTAGTGTAGTAAAAGTGTCACTACGTTTAAAAAGCCTTTGAATGCGGCTAAATGTAAAGCGGTTGATCCGTCGGTAGAAGTGACTGAGATGTCGCTTCCACTGTCGATTAGAAGTTGGACAATTTCGTAATGTCCTTTATTAGCAGCCGCTAGTAGAGAAGTCATGCCATTGTCTGCACGTTGTTCGATGTTACTCTTGTTATCTAATAATATTTTAGCCATCTCCAAGTTGCCGGCATCGCAAGCCAGAAGTAGGGCGTTATAGCCTCTTTCGTTGGTGGCGTTAATATTAACGCCGGATGCTATTAAAAATTTGACAATTTCTAAGTAACCCCTGTAAGCAGCTACGTGTAAAATATTGTTGCTATCGGCTGAAGTTGCGTCAACATCTATAAGGTTGAGAACAAACAATTTTACCATTTCCAAGTCACCATGGTACGCCGCCAAACGTAAGATGTTTAAACCTTGGTAATCATCTAAACTAGCACTGGTGTTGTTCAAAAAAAAATTTACAACATTATGATGTTCTTGTAGAATCGCCAAGTGTAAAGGTGTCAATCCAGCGTTATTAACTTTGTTAACGTTTATGCCGTTTCGAGTCAAAAACTCCACTACTTCTATATGCCCGGACGCGGCAGCATAATGAAGAGCGTTATTTCCTTCATTGTTGAGTGAATTAATATCAGCATTGGTCAATTTCAAAATTTTTTCTAAACAGTCCTTTCTGTCATACTTAGCTGTTTCGTGGATCATATTATTACCATTTTCGTCTTCAAAATATGGAATTTTTTCGACTAAATTCCACAAACTTCTGTAATTCTCCAATGCAGAATAATAAACAATTGAGCATATATCAGCGTAATTTTGTAACCTACGACGGATTCCTAGAGTTACCGATTGGTGATCAGTAAGTTGATTGAACCAGTTTTTAAGTTCATGTGGCTTTAATCTCATAAAAGCTTCCAACGGTAACAAGCAAAGAGCGCGATCAGCATATTCGATACAGTTCCATCCGAAAACATTGTCTGTATCTTGAAAATTCAACATGTTTATTAAATAAACTAAAATCGTCACAAACTCTTCGTTTTCTTCTTCAATGTCATTGGCTCTATTAAAATCAACAATGTAACAACTGCCGAAATTCGCAGTTTCTATTCTGGGAAATTTCGCACCCCAAGAAGATGCTATATGAAGCGGAGTTCTTCCTCCTTTATCTTTACGAAAAATCGCCCTCGTATTCTGGCGAAGAAACGTGAAATTTCGATAGAGAACCGCTAAATGGCACGGACAATCGTTTGCCATTATCATGTCAAACATAAACTGGATATTTCTATAAGGAGTTTTAAAAAGGAACGATAAATCTCGGACTTTATCAAAATTTTTTTCTAACCAAACCGCCGAGAAGTATTCCCCGTAACTGTTGTGAGCAAAAACGGGGACTTTTCTTTCGCTAACTTGAATCACTATTCCGAAACCGTCGCCTTCTTTAGCGATTTCTTCCAAACACGAATCGTCTAGTTGCAACGACTCGAAGTCTTCTGAGTGAAGACTTGCTGCTAACCCGGCTATTTCGTAAATTGGCAACAAGTACTTCTTGTTATCTTCTACTATTGAGTGAATCAAATAGTTGTTGATAGAGCAGTTTGCCTTTTCATGCAAGAAATTAAATTTTTCCTCTACGAAATAACAGTAAGTTTCAGTGATCGGCAAAATGTTGTTTATAAGAGCCCCGTACTTCTCAGAGTTTCTTAAAAACAGTTCGGTTAAGAAAAAAATTTGTAACGGAGTTCCCAAAAACCCTTCTGGTATCACGTTGGCGTTATCTATGACATTTTGAGTTATTTGGGCGATAGTTTCCTCGGAACATCCAGGTGTTAGTCGCTTTCTGATAAAAATTGTTTGTTGAGTTTTATCAAAAGGTTCAATCGTCAATGAAAACGTTTGAAATTTTTCTTGAAGAGTTCTTTGAAGATGGCGTCTGGCCGACACGAACTGCACCAATTCCAAGCTTCGAAGGGCTTCAATTGCTTCTAGAACAAATTTCACACAGGATTGAGGTATCTCGTCGAGTCCGTCCCAGAGAATTACAATTTTCTTGTGTTTTTTTAAAGCTTCCCTCACGTTTATGTCGAAAATGTTATAATTGTGGTTAGTGGAGTTGAAGATGTAATCGAGAACTTGAGTGGGTGTTTGAGATGTTTCAAAGAATTTGAAGTGGTGGTTGGGGCAGAACTTTGACACCCAAACCGGGATTGGGTAATTGTTTTTTAAATAGTTGATCATCACGGTCTTGCCCATACCAGGGTCCGCACAAATTATTTTTACTTTAGAACTGGAATAGTGGAAAATTTTAGATTCCATCATCGAAGAGGGCTCCACTTGATATTTGCTCATTGCATCAAGACTCCCATTGCTTGCCAGCCATTCGAAATTTACTTGTTCCATCCTGCAAACAAAATATCATAAGCTAATCGGTCAAAAATAATAATAATCAATAAAAAATTAGAAATAAGTGCAAATCCGTGAAGTAGTAATGTTTTTACAGTCAGTATCATTTCCTCTACTATTTTATTGTTTTAACAAATTTGAGTGACTTACAGAAGTGCGTGATACAGAAGTCAGCAATTTGACGTTTCAACTATGATCGGATGCTCCTATTAAAAAAAATAGTAATGAAAAGAATTATTTTTTCCCTGTAACGTAATCAAAATTAAAAATTATCAATTCTACAAAACCGATCGAGCCACTGAGCAGAGAAGTGGCACTGCGATCTACATAAAGAATTGCATCGAACACTCCGCGGTTCCAAACCCAAACGCGACTAACATAGAGACAACCTCGGTTTCGGTAGTAACTACATCCGGCACAATTAAAATTATTTCCGAGTACAAGCCACCACAAAACTCAATCCTAGATACCGATCTCCAATTCCTATTCCCCGACAACGCTCCCACAATTGTGGCGGGTGACCTAAATTGCAAACACTTCATATGGAACAGCCCGACCATAAATTTCAATGGCCGACGGCTATATTACTACGCCAACATCAACGACATTTATACCCTTGCCCCTCGAGAACCAACTCACTTTGCCTCCAATGGTACCTCCAATGTTCGCGACATAGCCCTTATTAAGAACGTCTCATTAATATTAGAAATCCACACTATATCAGCCCTCAGCTTGTAACTTTCCCTCTTTCCTTGCGGCCAGCTCCGTCGAATGAGGGACGTTTCCCTGGCGGCTCGTGATAGCAAAATGTACAACAAGAATACCGCTGTGGGACGCAATCCCAGTCTTCCCTCTGGTGTTGGAGATGTTTGCAGAGCTCCAAGAGCCCGTGGAACTCCCCACCGCCGCCCCTCAAGTGCCAATCGCTAATCTCCGCCTCAATACTCCCCGCAAATGAGTCACGTGACTCAAAAAAAAATGGGGGTATATACCCTTAACTACTCAGCGCTTGGAGAAGATCCGCAGAGGCCGAGAGATAGGGTTAGTAAGGAATATGGACGGACCAAGTGACAAAACGCAACTCGAGAAAAGCGTCGGCAAGGAAACACCCGGAGAAAGACTCTTGGGCCTGTCGTTCCTAGAGAAGGCAAGATGGTTCACGCCCGGCGCCCTTATGCGGTACCAGACGGACACGATGACGATGACGACAAACGGTCAACACGGACACACTACACCCAGATCTTCTAGCTTGATTCCGAACTCAGAACGTCTTATAAAACCGGACCCGGCCTTCGCCGATTAAGCTGTTACCGCTTCTCCCTCGGTCCTGGAGAAATCGATAAAACAAGAAAAAAAAAGAAAAAACCTACAAGGAAAGTGTGGGTATCAACCCCAAAAAAAGTTATCGTCATACCCAGATATTATAGGTTTTCACTTGTATTTAATTGCACTATATCAATTCGCGGCGATTAAGATGGCTGCTTTTTACTTTTCTTTTTTTTTTCTGATCCGCAAACCGATAACTTTCTTTGATTCCCTGACTTCCACACCTATTTAAAAGTTCCCGCCGAAACAAAATATCCGAGTGTATCCACCATTCACCCGCAACCAACAAACATAAATCAATGCAAGAATGACAATAGACAACAACAATTAATTTACAAGGAACAGATCAGGAGCCCCGTTTTCTTCTACCGACGGTAGACCGCCCCAAACTCTATTAACAACCCAGTGATCCTTCAGCTGGGTGCAATCCCAAACGACGCACCAAAATCAGTCCCCATCATTAACTGAAATAAATTCAAAGAAAAAACTGCTACACTATTAAGACCAGTACCAACAACCTAGAAAACAACATTGTTCAGACATTACAATATGCTAAGTTCAGCCAACAAAACAACGATACAAGATCAAATCTGCCCGCCAACATCCTGCAATTAATCCAAACAAAAAGCCGCACAAACGGCAATTCCAGCGAACCCTAGCTCCTCAAGATAAAATAGTATTAAACCGACTACAAACCGAAGTGAGATACGCGCTATTAGATCAAGCCAACGAGTCATGGCAAAACAAACTCTTCTCACTTAACGCTCAAGACAACTCCCTTTAGAGAATGACTCGCGCTCTAACTAACACAAAACACAACCCCCCGAATATGCAAAATCAATTCACCACTGACACGACATTGGCTGATCTGGATCACATCCGATGAACAGAATTGTTCGTCGAGCGCCATCTAGAAACGCAGGGCAAAACCGACACCAACACAATTAAACCAATCACACCCCACCAAATCTCAGCACTAACTAAACACTTAAATAAGCGCAAAGCGTCAGTCCCTGATGGCGTGACCAATCTCTCCTTGAAAAAGAAAAGAAAGAAAAGCGATTATGTTATTAACCGCAATCTTTAACGCCACTTTTCGGCTAGGAAACTTCCCAAAGTCTTGGAAAGCTGCGGACATAATACTTTTTCAAAAAGTCGAAAAAAGCTCCAGAGAGTCATTAAACTACCACCCCATTAGCCTTCTCTCCAGCATAGAGAAACTAGCGGAAAGATGTCTCCTTAAAAGAATTAAAAAAATTACCACAGTTTGCAAAATTATCCGTGACACTCAATTCGGTTTCCGCGCGCAACACTCGACAACACAACAAATCCTTCGGGTTGTCGAGCACTGTTACTAAATATTTAGAATCAAACACCACACTGGCGCCGTGTCCTTGGACGTCGCAAAAGCTTTTGACCAAGTCTAGCACTCAGGCTTCCTATTCAAATTAATAAATCTAGGATATCCAAACCACTTGATTAGACTCACAAACTCATTTATAAAAGATTGAAATTTCCGCGTTAAAATTTAAGGAATCAAATCAACCAGCCGTCCTCTGCGTGCTGGAATACCTTAAGACTCCGTGCTTTTGCCACCAATTTTCAATATTTTTACTTCAGTTGAGATTGCTCAATATGCAAACAATACCGCCATCCTCGCTCGTGGCAAACACGCGTACACAATTTCAGAAAAATTAACGAACGCCTTGAACTTACTCGAGGAAAAGTACCGCAAGTAATCAACTTGGCAATTAACCCAATTCCCTAGCAGAACTCTGCTAAATACCTGGGCGTCATTCTCGACAAAGGCCCGCGCTTCGGTACACACATCCAGGAACAAAGCGCGAGGTAGCATCGCACAACTGTTTCCCCCTGCTCTGCCGCAAAACCAGCTTAAACTCAAGAAACAAGCTACCCCTATATACCACGACCATTCGCCCAATCATGACCTATTCATCTCCCGTCTGGAGCCACGCCGCGCCAAAGCACATACAAAAATACAGATAGTCCAAAATAAATCACTACGTCTTGTCTTCAACGTGCCTTGGTTTGTCCGTACAAACCAGCCCCATAACGATTCTGAAGTCAAATATATCGACGACTACCTCCGCGACACCGCGACTAAATTTTTTGCCATAGCAGAAGACCACCCGAACCACCTCGTCCCCAAAGCCGTCGACTACGGCGAGGAACCCCCACATCGACTCAAGCGGCCCAAAACGGTTTTTACCGGCTAAAACCACCCGCGTCCCTTCGTGAAGCTCGACACTGGCTTCTTGGTCACATACATCCCCACCCCCAACACGACTAATTTCATTTGCGGACCACGAAGTAGGGGAACCAGGTTCCGGCTCAACAGGAGGGGATTTAGTCGGTTAACGCCCGATACTACCCTGCGTGATTGAACTAAGTGCAGGGTGTCCATGTGGATTTCCCCTTCTTTCCAGGTTAAGAAAAATATATTTTTTATTATTTCTTTGGTTATAAATGAAATATAGCCTAGAAAGATTAATAGGAGCAACTATAACTTTTTTGGAATTCGAGAAAACATCTGATTTTGTAACAAGACAATTAATAAGAATTAGTTAAGAGGTAAGTTATTGTTAGCAATATTACCTCAAATATTTGACCGATTTAAAGTCTTACTTGAAATGATGGTAAATCTTCTGTGGATCCACTTTGCATATTTTCTCAAACTCTTCCTCGGAAATTTCGTTTTCTGCCACCACGATAAACTTGGAGCGAGACATATAGATCTTCCTCAAGCTGGCGTCCAAAAGCATGCTGATCTCGGTATCATCAGCGCTTAAATACTCGTGGACATCAATCAGAGCCTTATTCTTAACAAGTTTTCTCAGTTTTCGCAACATTCCTTTACAACTGACCACCGATATATTGACATCGTCAACATTAACAATAAATTTCAAATCCACCAGAACTTTCTTTACAGATCTGTCTAAATAATAATCGATAATTTCTTCTTTCTCTTCCCCAGCTTGAACAGGTTTGTCGATCATTTCGATTATTTCCTTCGTTGTTATAGCTTTCGCCATCTCGACGTTTTCTTCAACCAGTTTTGTGACAGCAATCGGGGTTCTTCCTTGCAGAGAAATTTTGAAATCTTGTATAATTTTTTCATAAATTTCGGGATCAATGAAAAGCAAATCATGTAAATTTTGAAAAATCGTCCAACTCACATCTAAAAATTTTCTCTCAATTTGGTTTCCAATTAAAACAAATTTTCGTCTACTTCCTCTGCACTTGCATAAGTGAAGCGCCGCAAAAACATGTTCAGCACTGTTTTGATCAACTTGGATAACCAAGGGTACCAGATTCATGTGCCACAAAACTCTGGTGCGATGTCCGAAATCTTCAGGATTGTAGTTTTTGTTAAACACTTCGTATTTTTTCCCAGTAGCGTGAAATTCTTTTTTGATATTTTCGTTACTTTCTTCCCAATCGCAATTGATGATGGTATCAGCTACAATTTTCGCTGCTTGAAACCCAACCGTGGTGTCTACTAGAGTGATGTCGGAATTCAAAATCGCTTTTCGTATCAAATGGTACTTTTCAACGTCCGCTGTAATTTGCGAATCTACTACAACGTATGGAACGACGAGAGATTCTGCAAGTTTAACTCGTACTATTGCTTTATTCAAACGCGGTTTAGAATCATCACGCTTACTCCATCTTGTTATGAAATCTTTGTAAACTCTGTACACCAAAGGGTTTTTGCAGTTGAAAACTCGATTCAGATCTTCTTCTACAACTGTTTCCATTTCTTCAACCAATTTTTGATCAGTGTACAAGTAAAATTTCGAAAAAAAAAATTCGTATTCCTCAACTAGTTTCTGCTCATCTGCAGTTAATTCTCTTTCAATTTCCACTAAACAAATTTGAAACTGGTAAACCATATTGGTAATTCCTAATTTAATCAAGAGTTCGGTTTCGAAATTTAATTTGACTAATTTCAATTTAAAATGTATTTCGCTTTGTTCCTCGCCTTTTGTTGCAGAATTATACTTTTCTGGACCTCCACGATCAATTTTTCCTGACTGATTGTCCACGACTGATTTTTTATTAGAAATTCGAAAATCATACCAGTTCTGTTCTGACGATTCCAATTTCATGTTAGTGAAGAAGATGAGATCGCTATTCTCTAAAACGCTTTTGTTATTTTTGAAATTGTCAAATGTTCTTCTGATGCCGAACTTTCCCTGGCTTGTAAAATTATCCACGCTAATACCAACACTTTTTTGCGAGTATCTAAATTGTATTGAATATTTCTTTCGAGTTTTGTCCGTAACATCGACAATGATATCGTTGAAATTGCCGTGTTTCTTGTCACCTGAAGAAAGCTCAAAGTTGTTTATGGAGCCAGCCATTGCCAACTGGATAGAGAGATGGGTTATCATGAGGTTGATATAGTCTGATCTTCGGTCAGTTGTGCCCTCCCTCTTTTGAAACCCCTGTTGAAAAAACTATTATTAGAAAAAACCTGTGCAGCTCAGTACATATGACAGAAGTGAAACTTTAATAGCATTCTTGATGAGAGAGAATGAGAAAAAGCTATTTATTTATGAACGATTCTAAATTATAGTGAGATAGAGAGACTTTTATCCATTAATAGCAATATTTGAAAATAAGAACATCGTAAATATAAAATCAATAATAATTACTTTATTTCTTCTATTTGCATACTTTCTTCATTAGGTTCATTAATTTTTACAGTAGATACAATTGGCTTATGGTAACTAAAATATGATATGTATTTTCGCGACTCGATGTTGTCTACATGTCGCGAAAATAGTGCATCTATCGTTGTTCCCGATTTTATTGTTGATGTAATGGAATTAAAATTTTCAAGAAGAAAATTAACCAATGGTAGTGAATCAGCAGATTGAAAGTTCACATTGAAATCACCGCCAAGGATCATTGGTAATTTATCTTTTCCTCTGCCAAGAATAGCAGCATCTCCTCGACTGTATGCCAGTAACAAACGGTGGATAAAATATATAATATTATCCATTTTTGGTTTGGAGAAATGTAAATGGCTGCAACAATAATTATTTGTCCACTGAATGTTTTCTCTCTCACTCAATCTTATTCAAGTTATATCTTTTCTCTCTTTTGCGTCACGGAGTTTTGTTTCCGTTGCAGCTCTCACTCATTCTATCTTACCAAAATCATATACTTCCTCTCTCTCTCTCTGTGTGACGGCTTTAAACTCTTTCTCATTCTCATGCATCAAAATTATATATTTTATCTCGAATGCAGTTCTCAAATCACTCCCAACGCGGCTAAAGAAGTTTCACTTCAAAAAGAGAAAGAAATTGACAACAAAGTAACAACGGATTCCTCTCCGGCAAATTGAACCTAGAAGATTTCTTTCTATTTTCGACAAGTACCTAATTAAATAATTTAATAGGTACCTATAGGTATTTACGACTATAAAACTAGCCTTAACCATACTTTTGTATTTTATATCATCAGAATTAGAGAACAAAAACACTGGTTTCCAATTCCGTGGCTAATTCTTCTTGTTCAATGATATCATTAATTTATTAAAAAAACATATTTGAAAAACCGTTCCCGTGGAATCAATCATTCGAAGTACTCCTTAAAATAATACTTTTTTTTTTTTTTTATTAAACAGTCAACGGGCTCAAGAACCCTTTTAATACAAATAATAGAAAATTTATAAAAGTAATATTAAGTAGTTTTAACATATGAAAAATTGAGAAATTTAACATTTACACAATATCAAGTTATAAGTATCTGTTAATCAGCATTTTTAGTTCACGCTTGAACAAGGTTAAATCATTTATATTTCTTAACTAAGTAGGAACAACAATCTTATTCCATTTACGTCGCAGACGCCGAACAGTAGAATAGTATACATAACCTTTATAAGTATTCCTCTCTTCAAGCTCTCTAACAGTTATTAGAGAGTAAGATATATTTCTTGCAGCAAAGATTTTATTGATAATAGTATCACATTTTATCAAGTTTAACTTAACTTTTTTTACAAAATAAATATCATGATATATATGCAAAGATTCAACTGACTCAATATTCAAACATTCAGAGATGCTGGAGTAATCATGATCAGTATAATTCATTGCTTTCCCCATCTTAAATGCAGCATATCTAAAAAATCTATGTTGAACTTCTTCAAGTTCATCAATTAGAAACAGCTTAGAAGGTGACCAAATGATCGAGGCATATAGCAGTACTGGACGTACTAAAGTTTTATATAAATGAACTAATGATAGGTGAGACTTAAACTCTTTGGTACTTCTTTTATTAAATCCAAAAACTTTATAAGCTTTGGAAGTAATAGTCTTTACATGAACATCAAATTCAAAATTTTTTTGGTAAATTACACCGAAGTCTTTAATATTATCAACTTCCTCAAGTTTTTGGTTATTTAAAGTGTAGTCAAAATCAAATACAATAGAACGACTTCTATTAATGGATAACAGCTTACATTTACTAATGTTTAATCTCAAAAGATTACCACAAGCCCAAGTATAGATCCTGTCAAGATCCCTCTGCAAACATATCTGGTCATAGAAATTATGAATCCTTTTAAAAATCTTAATGTCATCCGCAAAAATTAGGATTTGGCAAGACAGCAAACCATTTGCAACATCATTAATAAATAATATGAACAACAAGGGCCCAAGATGAGACCCCTGTGGGACACCAGACGTCGCTGCAAAGGGTTCCGACAAACTCCCCTTAATTCGAACCGACACTCCCTATCAGATAAGTAAGAAAATAACCATTTTAACGTTCCACCACTTAGTCCAAATTTATAGATAACTTATGAATTAATAAATTATGATTAATGGAATTAAATGCCTTAGCAAAGTCTAAATAAACGGAATCGATTTGTTTAGCTTCATTTACTCTATCATTAAATACCTCAGATATAAAGTTGTTGTAGAATATTAGATTTGTTAGAGTAGATCTGCCCTTAACAAAGTCATGTTGCTGTTTAACAATAGATAGAATGCATACTTCAGAGAGATTATTAGCCATAATAGAGTCAAAAATCTTTGAAATAACACCAATAATTGCAATAGGTCCTGTAATTTAATACGTCATGTCTGTTTCCAGCCTTAAAAACTGGCATAATAAAAGTTTTCTTCCACAACTTTGGCATAATGCCCAAGACTAAAGATTTTCTAAATAATAACAACAACTGTTTAACCAAAGATTCAGCACACCTCTTAACAAAAAAGAAAGATAAACCATCAGGCCCAACCGTTTTCCCATCTTTAAGACTAGCAATAGTGGATATTATTTCTTCTAAACAGTAAAATCAAACTCATTATTAAATGATAACAGATGACGAGATGAAGAGTCTGCTTGTAAATAAGTGAGCTCAAAATTTTTTGCAAAGAGATTACAGGAACTTTTGGAACAATTACTTCTAGAGTTCTGGAAAAACATTTCTTCAGGTATTAAGTTAGGCTTAGTTAAAGAGTTTACATAATTCCAAAAGTGCTTATTATTTGTGGTCGTATTGCATTCAATATCATTGATAAAGGCAGATCCATCCAACCTGGAATTTCTGATACACTCTGCTATGAGCTTTTTAAATAGAATATAATCTCGAAACACACCAAATACTAACCATTGTTTATGAATCTTCTTTTTATTTGTAATTTTAGCAATTAAGTCACTTGAGTATATTATATTATTTTTAGAAATTGCATTCGATTTTTACCACCTATTTATTAATAATTATTAACACAGTAACAATTTCAAAGTACACTTGAGTAAAAAAATAATAATTTATAAACTATGCAGTCAAAGTTTTTTTTAATCTCCATCAGAAACTTTCGATAGTTATGGATAGATAAGTAATAAAGGGGATAGTTTATAAAGTTCATAACGCTATGAAACCGATAGTTATCAAGTAGTGCATAAGCAAACGTAATGGCCGATTCCTCA
This sequence comes from Pyrochroa serraticornis, assembly GCA_905333025.2. NCBI lineage: Eukaryota > Metazoa > Arthropoda > Insecta > Coleoptera > Pyrochroidae > Pyrochroa > Pyrochroa serraticornis. The sequence goes on along the minus strand of HG995155.1, from coordinate 6,809,242 downwards.
AATGCCAGATATCCATTGCATAGCCTTATCGGCTGGATAAGTTGCTTGAAATTGTTTCTCAAACGTCTCATAAGTAAGCCTGCTCGAAATTAGGAATTTGATATCGAATATCGATATTTGAAATATATCAACATAGATAAATAGATAAATGTTTGTATTTAGGCTTCCGTGGGTGTTGAATCAATTCGTTGCATTCCGGGTGTTCATCCGCGTTGTCAATGGTTGATCCTGGAAAGAAGCACTAGCGTCTAGCTCCTGGATTAAAACTAATGATACCAAATGATGGGCATGCGCACTGATAAGCACGCAAACCCGAGAATATTCCTGTCGTCGTGACCGTAAGCTTATTGGTGGAAGTTGGTACTTTATTACTAGAAATTTAGCTGGAGATAGTCAAAAAGTACAATGATTTCAATGGAAAGAGAACATTTTTGTATTTTTCAGCTGAAATTCACAAAGGCAATTTGACTCTTGTTGATGAGAGTCACGGAGAGGAAACTCGAGCTCTCTTAGCAGAATTGAGCTCAAATTCACCAATAAGAGGAGGGTCCATTGAGGCGAGACGAAATAAATTTTAAAAAAAGATTGGCTTATTCACTTGCTTGATTCAATGACATCCGAAGAAAAATTTAATGGAAAAACACCTGGCACCAATTCATTCCACGTTAGCAGCCCTCAAAGGAGCCAAAAAAATGTGTACCAAGTATGAATAACACTAATGCTCATAATATGAATAAAAATCAAAGGAGGCTAGTGTCTAGCAAAAAGTAAACAAATTAAAATTAAATGTGTACGACAAATAATTTCGATCAGAATGTAGCTCTGTTGTTAGAGATTTAGGTTGTTTGCATTATTTAGTACTTAGTAGAAGTGCTATTATTTCAATTCTGAAGCGTTTGTTTTTGGTAGATCTCCAAAATGTAGCCTCGTCATTACATATTTAAATTATTCTGCACTATACCGGGTGGAAAGGCATCGAATTGAATATAGTCAATTTATATTACAAATTATATTTATTCATTTTGCTCCCCTAATTATGTAGAGAAATGATATTGGTAACAATCGAAACGGAGATCTTTTGGAATTTTTAAGTGTAACTGATTTATTACTTAAAATCAATCCAAGAATCCAAACGCAGGCAATTGCGATCATGAAAAAATGTTGTCATTCCATTGATATCATTTTCATTTTTGACTTGCTCCAGCTAAATTTCTAATAATAAAGCTTTATACGCAAGTATGTTTATTAATTTCTAATTTGTCAAACAATTATGCCCGATTGCATAAACAAAAATTTGGTACCGGACTTTGTAATTCGGGATCAAATTTTGGTCCGGTATCAAACCGCCAACGGATTGCACAAACAAAAATTTGGTACGGGACTTACTAACCCCGAGCGCAATGTAAACGTACTAAGCACCGGCCTTCCCATTTTCTAGAGCCGCTGGGGACAGGTTCTTGGCTTGTGCATCATAGATGGCGCTAGTGAGTGTTTTGACATTAGCTCATTATTTCAAATCATAACCTAACAAATCCGCGAATGTAATAAATCCCCAACTTCACTTCGTCGCAGTTTACCTGTGTAGTTGGCATCTTTACGTACTGTGGCCTTAATTGTGCAATGTGTGGGGTAACTCTGGCCACAATTCTACACATTGTTGATGCATGAATATTCAAACTATCCCCTACCAATTTTTGAAATACACCAGTGGCATAAAATCGCAGAGTGACAAGCAGTTGGTCCCTTGCACAAATTGATTTGTTGCGGTTACTTCGAGGTTCAATGAAATGGCCAAATATATGAAGTAATGCCATAATCGATGCTTCATCGAACTTGAAGCGTATTTTAAATTTACGGTCATTATAGATTTTAAAGAAATTATTTCTGTCTCTCAAGATGCGAACTCGCGGAATTTCTTCGACATCTTCGTTAGAATTCAATGATGATAGCGACGATAGTGACATTCTGATTTTATTCAAAACTTCTGAACGTAAATTTGAAATTTGAGTTTTCAGCGATCTGTCACTTTGATACCTAGGTGGGCATGGTATCAAAAAGATCCGGTATCAAATGTATTTGGTACGGGATCAAATGTTTTGTGCAATCCAAAATGAGGTTAATCCCACGTTTGGTGCGGTATCAAAATAGTCCGGTACCAAATTTTGATCCCTGTCGGATCTTTTTTGTTTGTGCAATCGAATTTGCTGTTTGGTCCCGGATCAAATAACTTGATACCGTACTAAATATTTGGTACCACGTTTGTGCAATCGGGCATTAATGTACCAAATTCCACCAATAAGCTTACGGTTACGACCACAATATTGCCGGGTTCGCGTGCTTATCAGTGAACATACTCACCATTTGGTAAAATTAATTTCATGTCAGGGCCTAGGCGCTAGTGAAAGAAGCATGTTGCACATTACAGCTGCGCTGGGGTGCTCGTTACGGGTAGGTCCGCTGCACAAGAGTCTACGGACAGTCGATTCTACACTGATGATATATCAGTTAGGTCGAGCAGCGTACGTTGTAGAGATAGGACGGACATTGCTCCTGCCTGTTTTCTGTACTATTCTGTGACCAGCGATTAGTGTTTTTGCTAATGTTTTAGAATTTCTTCGTTTACCAAACGCTTTCGCGCCACGTGTTCTTCGAATTCTTTGTAATTTGCGGATATCGCGCCCACAATTAAGCGATCCAGTGCCGATCAGAAGCGGTTTTCCACGTATTTACCACGTGTTCTGCACGTGTTCCCACGTGTTCTCTACGTGTTCCCACGTGTTCTCCACGTGTTCTTCGAGTGCCTTCCACTATGCCAGTGGAACGGGTCTGTTTTGATGGCCTTGCCGTTGAGGACTTAAAAGTCATTATCCTCGAATGCAGCAAGTTAATTGAGAACAGAAAACGTTCTTATGAAACCAGCGACAGCAGCGACGATGACGAATTTGTCAAACCAAGGAAGACGACACGCCCTCTTAAAGAAAATAGCCTGGAAACTACCATCACCAACAACTCTTTTTCCGTCCTCGATAATGCGGAAAACAACGATATTGACATGGACATATCCCCGGTAAGTCTTGGTGCAAATAATCTTTCGCTTTCCCAAGCCACTCTTCAAATGAAAACTGCAAATCCTAACAAACCACGTCAAGCGTCCCCCGCCAAACTCCGCTCGCCTCGAGCAGCCGTTACCACTAACACTCCGGTTTCGAACGAAGGCAATAACGAAAAAATCCCCCTCTGGTCTCAGGTTTCGAATTTATTAAAGACCAAGAAGATCAACTACACTAAGGCTCAGACATGCAAGGACGAAGTCAAAATCTCACTACCTGACGCTGGTAGTCACCGTGACTTGACACGACTTTTCAAGGCTAGGTCAATCCCTTACCATACGAATGCGTTCGCATCAGAACGCAATCTAAAGGTGGTAATTCGCGGATTGCCGGAGTCAACCCCCATCGATGACATTGTCTCAGAATTAACTGAGGTTAAATTAGAGCCAATAAAAGTGGTTCGAATGACACGCAAGGATAAGGCATCGATGCCCTTATTCCTAGTTATAGTTAGTAGGACAAACAGAAAAATCTTTGACATGACAACCTGCCTTGGACTGAAAATCAAAGTCGAACCACTTAGGAACAGTTACAATACGGGACAATGTTATCGATGTCAATTGTTCGGCCATGCCCAGAGTCGTTGCACTGCAGCGCATAAATGCGTAAAGTGCGGACTCGGCCACCCCTCTTACGAGTGTCCTAAGGCTAAAGCCGACCCCCCTAAATGTGCGAATTGCGGACTGGCGCATCCAGCTAGTTACCGCGGTTGTAGCGCCTACCCCAAACAAAGACAATCTCAAATTGTTCTTCCAACAAGCCCTAAAAAACCTTTTACTTGGGCCAAAGTCGTCCAGCCTGCTAACAATGAAAAACCAGCAACGACGCTACCAAAGCCAACGCAAACTCCCCAAACAGCCCCCTCCAAAAAACCACAAGCAAACCGATTTGCTGTAATAACAGCAGCGCTTGCTGAAATGTTAACAACATTCATGAACCCGTCAGAAAAAGAAGCAAAAAGCTTCGCAGCAAATATGCAAACCATTTTAAGCACAGTTTTCAACCAAGCTGCTTAAATGGCCTGCAAAATTACACCCCAATCCTTTACGGTCAGTTTTTGGAATGCGGCCGGGCTAGATATCAATAAAAAATTAGAACTTAATAGTTTCATTTGCGAGCATGATGTTGACATTATGCTAGTAAATGAAACTCACACGCGACCCTGTAACGTTATCAAAATTCAAAATTATCATTGCTATAGAACCGACAGAGCCGCCGGACAGGGAGGTGGCACCGCGATATTTATCAAAAGAGCGATTAATCACTATGAATTGCCACATAAAGATCTAACAAATATAGAGACAACTTCAATCATAGTTGAAACTACAACAGGTCCAATAACAATAATTTCAGCTTATAAGCCCCCAAACAATCCAATAACTGACCTAGACCTTCAGAAACTCTTCCAGGGTAACGCCCCCACAGTTGTGGCAGGCGATCTGAATTGTAAACACCCCATGTGGAACAGCAGAGCCACAAACCGTAACGGCAAGCTGCTACATGACTTTACGTTAGTCAACAACATTTCAGCCCTGGGTCCGCGAGAACCCACTCATTTTTGTACTCGTGGCGTCTGCGATGTTCTGGACATCGCCCTCCTCCAAAATGTCCCACTCCAACCAACAATCTACGCAATAACAGCCCTCAATTCCGACCATATTCCGGTCATTCTTCAATTGGGCAATATTCAAAACGACCTCCCCCCAAGAAAGCCAAAAGTATTCTGGAATAAATTCAAAGACAGGGTCGCTGAAACCTTGGACTCAATAACGACAATAAGCACAGTAGAATCAATAGAAATAAACACTGAAAATCTTGAAGAAATCATCACAAAAGCAATCGATCACTCAACTGATAAAAGACCAATCACTCAAATAATACAAAAATTACCAGCTCACATTAAGGATCTAATTAAAATAAAAAACCGCATCAAAAGAGTTTATCAAAGAACTCTCGCCCCTCAACATAAGCGCGAATTAAACCATTATCAAACAGAGGTGCGATACGCTTTTATGGATCATTACAATGATTCCTGGGGAAACAAACTCTCATCATTAAATGTTCAGGATAACTCACTCTGGAAAATGACAAAAATACTTAAAAATTCAAACGTAAACAGTAAGAAAATTCCTCCAATAAACACCCCCAATGGTCCGGTTTCAGCAACATGTGATAAGGTCGAAGTTTTTGCAGACTCACTACAAGAACAGTTCAGCAAAGACCTAACACATGCCAATCTAAACAGAGTCGAGCAGATCGAAAGTTTTGTGAATGAACACCTATCAAACTTTAACACAAACAACACAGATACATTAGAACCAATCACTCCACACGAAATCAAAACTATAATTAACAACACACCAAAACATAAAGCCCCAGGCCCTGATGGTATCACGAATCTGTCTTTGAAAAATCTCCCGCACAAAGCTATTATGCATCTCACCGCCATTCTAAATGCCGTGCTTCGTCTCGGACATTTTCCCAAATCGTGGAAGAAAGCAAACGTCATACTGATGTTAAAATCAGGCAAAAGTCCAAAAGAACCTTCAAATTACCGCCCCATCAGTCTCCTGTCATCAATCGGTAAAATAGCTGAAAGATGTATCCTAAGGAGATTGATAAAATCAACAGAAGAGCTAAAAGTCCTGCCTGATACACAGTTTGGCTTTAGAGCCCAACATTCTACAACACAACAAGTCCTCCGCGTGGTCGAGCATTGTTATACAAGTTTTGAGCGCAAACACAACACCGGCGCAGTGTTTCTAGATGTAGCTAAAGCCTTTGATCGAGTGTGGCACTCTGGCCTTCTATACAAATTTATCAAATTAAATTACCCCGTGAGTCTCATTAAAATCATCAGTTCTTTTTTAAATAATCGTAAATTTCAAGTAAGCATAGATAACGTAAAATCAACAACCAGAATACAAACAGCCGGCGTACCGCAAGGCGCGGTTCTATCTCCGCATTTATTTAACATTTTCATCTCAGACATCCCACAAACGACTTCTGTAGAGTTAGCACAATATGCTGACGACACAGCTATATTGGTCAGAAGTAAGCACCCACGTTTAATTCTTGATAAGTTAGAGAAAGCGTTAGACTCTCTCGAGGCATATTACCGTGACTGGCTTATAACCATGAACGGAAGTAAGAGCACCGCGGTATTATTCACTCGTAGACGAGTTAAACCAACTGGTCAATTGGATATTTTCAATGAGAGAATTCCATGGAAAGACCACGCGAAATACTTGGGTCTCACCCTTGACAAAGGCTTACAGTTTTCCAAGCATATTGATATGGCTAGAAATAAAGCACGGGGATGTATAGCGCAATTATTCCCGCTGCTTTGTCGTAAAAGTAAGCTCTCTTCAAACAACAAATTCCGTATATACAAAGCAATAATCCGACCTATAATGACGTATGCTTTTCCTGTATGGAGCCACCCTGCCCCCACCCATATTAACAAAATCCAGATAATACAAAACAAATCGTTGCGCATGGTTTTTAATGCACCCTGGTTCGTTCGAAACAAGTCCTTACACAGAGACTCTGGTATCGAGTACATCGATGATTTCTTGAAAGATACCGCCTCCAAATTCTTTGCTTCAGCAGCCGTCCATTTTAATCCCCTCATCCGTAGAGCCGTCGACTACGGAGAGGAGCCACCTTTCCGGCTTAAACGCCCCAAAATGGTGTTAAACGGCTAACACCGCCCGTGAATTCTGACGACGGCAATTCAGCCACCATCTAATTCTCCCCACCCCATAGCGAAATTTATCTGTGTCAAGACAAATGAGCAAGGGAACTAGGTTCCGGCTCAATAGCCAAGATCAAGTCAAAGTCAAAGTTCTACACTGATTCCGCATGCGCATTTTAGCCGGCGGCGGTGCGATCTTTTGGACGCATCTCTGGAAAATGCCACGTTACCCGCTGAAGTTGATGTAATAGAAAATAAATACATTGCGTCCATTAAAACCTGCATTGCCTGCTCTAAAACAATCTAATTTAGAACATAGACAATTAGACACAAATATAAAAGAAAACAAAAATATAATGCCACAGCGGCGGTTCTTTTCAACAAGAAAAACAAAAATTAGGCGCAGGAAATCAATAAAAAAGCTTCAAACTGTGAAGCAAAACATTTATCCGTAGCATTGTTAGTCGAAAATAAAGAGTAGGTAGCAGTTTTGCATTTAAATACAGCCTTTTCCTTCCAACTCCACAATCCAATACAGTACATACCAGTTATACCTATACTCACTGACATGTATAGAATGCAACAAAAAAGTTAAAGTTGTTTCGAATAAAAATGTAAGTAATTAATTTTAAGCTTTTTAATTTATCGTAGGTGAGTATGTTTTTATACCTATATAAAAAACTTTATTTAATGAATTTTTAGGTATTTTTAGATTTGATTGAAAAGTAAATAACAACAAATAAATTTATTTTTCAAATATATCTAGATTCAGTCATGTTAGAAAACTGAAGTAGCTAATGATAATATTCAACTATTCAAAGTCGAATTATGAGCAGAACGCGCATGCGGAATCAAAGTAGAATTGTCTGCCCCTAGCTTTTTGTGGTCCACTACCATCCCCTCCTTTTTCAATTTAGATTTAGTTTAGGAAGTCTCCGAAACGACAGAATTAACTTAGGTGTCCATGACATAAGTTCTTTCTCCGCAATAGTTTATAGAAAAGAGATTCAGGTGTCCATGATACAAAATCCTTTCCGCGACAGTCAAAGTAGGTGTCGATGACACAAAATCTGCGACAATCGAATCAGAGAACATTTCCCAATTTTAGTGTTGAAAACACTTATAGGGAGATTGGTTCAAAATTTTGAGGGACACGATATCATACAACGTTCGCGCGACACCTAATAGTGGGAAATTTGAGAGTGAAAAATATAGTTGCAGTGCGACAGGCGGCTGCATGCTAACGGTTGTATAAGCTGTGTAACATATTCACTGTTGGTGCAGATTGGAATATCTTTTGTATATTTTCTTTTTAAAATAGAAATTATAGATAAATTTAATTTTACATACTTTAATTATATATATGGAATATATTCAATATGTAGTGTCCAAAATGACCAAATACAGTGTGATCCAGTGCAAAGAGGATCACACTATGGATGTACGAAATTTGATGTAAATTATGCAATAAATGAAATGTGTTGTTTCAAACCTGTAGTGGACTGTAATTAATAAGTTGGAAAATTACAACATCGGAGAGGCCGAATGTGTTTCTCAAAGGCGATTTTGATCAGCGACAAATGCTGATAAATGTACAGGAGATTTGTAGCGGACACAAGGAAAGTTTGACTGGACTTACCTCGCCGCGGAGTTTGGTCAGCGTAAAGATGGCACTGCGACCACTAACAACAATAACAACAAAAAAACAAAAAACATCCGCAAATGTTTATAATCACGAGCAACCACCCGTGTTGGTGGTGTAAAGGACCAAGCTTGACTCACTATCACGACCACTAATACGTCTCTTGGTCGTTCAGAGTCTGTGTTCTGGTTTACCTCATTCGTCCGAGTCAAAACAAGGGAATAAAAGGAGAAAAGAAACAGGACCAGACGACGGGTAAATCAACAGGACGAAACACAATATATAATTGGATTTCTGATATTTTCAAAATTAATAGAATGAATGTCAACAGTTTGGTTTTGTTTCAACAAATGACTAATTATAATGTTTGAGTTATATATTCAATAAATCCCTAAATTTAGATTATTTCCTTGTTAATTTTTAACATAAATTAATAGATTAAATCTGAATAGTTTTTAGTCGGATTTGACATTATTATTATTTTGACTTTGGTCCACTTTGACCTTTCCACCTCCTGACTTAAGAAAGATATCTTTCCTCTTCACATTTCCTTCCTTTATTTTTTTTAATTATGCAAGATGAGAAACTGTTTATGGTTCCGTTTCTAATTAATGTTCATATTTCAAGTTGATCGCGCTTTCTTTAGTTTTTCTTCATTTCGATTTCTTGTGCAGCGATATCAGCATGACACATAAGAAACTTTCAATTAAAAAGACGCCATTGTAGTGATCGAAATTCGTTCATGTGATTCATTAATTATTCATAATTAACCCCCGTATTGATAACCTTGTGCCGAACAATCACCAAACCATTGCTTCCCTCATTATAATTAGGGGCTCTGAGATCCTCGCTGTTTGTTAGCGACCTATAAGCAATCACTTACAATTTCTAGTGCGATGCCCTCTTTTATAGGTTTTTTTTGAGACCCCCCAGGGGCACTACTTTGCCGTCCTTGGAACGTTTATCTTCGTTATGTGTGTACCCCCTTAAATTGGGCCTACGACCCCGTGCTCATTTACTGCCTGCTGGTCCAACCGGATGCTGTAGATTTAGTGTTTAATCATCATCAAACAATAATTCATCGGTTTATTGACTTTTTCTAAAATTTGCTAATTCAAACGAATCAATAAAATAGGTCGCTGACGGGGAGTTGCAACAGCCGGACATTCGGGGCGTTTGGATGGAAATCAGCGAATTCTCTAGGCCAAGTCAGCGACACTCAACAAATAATGATGAAATCAATTGAAATATATTATTGAAATCGTAAACATTTTGGTAGTAACTGTTTTAATTGTAATTTTGTTTTTTATATAGTTATTTCATTTATTGAATAAATTTACATTGTTTGACGTTGCAAACCAAGTCGTTACTACCGTCCCACAATCTCCATTCCCCAGCTACCCCTTTCCTAACATTCAACCTGTTGTGGCAACAATGCACATGTTGCGCGGAGCAATAAGCGCAAAGGAGAGAAGCGTCGTCATCGTCATAGTCACGATACACTCACCGGTATGTTATGATATTCTATACTCTAACAATTTATTTTACAAAAACTCAAAAAATAAAATAAAATTTAAACCTACGATACGCCCTTAATTACCGACGTCACGCTAGAAGCACCGCGCCACGATACATACACAAAATTGTTACTTCGCTTACTTTTTAAATTAACAAAATATGATATTGCCATATCCAAATTATTTTTTTTTACTTCGTCACCTTCTACAGCCATCTCAAATAGGTCACATGGACGTTCGTCGCCTGTACTTTGGCGGATGTATTTTTTATTCTTTTCATAGAAGACACCAATCTCTCCTTGCTCGCAGTAGTGACAGGAATTGAAACAACTATATCTGAGTTTTATTGTATTCCTAAAACCTGTAGAGTTCCTTATCAAACTCTTTCTTATTTCTTGCAGGTTATGGGAAGCTTCGGGTTCAAGATGTAACTGGTGGAATTAAATACAACAAGGAACTGAAAATTTTGTGGTTGTCTACAAATCTTTTGTCAATTTCAGAAATAAATTTGTTCAGAACTGTATAAAAAACATTTGAATTTTCAAACTTTCAAATTTAAAATTTCTTGAAAGAAATTGTCTTTCAGCAGGGTTTGCAACTGCAAGTTTTATACAACAAGTCGTCAAAAGATGGTCAGTAATATCTCCAAAATCAAAATTCTTGAGCTCAGTAACTGCCGAAGCCTCACTTACCCAAATTACATCAATCAAAGTTTCACTGACATTCGTTATGCGAGTGGGCCGATGGACAATCTGCCTCAAGTTGTATCCGCTCATAACACTTATTAGTTTTTTTATATTCCCATAAATTTTTGTTTAGCATATTAATATTTATGTCACCTAGTATAAGAGATATAAGAGATAATTTTGTCGAGTCCGGGCCCCAAACCGGAGTCAGGTGTCCTGTAACAAATTCCAACGTACCACTCCAATCCACCTACGTCCATCGGGAAAAAAGGTTTTTCCACGACTGACGGAACATGGGTTTTTATAAGTCTTACTTTATAACTCTCCTTTACATAAACTTCAACTCCGTCGCCCCTACCTATTTTGTCTGCTCGAGAAAAATTAAATTATATCCCAGAATACGCACAGTTTGCGACGGACAGTCAGGTAAAAGCCAAGTTTCAATGATTACTATCAAACCCAGAGTGTAACATAAAACCTGTGCCGCAAATAAATGAAAACTCGACAAAATTGACCGCGCATTAATATGTTCCACCCTGAACCTGCAACAACTTGCGCGCTCCGTACTAGAAATTTCCTTAAAATTATCATGCTAATTATTATCTTAAAGATTAAGCTCTAACTGCTATTTATTTTCACTCATTCCAAATACCACTGACTTAATGTTAGACACTGCGTCCAAGCACTTGTCCTGATCCCAAGCAGCATGGTTAACTTCCACTGTTTTTTTTTTCTTGTTGTACAATTATAGAGCACCAATACTCGCTCCCAGCGGCCGTGCACTGCTTCACCTTATGAAGACCCAAGCACAAAGGACACACCGCACCATTCTTCCTGTTTTATGTATGATTGTATCCGTTACAGGTATAATATCTCAGCAATGTAAAAACGTCGTAAGCTGTACAACCATCCAGCCCGATCAGCACACACCCACGTTCTAACAGGCTTCTATATACTGCAACATCAAGAGAGGCGACTGCCTGGAAAATTTTGGGATTGTTTTTTAACGTCAAAATTTGACCGATTTCAATTACCCAGTCGTGTGAGAAAATTTCAGTATTTTGATCCTTCGGGTAATGGAAAAGGCAATCCTTTTCCAGGTTTTCAGAAAGCCCTACAATTCGGATACGAGGTCTAATCGGCTTAAACTCAGTCACTTTATAGCCCGACGGCACAAGTTTCTCATCCACTAGGCAACAAAATTTTGATAAATCTTCATAAGTCCCGCAGCCCACAACGACACCACCCTCCTTAATAAATTTCACCGACTTGATCCCCGATCCCATCGCGCCAATATTCATCTCAGCCAAAATGTCCGATTTAGTTTTAGAAACGGACTGGGTCGCATCCGCCGGTCTGACAGCAATTCTCGAAAAAACAGCAGCCTTAGAAAAAGCAGCGGTAGCCACCACCCCGGCGTAGGATGGTCCGGAGGTAGTTAGCAAAGCAGCATCTCAAAAGTCGAAACCACAGTTGACAAACAAGCTGTCACCGAGGCCAAAAGTTCCTTCTTAGTCATCTCCAAAGTCATCCTACATACAGATAACATCTCGTCCAGCTTTGACTGCAGCAAGCCATGAAGAGCACTGTCAATGGTCACACACGTCCGCTGGCAATCAGTACACTTCCAGGAGAGTCCTTTAGATTCCTTCAGAATCTTAACAGCGTCCAGCGACAATCCCACGCACTTAAAATGGTAAGCTCTCTTACAGTTACCCGTAGAAAGGATAACAGACAAACCGAAAAAAGGAACCCCGCTACACGTGCTGCAAGCCGGAGCAATGGGAGATCAGGAACCGGTCAGCGGGACTACAACCACAAGCCGTGATATCCGAGCGCAACAAATGGCGGAGGCGCCGGGCGAATCCGAGCAAAAAGTAATAACGTGAAAACGCGACAATGTTTTATATAGTTGCACGCCAATAAAGAATTAACATAAATAAACCATATTTATGCAAAATGCGACCCCGCGGTGCACCCTACCGATCAGCAACCACCGCCACAGAATAGAGCACGTCCAGAACTACAAAACTTGCACCACTCACTGTAGAATATTCGCTCGTTTCACATGAAAAGAAGACATTTACGGCAATTTGCGATTTTAAACGTGAGTATTTCTGAAACCGACTTGTAGATTTCCCAATCAAACCGGATCTTGAATGGCATGTGTTACAAGAAGAAAACGGCAAGTTCAATAAAAACACCGGTAACCGGCAAGCGTCACCCCTAACCTCGACGAGAACACCTGCATCCATGGCGCAATAAGACGCAAACAGCTGTAGCGACTAAAAGTATGTCCTTTCCAATTTTCCCTTCACCGGTTACAATTTCCAATTAAGCAAATAACAATAATGATTCAATTTCTATGTTTAATAGAGTACAGTGTTTCAATTTACAAGATTGCGATAGCAATGGCCGAATTAGCTCGATTTAAGGCTCAGCAAAGTCAAATTAAAAATTCGTTACTTGAGCAGTAACATATTTCAGTAAAATAAATCAAACAACAATCGATCTGAAAGAAATTACAAAATTAACAGTAAAATTAAGCAATATTAAGCCACTTTTTGACAAATTTGAAGTCATACAATAACAAATCGAGATGTTAATTAATCTCACAGCGGGTAATTAAGTCGAGCACCTGAGCGAGGCTAACGACCATCGGGTTGAATATGGAGTAGCTGTGGGCGAATTAGAAGAAGAAAAGAGGGCAAATTTCGAAAAAAAATTCTATTCCTTTATTGGAAACAAAATTAGTAATTAATTAATTTAACAATTCAGTCAAACGTGTAATTTCTTAAACCCTTCAACCCAGCTCTCAAGTACTTGCCAACAATAGTAACTTTTCTCCTCCGGTCAATCAGATGCTTCAACAAATCAAGCTACCTACAATAAATTTACCTACCTTCAATGGTCAATACAAAAACTGGATTGAATTCAGAGACAGCTTCAAAGCGTTTATCGACAATAATGTGTTCTTGTCTAATATTCAAAAATTTTATTATTTAAGATCATCATTGCAAAAGAAAGCCTTGCAATTAATAGAGGCTATACAAATTTCAGCAACAAATTACACTATTGCTTGGCAGCTACTCCAAGAACGTTTTGAGCAAAAGGGATTCGTAGTTTACAATCATATTAAAGGTATTTTTGAATATTCAAATCTAGTAAAAGATTCAGACAGAACTAGGAAAACTTTCCGATTCAATTACCAAAGATTTGCGTTCATTAGAAACGTTAGGGCAACCTGTAAACCAATGGGACACGTTGACAATTTATTTGATCACATCCAAATTAGATTCCAAAAGTCGCAACAAATGAGAGTTATTTACAAAAAAAAACACAGAAATTATTCCAACTATGACCCAAATGAATCTCAAGCAAAGATGTGAAATTTTAGAAAAAGTCAATCAAACCGAAGAAAACTATGTTGATTATAAGGTGAATAAGGTGAACAATAGCACAAACTATAAGAACAATCAATCTCAAGTTTATGTTAACAACGTCACATTCAATGAAAGGTCCTATAAAGGTTCATGTTATTTTTGTAAGAACAATCATCCAATATTTCAATGCGAACTATTTCTTAAGACCTCACTTTCAGAAAAAATTAATCTGGTTAAAAAACATAAACTATGTTACAATTGCCTAAAACCCAATCATGGGGTCGAGGATTGAAAATCTTCAAATCGTAGAAAGTGCGGAAAACGCATTCTCTGTTGGAAAATTCCGTTCAATCGCTCGATAAAAGCGAACAATCAGCCGCTTTCAATTACAATCAAGAAATTATCAATTAATTTCACAATGAGAGATCAACTAATTTGCATTCAATGTCAAAAGACAACCACAATTTTACTTCTGAAGTGTTGCTATCTACAGCTATAATCTAGATTGCCGATTCCTGCGGCAATACACATTCTTGTCGTGCACTTTTAGACAATTGTACTCAAAACAATTTTGTGAGTGAATCATTATGCAAGAAACTCAATTTAAAACCAAAAAGGAATGTCGGTTCAGTTACAGGTATTGGGCAGAAGTCAAGCAATTCAACCTCATACGTTGATGTTCAGCTAGAAATAGTTCATTCAGTTCGACAATTCAATGTTTGGTTTTGCCAGACATAACAGACAATTTACCAACATTTTCAGTTAACGAACATTCAATAAACATTCCCAGCAATCTAGAACTAGCTGATCCTTATTGCTATAGTTTCAATTCAATCGAGGTTCTATTAGGTACAGCAGTTTATTGAAATTCGATTTGTGCTGGACGATTTAAGTTGGACAACATCGACTTGACTATGCAATAGACACAATTAGGATGAGTTCTAGGTGATAGTATCAATAATTCGGCATTATTACAAACACAATCAGTAAATTTTTGTGTTGTCAATAAGTTAAACGATAATTCATTAAATAACCAACTTTTCAAATTTTAAAAAAAATTTATGAAATCAATAACAAGTCGAATCAATCTACATCAGAACAATTTTGTGAAGCAGATTTTGTAAAACATGTAAAGCGCAATGAAAAGAAACGTTTTATAGTCAAAATCCTTTCAAAGACAATTAAACACAGTCATTGATGGGACAGCTAGCTATTAAAAATAAAAAACTATTTCCTTTGGCAAGTCACGCTATCAAAACATCCTGCTATGTGGATGACCTTATCACAGAGCCTAATTCCAAAGACGATCTATTACAATTGCAATTTCATATACATGAAATCTTGACTACCGCGGGTTTTGAACTAAGAAAGTGGCTCACCAATCATAGTAAGTTAAGCAGTCAATTCGATGTTAGAAACTACTTAGATTTTGGAATTTTAGAACTAGGTGACTATGAACCCAGTAAAGCTTTAGATATTTTATGGGACGTAAAGTTATACGTGATTCAATATGCGTCTAGCAATTTCATTAACAATGAAATTTTAACCAAAAGAACAATACTATCTACTATTACTCAAATCTACAATCCCTTGGGTCCGCTAGGTCCTATAGTTGTAATAGCGAAACTGTTAACACAGAAGCTAGGGCAAGCAAGAATTGGTTAGGACGATAAAATTCCTCAAAACCTTCAGACTATGTGGACAACCTTTTGCAAACAATTACCATGAATCAATGAGTTAATAGTGCCACGAAAAGTTCTTATTTCAAATCACAAATATGTTGAAGTACACGCATTTGCAGACGAAAGTGAAAGGGCGTATGGGGCTTCTATTTATTTGCAAAGTAAAGATCAAAAAGGACAAGTTGACTCAGCGCTATGGACAGCAATATCTAGAATTGCCCCTATTAAGCAGGTGACATCACCGCGACTTGAATTATGCGCAACAGTTCTTGGAGCACAGTTAATTCAAAGAAACATGAAATCATTAAAAATGAAGAATAATAAATTCTATTACTGAACAGATTCAACTATAGCGTTGTGTTGGATTAACAAGGATTAACGTCTAACAAGTGGAAGGCATTCGTAGCTAACCGTGTTAGCAAAATACAGGGTTTATCGAATCCAGACAATTGGTATCATTTATCGTCTAAAAACAATCCAGCGGATTCAATTTCTCGTGGCACAAATGTAGCAACGCTCAAAAATCTCAATATTTGGTTTAAGAGTCCTCTATGGCTTAGTAGCATCGACTTAAATGTGCAAGATCTCAGTCAATTTAGCGTAAAGCTTTCCGAAATTCCAGAGCAACGGACAGTTGTTAACATTGTTTCGTCAATCACCAATCTTTTCGATATTTTTCTAAGATTTTTCTCTTTTAAAAAGCTCATAGCAGTATTAGCGTATGTTTTAAAATTCATTTCTAACGCAAAATTAAAACGTGAGAAACGAAAATTGTCTAGCTTATATTCCAATGACTTCAGTAATTCTTTAACTGTTCTAATGAAATTGTTGCAACAGCAATCAGTCGGTAAAGAATACAAACGACTCAAAACAAAAAAGCTATTGCCTCATAGTACTAATATTCTGAACTTAGATCCATTTTTGACGATACCAATTTGATTAGAGTGGGTCAGCGAATTCAGAATAAGTTGTGGGCGATATGGTTACTTTGAAATCACGTCGTGAGTCGTGAATATTACTTTTAGATATCAGTGATTTTAAACTGTAATTGTGATCATGGTTGAAAGTAGTTCTCGTTCGTTACTTGTTACTTTGCTCACAATATCTTGGATATTGGAACGCTGCTACCTGCTACTTGCTTATTATGTGTTATGTTATGGCGTATTTATTAAGAGTTTATCGACAATAAAATTTAATGTCAATTTAATCAGTAATATAAATATATTTTAAAAAGAGAAATAAATAAAATCGAAGATTAAATATAAAAACTACAACAAAATAATAAAACAAACATAATTAATTAGCAAGTTTAGTAAGTAATGGGTACTGTTTTATAAAATCACTAATAAACTTGCAGCAAAAAAATTATCACAAACGCATTAATTTCTCTATTCCAAAATCACAAAATCACGAATCACAGTGAATTGTATCCCCAAGTAATAGTAGCAATTTGTGATTGTTAAGTATCAGAGGAAAGCCCCAAAACATTTATTCAGACGAGTGTAATTTTGCTGGTGCTGGTGATTTGAAGAAGCTATACGCGTTTTTAAAATCAGAAAACAAAACAATTGCACAAGTTTTAGCTGAAGAAGCAATAAACTGACATTTCATTCCTACCACAGCATCAACTTTTGGGGGACTTTGAGAGGCCAGCGTAAAAGGAGTGGAATTTTATTTAACTAGGATCGTAGGTCAAGCACATCTCAATTTTGAAGATTTTTGCACTGTGCTAATTCAAATAGAATCAATTCTAAATTCGAGCCTTTATGTCCCCTGTCTTCTAATCCTGACCAGCTTAATCCATTGACCCAAGTTCACTCTCTAATCGGAAAACCATTAACCGCTCTTCCTGATACAGATGTAACAGCGTTAAAGTCAAACCACCTAAAGCGTTATAATCATCTACAAGGTATGATACAACATTTCTGGGCCCGTTCGCACAAGGAGTACCTCACCAAACTCCTACTTAGAACCAAATAGATGCAGCGCAATCAAGCGACTTTCAAGGTGGGCATGTTAGTCTTGCTAGCCGAGGACAATACAGCTCCATTGCAATGGGCAGCTGGAAGAATCCCTGAATCCGGCCCAGGATGGTATTGTGCGGATTGTCCGGATTGACGTCGATTTTACCAGTACCAGCTAAATGAACGTATCGCTTACAACCCCTTCAGGGATTTATTTTTACTAGTACCCATTATGTGGGCACCCGTCTGTCGACAGTCTAAGTACCGAATTTACTGTATAGTTTTGCTCCCGACACTTTGTTGTTGATAACGGCTTTTAGCATTTAGTATTTATAGTATCTGTTGCTTTTAGCAATCCATTTAAATTCTCTATTTCTTACTATTTCGTCCTGGTGTGTTGTAGCTTCTGTTTTGTAAATAAATGGACGTATGTTGTGAATGAGACAACGGCGTAGTGTTGAGTTGACCTTCCGGTTCATTACCATATAGTAATTTTTGTGGTAATTACTTAACCGGTCGTGTATTGCAAATTACCTGGCGCTCACCCTAACACCTTAACCCGCGACCAATCTTCACTGGGTCTGGCCGGAGCACAACCATACAACTCCTCAGGGGTTATCCATCTTGCGATTGATCCGGCTTTGTTCCGACAGAACGGAATCATTGTAGAGCAGCATGCGTAGCAAAGTGCTGTATGGAATTTTTTATCATAAAAGTTTATTGAGTTTGTTTTTGTTATTAACGTAAATTTTTGCAGATGCCTGGTAAAATGTTGTATGCCATCCTTAGGTGTAAGAGCAAACGAAAGATTTACCATAGGTTTCTTCTCAGCAGAGGCAATGGAAAACCGAAAATTAAACCATAAATAGTTGGTCGAGTATTATAAATAATTCCAGAATTTGTAGTGTTTGAAGATTTGACTAATTGCAAACTCACGGATAGAGCTATCCCAACACTAAATTTATCAGGTGATTTTTTGTCATTTGTTATTTTAACTTAAGTTTTTGATTAAGCCGCCTAACTAAAACAACCCTTTACAAGTTTAGACTTTAACAATGTGTTACTCCACCTTAAAATTTAAACATTTGAAGTCCACGTCTGACAATGAAAAGGAGGAATACTTCTTTGAAAGGTGCGATTGCTTGCCAAAAATGTTAATATTATTCAAATACCCGCAATATTTTTATATCATTTGGTTATGTAATAGATATGATATCTTTTAATGAGTGTCTTAGGCAGAGAATTTTTTTAAATCTATGTTTTAAAAATATTTCTGTGGTACTACCCTCAATGTCTTTCAATTTCGTTATAACAAGATTGTTGTCATGGCCTCAGAAGCATTACGCCTCTGCTGATATATTGAAACATGACTGTGTACCAGATATAGCAGTTCAGTTATGTCCCAAGGTAGGTAATTTCAAATATTTTACAGGTTTCTTGATGTTATATGTTTCATTTCAAAAGTTACATCACAATCTATTACTACGCATTTAGGAATTATAATGTTTAAATCAATTGTTTATTAAGATCATGTCGCCTGTTACTTAATCTTTCAAGTTCAAGTTTTTTTTATTATTTAGAGGTTAATATATTGTTAATAACCATAAGCTTATTTGTTGCTGTAAACATGATTTTTTATATATTTTTTTGCAATACTGAACTTTCTATGACAATATCACATTATTGTGATATTGCCCTGGAGGTTCAGTATTGTTAAAATGAAAATTAAGTTCAATTAATTGGACATTAAAATTTGGCGCGCTATGAGATTCTGTCGCCAGTGTGAGATGGCGCTTTGGGAGGCCCACTCTCAACATGTGAGTTGAGGTTCTATATTAAATGTTTTCTATGGTTCAACGATTTAGGATAGGTTTACGCATTCAAGAAATATTGAAGATAACCATAAACACTTTTTGTATTCCATATCCACAAAATTAGAGAACAGTACCACTTTAAATTTCCGCGATAGAGCACATCTACTATCTTTGGTGTCTATTTAACAAGCAACATTAACCTATAATCTTTTATATTAGGCCTTGTGTAACCACACGCTAACGTGTGGCGTATCCTAGAGTTAACCACACGCGAAATAGAGAAACGTCAAATATCGCTGCCGGTGGTGACGTCTGCGTCAGCGCAATGCTGATCGGCAGTTTTGAATTTTCAGATCGGAATGAGAGAGATTTCTACACACGAAAAGTTTTAGTTTGAAAAATTTAACAGAAATTTAAAGCTTCATGAAAAGCAAAAATTAACCATTAAAGACAGCAGGAAGATTAAATCAGCTTCAACTACTCTAAATATTCAATTAGCCTTGTGTTAGTTTAGTCAGAGGCGCAAAATGGATGCGTGCATCGAAAATGCTTCATCAGATCTTCAGGAAAATGAATACTTGGGCAATTGGCGGCTTGAAAAGTAAAAGTCACCGTTATCTCTAAGATATTTTATTTTTGTATTATTGAATTACAAAGCCGCATTAAAATAAAACTAAGTATTTATTTATTATTTAAGAGAAGCTATCATAACAAAACCAATGGGATTTCTTTGGTGTCTTCACTAGCCCAGCACAAAAAAAATTATACCATTGTAGGCAGCTCTTATAACTTATGCATTCTGTTGTCATTGGCTTTGTACAGAAAGAATCACTGTATTGACTTTTACTTTTCAAGTCGACGATTGCCCAAGTATTCCTTTTCTTGAAGATCCGAAGCATTTTCGATGCACACACCCATATTGCCTCTTACTAAATTAACACAAGGCTAATTGGGTATTTAACAGTTGAAGATTATTTAATCTTCCTACTGCCTTTTATAGTAAATTTTGCTTTTCATGAAGCTCTAAACTTCTGCTGAGTTTTTCCACAGACGCTCGCTGGTAGCATCGGGCCGACGCGCAAGAATGACGTCACCGCTGGCAGCGATGTTTGACGTGTCTCTATTTCGCGTGCGTTTAACTGTGGGATACGCCGCACCTTAGCGTGTGGTTAGACACGGCGTTATTATTATATTATTATGTAATTACTTTTTAAGGTTATAAGTATTGTACAAACTTGTTTTAATTAAATTAAGATATTGTTAACATTATTATCAACTATTTTAAACAACAAATCTTTTCCTTTTCTCGTTGGTTAATTAATGCACAAATTGTATTCTCGGAACGCATTTACGTTGTTCTCGTATAACATTATTAATATCTATTTGATGTAAGTTAACTTACCGTTGCGATTTCAGTAGAATGGTTCATCGAGGAAACATTATCCACATTTTTATCTGACATTCTGCGTCTCGCTGTTTCTTTTTAAATAAATAATAAACTTTGCGATAAGGAACATACGAAAACACTTGCGTGTAGTTCCTAACGCTTTTCAAATTGTCCCGCAGCGTGGCGCTCCGGTGCTACCAGTTCATTTGAATCGTTTTCCGCGCTTTTGTAGTTCGGTACTATGACAGCTAATAAAAAAAACATCTAATTTCGATTTATTTCCTCCAGGGACACCTTTGAGTACAAGAAATAATTATGAATTTAGTTAAATAATAGTGAGGTACAAAAGGTAGAAAGTAAGTACCGATTTTATTTTGAATCCTGTTGTGTATGGGTATAAGGTATCAGATAAAACACTATAATATGATGAATAATTTATTTCCTGTCCTATCAGAATTAACAACAGTACCAAAGACTGAACCACACCAAACAGAGAACAGTAAGTTAACGTAAGTATAAAAAAATCAGATATATCTTTTGCTTCAATTCGGAAAGTTAGTACTGTTTTCTTGGGGTTTCACTGCAAGGTCCTTAATTATTAAATTAATCATATTTGCACCTATTTTAAATGCATGATATACTTACACAGTAAAGAGCTTCCTAAAAGTAGAGTTTCAGAAGATTTTTGGATATCTTTCTTCTTTTAACGATTTTTTTTTGTTGAAACCAATCTTCTCTGAGCTGTAATTTTTTATTAGGCGGTTCAGAAGTGGGCGATTGTGTGACAAATTTAAGATTTCTTCTGTTATATTCTAAAGCATTTATAGCGGGAGAATTTTTAGCCAACAGCTTTTATGTACACAACTCAAAACAAAGGTCAAACTGACTGAAACTATGCGGAACCCATAGCAAGATAGTGGAATTCCTGTCGCGTCGCTAGTCCGCAGACACTTATCGCATAAAATGTTAGTCACGACCATGGTGTGAGTGGGGACGCAAGGGTCATGCGGTGAGAAGCCGCATGGAATGCAGCCATTTTGACGTTACTCTACATTTAAATCAATATCTTATTAAATATTTTCCAAAAAAATCTTATTCAAAAGCCAGCGTTATCCAGATAGAATTCTCCATATTTTAGGAAAAAGAAGTTTTTAGATTCGACCAACGGCAACCGAGATAACAACGTGTAAAGCGACAAGTGTGCCAAAAATAAGGAATAAGCCGATACCGAATTGAGAAGACGGCAATTTAAAATCTACTCCGAAATAAAGTCAACGGCGTTTGAATGGTAGGTCTAAAACAGTGCTTCAAACTTAAATATTTTAAAGATAGAACGTCTATAGAGAATATTTTGATTTTCGAGCACCTTATACTCAGTGGCGAAGCGTGTATTTGAACTGTAGGTAGGCTGCCCGTTAGTATCAAGCATATAATTTTCGTTCATGTAAATTAAATATCCATCTCCGAAGATATCTTATATAAATATATTCCTTTAAGTAGGTTTAGAAAATTTAAAATATAAACATTAATACTAATATACTTTTGAAAACATAAGACCGCGTTTCAGGGGCTTGAAAATAAATATGGAAAATTAGTACCTAAATCTTAAAACATTACCTAAGTTTTTTTATATATAAGTTCCATTCTTCTTTCCCTTCTTTCTGCAAAAATATCAATGTTTTTTAACACAAATTCTTGTCGAATTGCAGATGTCTTGACCATACCTTTCTCGATTGCTAAACTTGACAGGTTAGAAAGCCTTGTGTTGGTCATACGGAGATATGTCTTGATGCGTTTCATGGTACTCGCTCGCAAGAAGCTGTTGTGGCTGGAATGCTCAGTACCAAGGAAAGTAATTTTATGAATTCTGGCAAAACTTCTTTGAGTTCATTCTGGATCAAAAGCTTAAAAAGTTCCTTAGGTGGTACATATTTATCTTCACTTCCATAAACATATAAAAGCTTCCCTTTTAATTTAGTTTTATCAAAGAATGGATACCGTTTTATTAACCAAAATTTTATGACCCAAAAATTATTGCTGATTTGTTTGAGACTGCTCCTTTTAGTGACTCCCTCTGTGATTTTAAGATTTATAGACTAGGAAAATATTCGAATTATAAGACTAGACCTATCATAGTAAATATGTGCAATGCTGGTAATGTGTTTTGGGTTTTGAGCAATTGGAAGAAACTTCCTGAAAATGAATACATCTTTTCCTCTGAGACCACCACTGCAGAGACAAAACTACAGTGATGCTGTTGCTATGCTAGATGCTAGAACGAAAAATGGTGAATCTAACCTATGCGTCAGATACGTAAATGGAGTACCACAAGTTGTTACTAAACGTCGTACTCTCTCAAGTTCCAACACTTCAAAAAACTAAGAACTCAACATAACCTCGCTAATGGTTTGAGTGTTGATTTCCAAAACGTGAGGAGCATCAAGAGAAAGCTTATTGACCTGAAGAGAAGTATTTTTTGTTCAACTACATTTTTTGATATCATCTGCCTGGTTGAAACATGGCTTGATAGTTTGGTGGATGACGTGGAGCTGCATTTCCCTGGATATGATATTGTAAGGAGAGATCGTAACCAGAATGTAAGTGGTAAATCAAGAGGCGGTGGTGTCATCATTTTGATAAAGAGAGCTCTCAAGCACAAATTATTAGTGGACATTGCAACAAGGTTGGAAGCAGCTGTTATTGAGATCTCAACTAGCGACAAAAAAATGCTAGTAGCTCTCGCTTATGTGCCACCAATCTCAACGTTAGATAAAGGACAATTTGTCAGCTGCTTTGGTGAACTACTACAGTGCTTGGAGCAGGTGATATCAGTTAGCAGTGGGATCGACATGATCCTCCTTGGCGACTTCAACTTACCGGGATTGGTCTGGTCTACGCATGGAGGTGTGCAGCTTGTGCAGGGGCATACAGCGGTTCCGGAGGTTCGCGAGGCTGCCACAAGACTATGTGATTTCGTGAATGTGTGATATGACTCAGGTTAATGAGTTTCCTAATGCGAATAATGCGTTTCTTGATTTAGTTTTTACAAATGTAAAAAGTATCGATTGTAGTTTATGTTGTGATCCACTGTGTAGGCTGGATATCTTCCACAATGCAATATTGCTTGCGCTCAAATCTACTCGCGTTTCAAGCCTCTCATATGATTTTGTTACTTTTAATTTTGCGAGGAGTGATTATAATCTTCTGCGATCCAGTTATAGTCAAGTCGATTGGTCCTTTATGGATGTTTTGAGATCTACTGATAGTAAAATAGATGAGTTTTATGATAAATTATATGAATCCATAGCATGTTATGTACCGCTAATTAGATTTAAGCATAGTGATTACCCTGCGTGGTTTAATACTGAGTTAATTTTGGCTTTAAATGAGAAACGTAAATCGCACTATTACTGGAAAGAGACAAACAATAATATGTTTTACTATGATGAATTTAGGAAACAAAGAACCTATTGTAAAAAACTAGAAAGATTTCTTTATCAAAAATTTATTAGAGTGTCAGAAAATAGTATAAAAGGCAATTCTAAAGCTTTCTGGAAATTTGTTAATAAGAAAAATAATTTGGCAGGAATTCCTGGTTCAATGATTCTCGACTGCGAGGAGGCCTCTACTTCGGTTGACATAGCGAACCTTTTTGCGAAACATTTTGGCTCGGTTTTTTCAAGTAACCCGTGCTCTGCGGGTCCCTTTGTGTATGATTCTCTCAATGTTCTAAGTTCTGTTTCTTTTGTTGAGGATGAAATTCGCACGAAGATTAAATCATTGAAGGATTCACTTAGTCCGGGTCCGGACGGTATACCGGCAAAGTTTATTGTTGGCCTTGCTGATGTTTTGGCTGCACCGTTATGCAATTTGTTTACTGACTCTCTGGAGTCGGGGTGCTTTCCCAAAAAGTGGAAGGTTTCTCATGTCACACCAGTTTATAAGAAGGGAGATAAATCAAATGTTAGGCCCATTACTAAACTAAACTTATTCGCCAAGATTTTTGACTCTCTAATGCATAGAAAGTTGTTTAACTTTCTGAATAATTATATTAGTATTAATCAACATGGTTTTATGCCGGGTAGGTCAACCACTACAAATTTGACTGTTTTCAATGAATTTTTACTCGCTTCGTTATCAAATGATAAGCAGGTTGATGTTGTCTATACTGACTTTAGCGCTGCCTTTGATTAGATTGAGCACCGTAGGTTATTATGTAAACTTCAAGCGTATGGTATAAATGGATCATTGTTGCGGTGGCTTGACTCTTATTTGTCATGTCGCAGTTTCTGTGTAAAAATAAACAATGTATTATCAAGTGAGCAAGGAATAGCTTCGGGTGTGCCGCAAGGCTCTCATCTGGGACCTCTACTTTTTAACATTTACATTAATAATATTTTTGATCTAGTAAAGCATGGGAAGGTTCTTGGATATGCGGATGATCTGAAGTTGTTCTGTATGATCAATGATGACTGTGACTATGCGAATTTTCAATTAGATTTACATAGAGTTACTGCCTGGAGTGATGAGAATGGTCTTAAATTATGCTTAGACAAATGCAGCGTTATCTCATTCTTTAAAAATAGCTATGTTACATTTAACTATTATCTATGCAATCAGGTATTGTCTAGGGTTGAGACTGTTAAAGATTTAGGCGTTTATTTCGACGAAAAACTCTCATTTAAGCTTCATGTTGATTATATACTTGAAACAGCAAGCAAGTCATTATATTGGCTAATGAAAATGTCATGTGAATTTAAAGAAATTAATACAATTTGTCTGCTTTTTAACGCTTTTGTTAGATCTCCCTTGGTATATGGCATTGTTATATGGTATCCTCCTGGTGAGGTTAACAAAATGAGACTCGAGAGAATGCAGCATAGATTTATGAGGTCGGCATCCTGGAGACTTAACATAAAAATGTCGATTTTTGACCATGATTACACTTTAATAGCGACAAAATTGAATATAGGATCTCTTGCTAATTTTAGAAATACTCAGGATATTGTCCTCCTATATAAATTGCTCAATAATATGTGGTATCAACCACAGTTGTTGGCCTGTATCGAGTTTAAAGTGCCGCAGAGATTGCTGCGTTGTATTGCAGAGCCATTTGCCTTGCCATTTGAATCTAAATTGATGCTGAGATCTACTTTGTATCGAAGTCGTAGATACTTGAACAAAAATGTCAACCTATTGAATTTATTTGATCAGGCAAGCTCTGTTTTTGCATTGAAGTCAGGTATAAATAAGCTTATACACGAAAATGCGATTAATTTTGTATAGTAAAACTGTGTTTTTTTTGTTTTTCTTATTTTATAGTTTCATTTAGGAACTGCTTTTGTTATTTTATATAAGTACTGATGGTGGATTAACCAACTTAATATTTTGTCAAATTTATTTATGTATTGGGCTTAATGCCTGTTTTCTAATAAATAAAATAAAATAAAAACATAAAAAATAAAAAATTTCTAGAAAATCCAACTCCTCAAAATCCTGAAATCTCGTTTCCAAATTAATTATTACAGAGTCCGGTATTTTATACGCTAGTATTCGAAATTATTTGACTGTGTTAATATTAAATTTGGAATTAATTGCTTCAACGCCCTTTTCGTCTTCAAACTCTTCTGTTTCATTACTTATAGAACTATGTAACAACTTCTTGGCATTTTTAATACAGGCCTGTATTTCTTCATCTGTTCTTCATTTTTTAATGGAATTTAAACAAATTTGAATTTCGCTGTTACATCGTTTTATGTCTGTGCTCTTCGTTTGCAAAATTTCAAATAGTATACTAGTGTAAACGAATATACAATTATAGAATTGTAGTAAAAATACAAACTTCCGATCCTTAAGATTTGTTCCAATCTATCTCTCTCCAATGGCTTGATTTATGGAATTGCTATCCCAACCGTCGTTTTTGATAACGTCATTAAAAGTTGCCCTTAACTCTGCATAATGTGCGATAATAGTAGCAACAGCACGAGAATGAAAATGTCATCTTATTTCACAGGGATGTGGTAATTTAAAACCCCCTTACCTTATAAGATCACTTTCTTTACTGGAACGACTAAAAAAACTGTGGAAGCCAATGAGACTTGCAACAAATAATTTGACTTGTTTTATAGTTTTGCACGCATAAAGTAATACTAAATTTAATTGGTGGGCATAACAGTGGATAAATAGAGTGCAAGGATGTGTTTTTTTAATAATAGTATGAACACCACCGGTTGCCCCTGCCATTGTACTGACCCCAACATAAGTTTGTGAAACTAATTTATTTGAATCAATCCTCCGCTTTCTTTAAACTTGTAGTATAATAGTGGCTAATCCTTCTGCAGTTTTATTTGCAGAAACGTCATAAAATCCTACAAATTCGATGTTTCCAGTTAACATATTAGCGTATCGCAAAATAATACTCATTTTAGTTTCAGTTGAAACATCAGTAGATTTGTCAGCCTGGATGGAGACATAAATAATATGTAGGGCTTTTCAGTGTAGTGAATATAAAAGGGCGTTCCTACTTCATTTTTGAAAAAACTAACAAATTTTTACTATAAAATAGTTTTGTAAGACGTATTGCATTCTGATCCATGGGTTAGATCAGTGAGGTCACGTTTGGTGGCATGTACATGATAGTAATGCATTCATCAATGTTCGTCTGCTGGTGGATGGCTTGGCGCATGGTTTAACAATAATAATGCCCTTCGTGGTAGACCTCAATTATCTAAAAATTCTTTAACCTGAAATTATGAAGGTACCGTATAAAAATGTCAAATTTATGAACAGTTGGTGTACTTACACTGAATAAAATTAATTTCGAAGGTATTCGGAAAAATGTGTTGGCATTCAAGCTGTTTTGAAATGGTTATAATTAACAGGACAAGATTTGATTTCACCCAAGTTAAAGTTGGCTACAATCCCCAAAGATGCTTGACTCAACCAAGCAAAAAAAATAATTGTAAATACCAATAATTTACAAAATTCCACTTTAACCTTTCCCAAGTTACATTGACCTTGACGTTAAAATGCGATTTACTTGGTAATTGTACGTATAATGTACAGACAAATCGTTAGATATCACCGTTGAGTGAATAATATAAAGAGTTGTCGATCCCATGTAATTTTGCGAACAAGAAAAAGTATTCCAGCCACCAGGCGGCGCTCTGCCTGGAATACTTCAAGGCCATATTTTAGCGACCGCACAAACGATCGCTCCAAAACTGTTATAAATTCCCTGTTACTGCTTTTACTCCATAGGTGTCACTAAGTTTTTAAGTATCATGAGTGCGAGAGAGACGTAACGTTCATTCAATTCAAGAAGCAGCGAGCTCAGATTGTTTTTTGTTTTGACGGAACTCGATACTCATGTTGATTGTCATGCCGTACAACCGAAATGGGAACAGAAACATTTTTAATATAACTTGGCACTTCACCGCACAATTTTCTTGATGGTGTAGTAAACCACATTTGTCAACTTTCGTTGCAATTGCACATTTTACAAATAATATGTGCCATTTTTTGCTGGAAATGCTTTGTATAAATTTTTCACATGACAAGTATCGTAAAAACTGTAATACGTATTTAACCGTCATGATAACAATCTAATATGCATACAAATAAAGTATTTGATAAGAATTTTGAAAAGTCCGTATTAAATACATTAGCAATAGGAGAAGAAGCACTTAATAGTTTAATTAATATAATCGATACAACTGATTTCTATAAACCAATAAAAGAACGGAAATTGAAATCGTTGGACATTTTAATGCCTAAAGTAAAAAAATATGACAACGTTAAGGAATCACAAGGAGGGCAAAAATGTCTGCAACAAATATTGGCAGCAAAAGAAATGGGGAGAGATATATAAATCATAGCAGAATTTTTAAATACTCCTTCAAATAAAAGCGTTCTTGGAAATATAATACAAACAGTTTGTGCTGCTGTAAACATTTTATCACAATAATCTTCTCATATCTGTCATATTTTTGATGCCATGTCTGTCGTACAGAATTTAGGAAAGCTTGCAAAAGCTTAAACTTTTGCAGAATACCTTAACATAGTCAATGAAATTGTATTTAGAAACAGGTACATTTCACAGAAGATAGATGTAGTTTTTGATCATTATTTAGAAAACTATTAAGAATTCCACGCGCATTAAAAGAGGCTCCGGAAGGGCTATTAACCACTCCCCCAAAAATTTCACTTGTTCATCAATTCTATTTTTAATAAAAAATTGTTGACATTTTTTTTGTCTAAGCATCTATTTGAATATTCAAAATCCGCTAACTTGGAGCTTGTTATAAGTGGGGAATTCTAACATATTCTTGAATATAAAAGTAATTTTTAACTTGTAGAGAAATTATTAAATTTTGATTATGAAAAGGCAGATATAAGAATGTTGTTTTGTTACACATGTTATCTGCAAAGAGAGCTGGATGCACTAGGTGCATTATAGACTGCAATGCACTGATGTCTTAGTTTTTCTTGCCTACTTAAAAGATCAATTAACAGAAGAAGTTTGGAGCACACAAAAATGTCTCAAATTTGTTACCGTTCACGAGATTAATATGGATATTTGCGTTTTGAAAAATTTACCTGCATTTTATGCTGTGATTGGATGTGACACCACTAGTCAATTTAATGGACTAAGAAAGAAACTGTGCTGGAAGATTTATGTATTATATATTATGTTGTATGTTGTATATTATGGTATTATAGAATTTGGTGATAAATTATTTAATAAAATGCACAATGTTGTCCTTAAAATATACACAAATAATAGCGATGTTGTATCTGTGAATGATCTAAGATCAATACTCGCAATCTCAAACACCATAGATAAGTTACCTCCTACAGAAAGCAGTTTAAAGCAAAGCTGTTTGAGGGCATATTACCAAACAAAAGTGTCGATAAATAGCTAAGAACCAAAATCCAAATTGCCAAATATACTTGAGTATGAGTGGATGTATAATGAAAAGGATGAGATCTTGCTCGGGCCATTTTGATGTTACTCTACATTTATATTAATATCTTGTTAAATATGTCCCCAAAAAATCTGATTCAAAAACCATCGTGATCCAGATTGAATTCTTCATATTTTATTAAAATAAAATTTTTTTCTTCGCACAATGGAAACTGAGATAACAGCGTGTAAAGCAAAAAATGGACAGAAAATATCAAATTTTTGATATATTTCTTCGATATCGAACTGAGAAAACGGCGTTATAAAATCTCTTCCGAAAAAAAGTCAACGGCGTTTCAATGTTAGCTTCAAAACAGTGTCTCAAACTTTAATATTTTAAAAATAGAACGTCTACAGAGAATATTTTAATTTTTGGACACCTTATACTACAATATTGTGGCTTTCTCGTAATACCATTTTGCATTTTGTGTCCGCACGCACTGTACGATTTTCGTACGACTTATGGATCTAAAATCCACAGGACATAAGCAACAAATCTGGCTAGTTCATATATTTTCATTTTGAAGTGCCTACAGAATCGCTTAAAACGCATCTTTTCTCAGCGCGAGCACTCTACTATAAAGGGTAAAATTGGTCGAGATCGCCGTTTCGAACTAGCATACAGTGAAAATCAAAATCATTGTCATTACTATTTTGAAGTTATCTGAAGAAGCACGAAGTTTCTTCATTGCTATCATCATGTTGTATGGCACGAAAAGAAACGTGTACAAGTGTTAATTCGATTTTTTATCTTCTTTGAAATATAGAATTATTAATCATAATTAATCACAATAATCCAAATTTGCATTTCTTTTGGATTCCACAATGTGATTCATTACGAATGGTATGGCTTTCGAATATTGAAAATCCTGCTCTTTTTCGTTTAGAAAAAGAGCAACTTGTTTCAAGACGTGTGTGCGCTGAGCATTTTAATAAAGACTACTTCTTTTGAAACATGTGCAATAACATATTTAGCGGGCTATATTGTTTATAAAAATTCAAAAAAAATTAACTGCACGTTTTATAGAGCTGCAATGATAAAAGAGGAGATATTGCCAGTGGAAAAATTCTTATCCAATACTTCATTTGTATGCATATTAGATTGTCATCATGACGGTTAAATACGTTGAATCTTGAAACTGCTCCTGTAATTTCACAACAGATTGTTCATCTACTACTATTCTTTGAGTTCCTATCTTTATATTTTGACTCACATTATAAAAAAAAATTAATTTTGTGTGTTAACTTATAGGCCCTTACGGCTTTATTCCCAGACAAACGAGACAAACTATAAACATGAACAGATAATAATAATAATAATAATAATAACTGATAGGGCCCGAAAATTCCCTTGGCCGATGTGAAAAATAAACATCTTTGAGAATTTCGGTGGCAGCACCACATGCCGCTTTCAGAAGTAAGAAACATCAACATGGTAAACCCTCATGTCAATAACGGTGTTCATGAGCCCGCTGAAGAAATTTGATATTTATTGCTTTGTTTTGAAAACTTGGCTTATCTGAAATGCCGTTTAACGTCCTTCAGATATTTTTTTTTTGCAAACGGATATCTACTTAACTGGGTTCTAACTCCGAATACAAATAAAACTTGTTTTAGCTCTTGGTCAAAGTGTGGCAGCACTCAACAGCGACATTTGCTGGACTTTTGTTATTGTACAAAATTCCCTATGCGTTGACACCTCTTTATATTATTCACTCAACGATATCACGGACAAATGTCACTGAATTATGGATCCACTTAGTTGCACTGCTAAATATTGTTAGGAGACAACAGAAACAGCGCCGATCGTTTTCGTAGTTACGCCCACTTTTGAACCGTGAGGTTCAAATACTTATTACTCAGTTGTCGTGCGCTTAATTTACACGAAAATGGTTGGGAACCACGAGGAAATGTCACAGAATTGTGGATCAAGTTAGCCACCCCGTTAAATATGGCTGGTTGAACAATAAGAGAGCCTCAAACTTTGTTTCTGTGTTAATTCTTATGGGAGCCGGAGCTTATTGGCATCCAATGACTTGACCTAGGGTAACGTGTGACGTATTTACTAATAGCGCGTATTGCTTATGTCTACTTCCCAGGAGTCGTCTTTTAGATAACAATTGTTTATTATTCTTTGCCATATTGGCTGAAATGTTTTTAAAAGGAAATAATATATTTCAATGTTTGCTACGTTTCAATCATGGGATTTTTAGGAAATAAACCTGAATAATTTTCTTAAAATTTGAGTAAATTTCAAACCCTAATAATTCGTAGTATCAACATTAACGAAATGCCACCACTATGATTTTGAACAATATCGAGATCATGTAACCACTGTGACGATCTAAATTTACCTAAAATGGAAAATCTAGACGTTGACACCTATTCACGATTCACATCATCAGGTTTCCAACTTATATAACTTGGATTGTTGAGAAATCCGGTCTTTATTAACATTAGTACAGTGTTGAGTTCTAACAGAAAGTATTACGAGATTCACAAGACATAGAAGTGGAATTATTTATTAGAAATACATTAAAACCAACTGGCTAATCTTTTGCCACATAATCTACATAAGCACTTTGAAAAGGACTCGCTTTCACAATTTCGCCAGGCCCTTCTCCTTCGGCCTCTTTAACTAAAAATCCGTCGTTTTCGTCAATAACTACATCCATCACTACATCTTCCTCGACCGGGTAAACATAATCGCTTTGTTCGACATCATCATTTTCAGTATTAACAATTGAAAAATTTGCAGCATTAATCAAATCATCACTTATGTCGCCCGCATACCGGTAAAATCCCCAAATCCACAACTGATTCTCCATACATTTGATATATCCTAAAACTTTCGTAAAAAAATTATTAATGTTAATTTTCGGATGACTTTCGATAAACTGCCACGCTCTAATTACATTTTTTTTTTGCGAGCTACTTAAATCTCTAGCAAAAGATTTTTTTGAAGGCGCCGAATACATAACTTGTAAAAAACCTTCGAGTTCAATAAGTTTTTCCACAACCGAAACAATAGTTATGGGACTTTTTTGTAGTTTACCCTTGGATAGCATTAAGAAGTCACGTAATTTTTTAAAGGGTGCTATGACGTTTTCATTAATTCGGTTTTCGAGACGGTGGACGCAGAATAGTTCAGGAGTCACTTTTTGCATCCATTCAGAACGAACGTGTTCAAAGATAGGACGAGTTCGCTCTCCCAATCCGAGTTCGCAGGCTTGGAGTTCGATGTTTTTTAAGCCGTCAAAGATTGTATTAACAGGTAATAGCGGTAACATTAGAATCATGTGGTAAATGTTTCGAAAGTATGAATTCGTTTCTAAGTCTCTTGACAGGTTCAGACAGCAGATTTTTTTGTACAAATTTTGGGTGTAGTAGAAAACTGAGCCACCGATGTGGGAATCTAAGTAAGTTTCTCCTAGGGCGTAGTAAAGACAGGCTTCGTAATCAGTTACGATCTCGTTGGGTCGTAGAGACGGGGCCAAAGTGTCACGAAGATAATGAAAAAGTTTCTCGTAGATTAATTGCGTCTTCTCGTTGACCAAAGCGAACAAAATCGGATAATACTAGAGAAAATATTACTTAATTACTATCAAAACTTAAAAACTACAGCTACAATTTGTAGCGTTAGTAGTTAATTTAAAAATATTTTATGACTAAATAACAAATTTAAAAAAAAACTTACACTATCCTCGACCCAAACTAGAATGGTCACTAACTGATAAGTGAAGGCTTCCTTTGTGTCAATCTTAAACGAGGCATCCACATACATGACTTTGCTGTCGGAAACTTGCTGAATCGCGTTTTGGTTCGCGAAAACGACAGCTTTCGCCCCATCGCTGGAAGTGAACCTCTCCTGGTACCACTGAACATTTGTGTGGGTAAAATGCAGCTTTTCGAAGCCGTCATCTTCGATGGCTTCATAAAATTCATCAAACGATTTAATAGGTGGATGTTTCGAGGCCAACTGTTGACAGCAAACTTGGTTAATGACCGATTTTAATGGCACAAGATGTTTGATTTCAGGATCTTTGACGCAAAATTCCTCGTACACCGCTCGGAAATTTAACGTTTTATCAGTTTGCATTTTGCGACGCATCACATGACATAAGATGTGCCGTTTTGATTCAATGTGAGATGGCGGACGATGGTTGTGGGTCGATTTCATGGTAATGCTTTCTTCGGAGTTGCCAGGTTTTGAAAGATCTTGACGTGCTGTCGCTGTACATCTTGGGGTCAAGCACCTCAAGTGCCTGTTAAAAAAGAAATTAGTGAGATTTTCACAAATTAACATAGCCGTTAATAAGTCTTATTCTTTGTAAGGCAAAGCATCATTTACCAAATGTAAGCCTACAATTCTAATGTGTATCGGTGAAATTGAGGAATAACACTTTGAAAACTTGAATTTGAAATGGTTCACGTTGTGAATCCAACGCTACAGATTTAACATCTACAAGCAAACAATTGAGGAAACGTCAGAATTTCTCACGAAAGTTTCAAACGATTTTAGTAATTTGTACCAAGATTTTGGCGCTATTATGGCAGTGAGCAGTTTCCCACCAAAATAGTTTGACAAAAATCGGGTTGATGAGAACTAAAATTTGCAACCAGGCTCAACATTTAAGATTCAATTATCACGCTGTTCAAGTCAAAGGGTGATTTATGCTCAAACTAACAGCAAAGTTTTTTTCATCAATAGCCTGACGACATCTTTGTATAATTGAAAACTACAACGATAGTGACTTTACCTACTACAAGAATATTCAACTAACTAAAAGATAGATTCAAGAATTGACTGCTGCAAAATTGTAACGCTCCAACTTTGATCCGCCCTGTTAAGTGTTTGACCGCTAGGATGAGCAAATAAGTGCAAAATTAAAATGCGCAAATCGTTTATACACTTACGTGAAAGAACAATTATGTGAATAATACTTAAACTACAACAAATTTCATCAAAAAGTAACAACTTACCTTATGTTGCCTTTGCACAAGCCGATTTCGAATAAGTAATTGCCAACTGAGCAGAATTCCGAGTCTAGGATTCCTTGAAGGGGGTTTGATGAAAAACTGACCAATTCCGTCTGGCTTCTAGGACTCGTTACTCTGATGCTTTTCGGCAACTTCAACTCATCTAAACCTATCCGGACTACGTTGCTGACGTTATTTTCTGCAATAATTAAAGAAAAATTAAACTGTCTCCTTCTACCTAAAGCATTCAAACAAACTTTTAGTTATATAACTGCAAATATCTTCTACCTTACGAATTCGTACCTTGAAAACTCCTGCTGCTTTCCCCTCCATCTTCCCCTTCATCATCACTGCGCACTTCAATTATTATATTTTCAGCACTCTTCATTTCTTCAGTCAATTTTCCCTCAATCACTTTCATAAGTTCTAGTTCAACCTGATCGAGTTTTTTAATTGCGACTGGTAAATTCAAATCCTCATAATCTGAAGTCAATTGTTGATGAACAGATTCACAGTTGTCAAGTTCATTTCGAACGTTAAGACATGTTACATTTTCTACCACATCTCCTTCAAGTGTTTCCATCAATTCCTTTTCAATTTGCTTGAATTTAATCTCAATACTACTTTTATTACTTAAAGTTTGGTCATCCACTGATTTATCAGATTTTTTCCGTTTACTTTTGCCACTTGAGTTTTCTTCTTTTCGCAATTTCCTTTTTTCCATATTTCTCAGAATTTGCCTTTGGTTCGCATCTGTCTGTAAGCAAATATTTCTGAAAGCGTAGAATTTTTGTATGGTTTCCAAACATTGAGTACAGATAAGTTTTGACAATAAGTCTTGTGGCAGTATCTAAAATTAAATTAAATTAAATTAATAAATGTCTACAATACTTTAAGTTGTAAGATTACTGTAACTTCCGGAATACACTTTTTAATTAGCGTAGCTACATCAAAAGTATCATCCCAAGCTGCTAGCACATCTATACTGACATTATTGGTCCCCATACAGAGACGACAAACTTTTTCTTCTTTCTTTTCATCTACAACAAACCCAAACCAATTAAAAGAAACCTTCCACTAATGAGACGCTACCAACTTTTCGGAGGTGATTGCGTTGAACGTGCCAATATCTGGGTTGTTTCATGGGTGTTATCATCTACAACTGACTGTTTTAATGGGTTATTAAAGTTGTTTGTGCTTACCTGAAATTCCATCAATAAGCTTGTTCTCCTCCAAATGGTTCAAACATTCGAAATAACCAGATTCAGCTTGAATCTTGATCTGCGACGATTTTAACCACTTTTCTGGTAACTCTCGCTCTGAAGAAAAAGATATATCGGCGCTGGTAGCGTTTTTGCAATTAGGTACAACGCATTTGTCGGTCATTTCGATCGCTCGATGATTATAAGTAATGGCGGGTTTATGACTGCTGGGATTTTTACAATTTACAGTTTACAACCATACTACTCCGAATACTACGCCCAAATTAGAGTTATCAACACAATTTTGGCTAACTTTTATTTCTAAATTAATCGAAAGAGCACCAATTTCAACATATAACAATAATTGATTGTACAACAGAAAAATTGAGGTTATGTGAGCACCATCTAGAGGACTATTTGTGGAACTAAAATCATATTATGGTGTTTGAAAATAAGTTTTGAAAACAAACTTTTTCCATTCTATTAGCAGTGTTCTAGTCGGTCATAACGATAGTAATAAATCTGTTATATCCTACGTGAAATTATTGTACTATCAAAAGAGGCAAAGACGTTCCTCATGGATAATCTAAATTACTCTTGGTGGCTCTATAATTGTGCTAATTTTAGTGCACAATTTGTAATATATACATTGAGAGGATCGATACTAACCTTAAAGGAGCATTTAAGCAGTCGTACTATTTAATTATCCATCATAGTAGGTTTACTTACATTCTTAAAAATACTACCGTTGTATGATCATATAGAATGATTACGTTCCGAATGGTAGTCAACAACGTAAATATTTATTTCTGTTCTTTCTAAATTTACAAAAATTATAGTTATAGGAATCATAAATTATAATTCTTTCTGTACTGCGATATAGCAACATTGTTGAGAAAATCATGAAGGTACAATTCGCTGTTTTAAATCTTGTAACAGCCTTGTACTTTGCATAAAACCAGACTTTTAAAACCATCAGAAAACAAAAAAAAAGTAATGCCGAAACCCGGGATTGAACCGGGGACCTTTAGATCTTCAGTCTAACGCTCTCCCAACTGAGCTATTTCGGCCACATTATTCGTTAATTTTGTAACTAAGCGCCATCTACAGATATATATTTTAGAAACAACAAATAAAGAAAAAGAACTATTGCTGCTAACATACGTTTCAATTTGACCTGTTCAATTGAAGCGAATTTTTTAATGTTAAGGTACCTACTTGAAACGCTGTGACATCACTGTTCTGTGGAGATCTCTTTCAATTCAATAATGCAATTATCTGCTGATAATTACCAAAAAGCCAATACATGATTTGCTTTATGTGGGAATTTACAAAACTATTATAAAACTATATCAAATACAAAAAGAACACATCTTCGAACGTAGTTTGGTATTTGATTTATCCATACCTATACAAGTTACTGAGGGTGACTGACTATTATAAATTCTTTATTTATAATATTATTGTCAGAAAATTAGATAATTTAAATTAAATATTTTTGCAAATTGTTAAAGTCAAAAAATTAAGAAAATTAAAATTGAATATTTTAAAAATTGTTAAAGTCAGAAAATTTGGAAAATTAAATTTAAATATTTATAAAATTGTTAAAATCCGAAAAATTGGATCATTTTTTAGTTTAACACAAAACCATAATTATGCCAAACGTAAAGTTATGCAACTAACGATCAGTGTTGTTCTCTCTTTTTATCCCGTTGTTATAACTGGAGACCACCGTCTTCAATTTCAATTATTATTTATTTTATTGAAATAGGTACTTTACAGAACTATTTTATCATTGTATTTGATATGAAATATGAATATGAAATGAAAAAAGAAATAACTTCAGAAATACAATATAAAGAATATATGCTTTATTAGGTGTGTAGCACCTACATAGTAACGTAGGTGCATTATATATGCAGTAATAACAAATTATATTATTAATTTAACAATTAAGAATCACTATCATCATGTCAACAATGAATAACTAATGACCACCTTGCAATTAGTTAACAATTATTAAATAAAGCTTATTTATTAATTTTTTGCCGCACAGATGCAACTTTGTCATGCTATTTTAAATTTAGAAGTCTCGCGTGGTGGTTCATGCGACATTTAATAAATAAATTTACAACTAACCTAATTAGCTGAAGGTCATGCAAATCTTCGCATAGAAATTCCTCACATATGGGGTGTTGCGGTCGAATCGAAACAGCGTTAAATTTACACCAAAGTGATGTATCGCTGCATTTTGCAGTGTTGTGTTAACTTTATTTTTATTTACATAAGTCAATTCGTTTTGTGTCATATAACGAAATTTTTTTCTATAAAATGTACAATTTTGTACACTGCATCGGATGCATGTAATGGACCACCACGATTTATTATATTAGTGATTTTTTTAAAATTCTTACCATCAGCTGCGTACATATAGTCGATTTTTAAATTATTATCTTTGAATAGCAATATATCCACACATGCATCATAATTTGCGTATGTTATTTTATTACATCCATAAGCAACCCAGTATGAAATTATTTTTATCTCTTTATAAAACACAATAAATTTAAATTAAAAATCAGAAAAACAAAATTTGTAGTTTACACTACGTGGAAAACACGTTTCAACAGTCACAAACCGAATGTACACGGAACACACCTGGATTTAAAATAAATGTACACAGGTACGCCTATCCGTTACACGAGTTAGAAGGTGACAGGGATCCTACAGGCTCAGTCCTTCTTTATTTAGTGCGCTTTACTGACTGTGTGTGTACTAATAGGTCGATCTGGGTCAGTGGCGGAACTTCTACATGTGCAGCGGGTGCGGTGCACCGGGGCCTATGGCCTTTGATGGCCCCGGCCAGAGCATCGGTATTTTTTCTTTGTGATTTGAAATAAATAAAAATAACTGAGATATTGCCAAAATTTCATTTTAAGTTTTGTAAAGAACGAATTAAAAAAAGTCATAGATTTACCGCATCAAATTACTTGGGTTTATGGGTTCTGTTCCGTTTAATGTTTATTACTAATATTTCCAATCCAACCAAAACCATATTTGCTGAGAAAGTAGCAATAAAAACATCTGGGATTTTAAAAGCTGCCCAACAAGGTGCACGTGCATGTCGAATTTTGATGTTTTATAGTTCCATTTTCAGTTTCAGTCTTCGGTTTGATTTCGATGTAACTGTATGACATATGTGTTTGAGCCTATACTTTTCTATAGTTTTTTTATTATTTTTTTATTTGCATGTGTGTTGCTAAATGCTACGGTCTTGAGTGCACAATTTTGATTATTTATCGTATTACGCCTATTATTGAGTACTGCATTTTAGTGTGCGTTGTGAGGAATCAGCAAAGCTTTCTTTAATTTTGTAAACTATTGACCGGATTGATTTTCTTCATGTCTTTTAAGAAACATATGTTAGAATCTGACTAGACTAGTAGAGAATCAAGGAACGATTATGGAAGACTAGAGAGTGTATATTAATTAAAAATTACTTAAGAAGCACTATGGCTTAAGAACGGCTCAGCGGTTTAGCAATTATTTCCATTAAACATGAAAAAGTAAAAACTGCAAATATGGAACAATTAATTGCATTATTTGTAGCCTGAAAGTCTTGTCGGAAAAAAATTCTGTAAATGGTAAGTCTTTTAAACATTCAAAAATTGTGAAAAACTTGTTTAATTAATTCCTAAGCGATTTAAATTCATTTAGTTCATTTTAAATGACACATTTCTTTGGAAAAATATGTATGCGTTGAGTTTTGGCTCAGTTAGTAAGGTTAGGGGCTCACTAGATTTAATTTGCACCAGGGCCCCACTAAACATTGTTTCGCCACTGATCTGGGTTCCTTTCAGTTACGTACACCATTGAAAATGTCCACCTAAAATAGGCTGGATCGTAAGAAAACGCTCAAAACTGCTTTCCTTGACAAATCAGTGGGCGCTGCGATGCCAAGTTGTCGTGTAATTTTTAAAATAATCCGCCAATTTCACCGGTTCTACAGTTTGCGGCAGACATCGTTGACGCATGCTTTGTAACATTATATTATGGCGATATGTATTTGATTTAAAAAGTTGTCGTCAATGTCAGCTAACAGAAAGGTCCGAAATTTTGATTTAAGCTATTCTTTGTAATTTTTACTAATTGAATAATCAATAATTAATAAAATCGACTGATTTAGTTAATCGTATTTGAATGATTCGGTTTTACATTATTATTTCCTTTCTTATAAATTTCAATATGTAATGCAAATTATCTGAGTTAATTTTGGAAGTTCTAGAATGCCTGCCAAGCAAATATTAATCAAGCATACGATGAATAATTTGGATGGATCTAAGTATAAAATATTTCCTTGAATCGGTTTTAATTCTTATGTATATAAATAATTAGTTGTTTTATACATTTTCCAATTGTTTCATGGGAAGTCACATCTATTGAACCATCGAATTTTACAGCTCAACGTTATTTCTTATCTGCCTACCTGCTTGGGGAGAATGGTCATTGACATTTGAAGCGGAAAGCTCATATCTACTGTTGTTATTTTTCAGACGAAAACCTTACCGTAAAAACACAAAAATAAATTAAAATCTAAATATATTTTTATTCAAATATATATATAAAAGAAAATTGAGTAAACATTTTTAAAGACTAGTAATATTGATGCAAAGTAACATTTATTTTTAAACTGTCATCAGATTTTCTCCGCAATAAAATGATAACACTGGAATCAAAATTCAGTAGGCCAACGGTAGTAATTAGATATTTCAGATTGCACCATCAATTTTAAAGCTAAACTTTATTTCTTATCTGTCTACCTGCTTGGGGAGAGTGGTGATTGACATTTGAAGCGGAAAGCTCATATCTATTGTTAAAGGTAAGGTAAAGTGTTTGGGAAAACCCATTAGTTCTAAAGAGTTTTGAAATTATTGTAGTAGGCAAGTATATAAAGCCCTTCAAAACAAAATTTGGATTCAAATGTCTGGAAGTTCCTGTGATATTTGTATGTTGTCGTTGCTTTTTGATTATTTTTATTCTACGTTTCCGGCTTGCTAAATTTTGTAATTCTTGTTAAAAATGGGTAGAAGATTACAGCAAACAGAGTCCAGTTTGGAAAAGCGAGGAACGATAGTTGGTTTGGCTCAATCTGGCATGAGTCCAAGCCAAATTGCTCCATTGGTAGATTTATCGGTAAGTGGTAATTTATATTATTCGTAAAAAGTTATTGACTCTGGGCATTTTTGTTTTCGAGTTGAATAGCATGAGTTATCATGATGACTGTAGTAAATTTGAATTGGAGAATTGTTAATGAATATGTATCTGCATGTTACAGGTTAAGCAAGTTAAAAGCTGGATTGCCAGAAGTGCAGTCCAATATATGTGACTTCCCATTAAACAATTGGAAAATGTATAAAACAAATAATTATTTATATACATAAGAATTAAAACCGATTCAAGGAAATATTTTATACTTGGATCCATTCAAATTTTCCATTCTATGCTTGATTAATATTTGCTTGGCAGGAATTCTAGAACTTCCGAAATTAACTCAGATAATTTGCATTACATATTGAAATTTATAAGAAAGGAAATAATAATGTAAAACCGAATCATTCAAATACGATTAACTAAATCAGTCGATTTTATTAATTATTGATTATTCAATTAGTCAAAATTACTAAGAATAGCTTAAATCAAAATTTCGGACCTTTCTGTTAGCTGACATTGACGACAACTTTTTAAATCAAATACATATCGCCATAATGTAATGTTACAAAGCATGCGTCAACGATGTCTGCCGCAAACTGTAGAACCGGTGAAATTGGCGGGTTATTTTAAAAATTACACGACAACTTGGCATCGCAGCGCCCATTGATTTGTCAAGGAAAGCAGTTTTGAGCGTTTTCTCACGACCGAGCCGATTTTAGATGGGCATTTCCAATGGTGTCGGCTGTACCCAAGAGCGAGGCTAGCTCTAGTGACGTCAACAACTGGATAGGCCGAGTCGGGCGAACGGTCGAGCGGGAGAAACCCACACCATTGCTTACAGATATTACTATCTATAATATATAATATATAATATATAATATATCTATTATATATAATATAATATCTATAAACAATGTCCACACCATTGATTATTTATCTCTAAGTAAAAATTCAATGCCCACACTCTTCTTATGTATCTAAAAGCGCCGGGTGGTGTCAGAGTTTAGAAACGTGAAAATAAGTGGAAAAAAGTGGTATTTTGTCCCTGGTTGTTTATATAAATAATAAATATAAAATTAATTCAAACAAAATTGCAAATGTATACTGGTATTCCAGAAAACTATCACTTTTATAGATATTTCACACAGAAGAGCTATTTTAAGTAAACTTTTCATATATGTAACATTAGTAGAAATCAAAACTGATGATTCTTTTCAACAAATTTCCGATCTATGTATGATCTTAAAAGCGTATGCAAGTGAAATATTTCACCAAAGCATCACTATTTTATCTAAATTTATGAAGAGATTAGTTATTTGGCTACATAAAACTTTTATTCAAAAGTACCTTCCCGTACAATTTAGAATTAGGTTTTCGAATGTACAATCTGTTATTGGTTATCTAGAAATTGAGATTTAATAACCAAGAGCAGTCGATCAACAGGCTCTCGCCTGGTTGAAATATAACACCATTAAATATTTAATTTCATCTACTCCTGATGGTCCTATAAATTTTATCTCTGAGGGGTATGTATGGTAGTCGTACCAGTGAAAAATTACAATATTTGAAAATTGTGGACACTTAAACGCACTTCCTGAAGTCTACAATGGGCGATAGAGGTTTCAAGAAAAAAGAAAAATATTTAAATAAAGAAAAATGTACGTTAGTTAGTTATAAAAAGGTACTACTAAAAAACCAATAACGAAGAATGATGTACTTTTAACAAAGTGAATAGCTAGTCTGCGAATTCATATTGAACGTATAATAAAATGTGTTAGTGATTAAAAAAATTTAAGCCCCATGCAAT
Organism: Pyrochroa serraticornis; assembly: GCA_905333025.2. Classification (NCBI taxonomy): domain Eukaryota; kingdom Metazoa; phylum Arthropoda; class Insecta; order Coleoptera; family Pyrochroidae; genus Pyrochroa; species Pyrochroa serraticornis. The sequence goes on along the minus strand of HG995155.1, from coordinate 6,766,195 downwards.
CGTACAGTTTTTACTCTACTTGACTGCGGTTGATTAAAATCATTGTTTGATGCCAAGAAATCGGCCACGATTGTGAGATCCACGACTAGCAAATTATGTAAATCGCCTTTTTAAAGTTCATCTTCCATATTTTTAATACTGATTTTAGCACGTTTTCACCACTTACAACGACTGTTTTCTTTCGTCTGCACGATGCCCCGTGCATTTCTTACGGAGCGTAAAGTGCCCGCCAACTTCAGTCCGTTCAGTGACGTCAAGCCAATCAGAAGGCGTTCTCAGATTCAAATAAATACGTGAAATACTTTGTCATTTTTACTAATAATTTTTAATTTTTTTTTAAGTCAAAAAAAAAAATTAATGCCGAAACCCGGGATTGAACCGGGGACCTTTAGATCTTCAGTCTAACGCTCTCCCAACTGAGCTATTTCGGCTATATATGTATTTTTTTTCTGTAATCACAATTCATGCGTTATCAATATTTTTATATTAATATTTATTAAATTATCAAATTTATTCTTTTTAATTTGTTTTAATTCTTTGGATTTTGAAAGCAACAGGAATTTTATCAAGCAAGTTGCCTACAATAAGTAGTGTGCAGTATAAACTCATCCATCTGGCCAACATTTTTGAAAAATATGATAACAATAGCAATAATAATAGCAATAACAATCAGTGGCAGCTGGCGCAGGAGGGGTAAATGGGCAATGCCCTCCCAAAGCGCCCCAGAAAAATAGAGAATGTATTAAGCACAAGCGAGAAATTTATAAAGGCCATCAGATATATTACTTGCTTCTATTTTAAGTTTCCCGCTTCCAAACTGAACGCTGCGGACTATGAGATAGCTTGGCGTTGCCCCCCGTGCTTTGCCAGATTGCGTAAAACTTGGCATATGCTATCCTTATTTTTCCATGCAATTATACATCGAGAGTGCTTTAAAAACGCTGACAACAGCGTTGGGGAGGGACAAGAATCATTTTGCTCAAGCCAATAAAGTAACTTTTTAAACCCGAACCCCGAACGTTGTCGAACTTTGCCGTTGTTTCAAGTCAATACAGATTGGCTATATGGTTGCGATGTCAGCAATTCATTTTATTGCTTTGTGTGTTTATTGATGGGGTCCAACGATTGTGTTGTGAACCCGCTTCGGTCTACACAGGCATTACTGATCTGAAGCACTTGGCTGTAAAAATAAAAAAGCATTCAATATGTCAAAGGCATTTGTTTTATTCTCTCAAATTTGCAACTTTAGGCCATGTTGACCTACGAAATCAACGCTTATCGGATTGAAGTGTTAAAGCATAATGAAAAAGTAAAAGAAAACCGCGTTATATTCTAGGTAAACTTATTGACTGCACCAAATTTTGTGGCGTTTTTGAATTAGCATTGCGAGGACATAACGAAACATTGGATAGTGACAACCCGGGCATTTTTAGAGGCTTAATAAATGTTATGAGCGAAATTGATTTACTTCTCAAATCACATATAGAGCAATAGAAAAATGCTGTATTTTCTGGTTTATCAAACACAATTCAAAATTAATTATTAGATTCTATATTAGCGGTAACTAAGAATTTAATAAAAAACGAAATTGAAGAAACTATGTACATTGCAATTCAAGCTGACGAAACCACTCTATAGTACGTTATGTTAAAGAAACTAGAGTATATGAACGTCTTATGGGATACTTAATACCGCCTAGTCATAGTGCAGAAGACATAAGTAACATAATTTTTGCTGAATTAGAGAAAATTAATATAAACAAATCGCTTGAAAAGTTAAAAGCTCAAAGTTATGATGGGGCTGCTGTTATGAGTGGCCGAAATAATGGTGTACAAGCCAGAGTCAGTTGAGTTTACAAGAGAGCCATTTCATTGTTATGCTCATCAATTAAATTTAATTCTAGAAAGAGCAGCCACTCAAAGTAAACAAGTTCGAGTATTTTTTGCAAATGTTTCTGCTTCTTCAACATTTTTTTCTAGATCACCCCAACGAACACAAATTCTTGATAATATAGTTATGCCACGCGGAATAAAAACTCGTTGGAATTTGAACTCCAAAGTTGTTTGTATTGTTTTAAAATATAAACAAGAACTTCTTGAATGCTTTGAATTCATTATTGATAATGAAAATGATAAATTAACCATTCAGCAAACAACCGACGACTTAATAAATCATTTGAAAGATGAGGAATTAATTTTTTGGATATATTTCTTTAATAAAATTTTACCACACAGTGATATTCTCTATAAACAATTACAACTACGTTAGTTAGATAGTGTCAAAATTCAAAAATACATTTCCGATTTTAAAAATGCGGTGCAGAATGTCAGAAAAGAGGTTGATCATTACTATTATAATGCAGATGATAAATCAAAACCCGTATCTACAAAGCGAGCTCGATATATAGACAGAAACATGCAAATGGCCAAAGAAGTATGTGATGTTATTATTACAAATATCACAGATAGATTTTGTGTTAATGATCATTTGGAAGCTTCTTTACTCTTTGAGGCAAGCTCTTTTAAAGATTTTGCTGTAAACTTCCCGGAGCATTTTTTTAATACTGCAGTTACATTTTTTAAGTTAGATTCTCTTTCATTAAAGCAAGAATTAATAACCATATATAGAAGGGAAGACTTTTGACAAGCCAATGGAGCTCTTCACATTCTGCAAGCATAACCTTCAATTATTTCTACAATCCCTATGACAGCAGCTGAAAGCGAACGTTGCTTTTCAACTTTAAAAAGAATTAAGACTTTTTTCCGCAATACTATGGGCCAAGATAGGGCTTTGCACGCTAGCTACATGCTCTATTGAACGTGAACTTATTAAGTCCACAGACAATTTTAACAAATTGGTTATTAGTCATTTTGTAGCCAAAAAGAAATAGACGAATATACATTGCCTATAAAACTTTTAAGTAAATATCTCTCTTAGATCAAAAATTCTTTCTTTCAAAAAAATCTCGCCTTTATATTCCAATTTTACGTTAATAGGGTTAATTTAGTGTAAGAATCATTTTCTAGTTTTTTGTTGGGAGTAGGGCTACTGGCGAGACCCCCTTTATAGGTCAACGGATTGATAGTAGTACCTCAAATGTGATCTGGAAACTTACAAAAATTGATTGTAAAATATAAATTAACAAATCAGTTCACTAGGGTCAATTGTTATTGGATACTTATAAGTTTGTCCTAGAGGTTGCCCCCCATCTAATTTAGCCACAAGCCGCCACTAATAACAATGCAGATCTAACTAAACAGTGGCGGGTCGTGGTTAAATAAAATGGGAGAGCAACCTCTAGTGCAAACTTATAAGTATCTAATAGCAATTAATGCCCTAGTGAACTATGTTTGATAGTTATTAATTTATATTTATATTTAATTGTTGAGCATAACAATGAATGCAGATGGCTCTCTTGTAAACTAAACTGGCTTGTCCTCCATTATTTCGGCCACTCCTAACAGCAGACCCATCATAACTTTAGGCGTTGAGTGAATAATATATAATATATTATTCACTTAACGCTTTAGGCTACTGGCTTTTTAGGTTATTTGTTTATATTAATTCTCTTTAATTCATCAAAAATTACGTTACTTATAGTATGTCATCAATAAACACATAAAACAATAAGATAGATTGCTGACATTGCAACCACATAGCCAATTTAATTTTGGTACATATCTACATTAAATGATTTTACCACATTTTTGTCCTTCATCACATGTTGTTTTAGGATCTGAAGGTTAGGCCGAAATTATTATTATTATTATTTATTTCCAATGTTTCCTCATTACATGTTGTAACACATGTAATGAGGACCTACAGGGGGTATAAATACCTGTACATAGGTTGGTCCTTAATAACTAAAATATATAAACTAAAAAATGACAAATATCAATTCAAAATATAACTATAATTATAAGTAACACACTTTACTTTATTAACAATTTACATTTCTATTAAATTGAGTAGTAGTAGTAGTTTATTATAGTTTATATTAATTTGTACCTAGTTCACGTTATCTCAATATGTTTCATCAAACACTTCCCCAAAAGTTCACCAAATAAACATGTTTTCTAAATTAAGCAATTACTAAGCTTCCCACTGCTTCTTTTAATTTTTTCTTCAAACTTTGATGACTGATTTCCAGCCCTTTAAGATTTGTAGGTAATTCATTAAAATATTTTATTGCCTGGTATACATAACTTCTTTGGCCTATAGTTAGTTTGTGTTTAGGTAGTTGTAAACACTTGTAATGTGTATTACTGGTGCTACCAATAAATTCTTCCTTAAGTTTTCTATATTGGTATAAGATAGCCTTCATTACAAAGATTTGTCTAAGATCAAATGGTCTGTCTTTATCTTGATGACTTACACCAATTATTTTTAATAGTCTGTCTTAAAGACTAAGAAGTGGTTTAACTGAAGTATCATAAATGCTACCCCAGCCTATTATGCCATACACTGCAACACTATGGAATAAACCATAGTATATTAGTATAAGCTGCTTTTTACTCAGTACATGTTTAAGCTTACAAAACACATACACTAGGTATTTTGTCTTATTAACTATATTATTTACATGTAGGTCCCACTTGATATTAGAATCGAACGTTACACCTAGATATTTACAATTATCTACTCTTTGCAATCGAGTACCATTCAGTAACACTTCCAAATTATCAGGTACAGAATCTTCGTAATTACCAAATGTTACAAACACAGACTTGCTAAAATTTAGTATTAAATTATTTTGATGTAGCCATGCATATATTAAATCAAGTTTACTCGACAAATGATTTGCTAGCTCATCCCACGAACTTCCATTCATAGGCACTGCCGTGTCATCGTCATACGCAATCAGTTCTTGATGTTCTTTCAGCAAATCATTTATAAATAATAAAAACAACAACGGTCCCAGAATGGATCCCTGCGGAACTCCTAAGTTGGTATAAAGTGGTTGACTTTTAGTCCCATTGATCTTAACTGTTTGAATTATGTCTTGAAGATAAGTTTTGATTAATTTTAGTGTTATGCCTCTTATAACCATGTTGTATAATTTGCTAAGTAAAATTTGGTGATCAATAGAGTCGAAAGCCTTAGCATAATCTAAGAAAATAACTATAGCCGGTTTACTGAGGCATAAATTCTCATAAATAAACCTACTCAGAAGAGCAATAGCATCCTCTATTTTGCAAAAATCCAAATTACTTACTACTTATTAACTTATTCTTCAAAACAAAACCACCCAACCTTTTATATATTACTCTTTCAAATACCTTAGACAAACCAGAAATAAGCGCTATAGGTTCTTACTATCCTCGAAACTTAATCTCCTCAATCTAGCGGCGTTAATTACTTGGGCGGTATTCACTATTTCAATTAGAACACGAAATCACCCAACAACTGTTGAATCTCAGTAAAACAAGAACGGTAAAGCAACGAAATTATTTCACAGCTGGATAAATCGCTAACACGCCACACCACACTTGCAAGTATTGTATTTAGTTTATAAACAGACTGTCGTTGAAACAACGGCGAAGTTCGAGAACGTTCGGGGTTCGGGTTTAACAAGTTACTCTATTGGCTTAGGCAAAATGAATCTGGCCCCTCCTCAACGCTGTTGGCAGCGTTTTTAAAGCACTTTTGAAAATAAAGATAGCATATGCAAAGTTCTACCATTGTTTATAGATATATCTATAAACAATGGTTCTACGCAATTTGGCAAAGCACGGAGGGCAACACCAAGCTGGCTCACAGCACTCACCGTTCAGTTTTGGAAGCGGAAAACTTAAAATAGAAGCAGGTAATATTATGGTTTTATACGCGCTATTAGTAAATACGTCACACGTTACCCTAGGTCAAGTCATTGGATGCCAATAAGCTCCGGCTCCCATAAGAATTAACACAGAAGCAAAGTTTGAGGCTCTCTTATTGTTCAACCAGCCATATTTAACGGGGTGACTAACTTGATCCACAATTCTGTGACATTTCTTCGTGATTCCCAACCATTTTCGTGTAAATTAAGCGCACGACAACTGAGCAATAAGTATTTGAACCTCACGGTGCAAAAGTGGGCGTAACTACGAAAACCATTGGCACTGTTTCTGTTGTCTCCTAACAATATTTAGCAGTGCAACTAAGTGGATCCATAATTTAGTGACATTTGTCCGTGATATCTAACGATTTGTCTGTACATTATACGTACAATTACCAAGTAAATCGCATTTTAACGTCAAGGTCAATGTAACTTGGGAAAGGTTAAAGTGGAATTTTGTAAATTATTGGTATTTACAATTATTTTTTTTGCTTGGTTGAGTCAAGCATCTTTGGGGATTGTAGCCAACTTTAACTTGGGTGAAATCAAATCTTGTCCTGTTAATTATAACCATTTCAAAACAGACATTTTTTATCTATAATCTTATCATACTCCAACACAACATCTATTTCTATGTTTAATAATAAAAGTAACTTCAAATTTCACAATAATTAACCACCACAGCTACCCGTTAAGTTTTTATTGCAAATCAAAGTCATCTATTACATCAATATCTATTTTTAGTTGAAATTCTTGAAGAAAATCAATATTGACGGAAAGCGCAAAGTTTCAAACTTTTATGGCGTCAAGTTGGTTGCTAAATTCTATATTCAGTAATTTTCACTTTGTTGTAGTGGCAATTTAATTAAAAAAATTTGAACTTTTATTATTTACGATTAAAAATAAACTAAATAAGTTTGTTTAAATAAATGTTGATTCTATATCGAAGCAAAAACAAAAACAAAATTTGTTTCGTAACGTTGGTGTACCGCATCATTAGTGCTATTTTTGTTTGAGTAGTGGTATTTTTGAGATATAAAATTTCACGGTTTTTTGTTCTAATGGTGTTCTTTTTGGATTTTTTGCTTTTAGAGAAACTGATTAAAAACGGTTAATAAAATCAACGAAACTAAAATGAGCAGGTAATTTATTCTATAGCAACAAGTTTATTTCGAATTTGACATTCGAATTATTTTAGTTCTCCTGAGTCTGGTAGGGATGGAACCAAACAGAGAGCTTTGGTAAGTTTTGGGTGTTTTTACAAGCTTTGTGTAAAATTTTGGTTCGTTTAGATCTTGAAACCATTGGAACCCAAAAATCCGCAAACTGAAACGACCAGTCCAAAGTTAACGAGACACGTCAGTTTCGCCAGGGCTCCTTCTATAAAGTAAATAATTGCAATGGTTTTATTTTATTTTAGTGTTTTATTTATTTTTAAGGCTTCTTGCACAAGATTCTGCTGCTCAATCGTCACAAGACCAGGTATCTAGCAAGTTGTGTATGACTATATTGTTATATTCTTGTTGGTCGGGTTGGAGCGAAAGAGGGTAATTTTTTTTTTTTTTTAACGTGACTAAGGAGGGGAAATCCACATGGACACCCTGCGCTTAGTTCAATCACGCAGGGTAGTGTCAGGCGTTAAGGTGGGCGAAATCTTCTCAAATCTGCAAGAACGCAACCTGTATGACAGCCGTTGCCCCCAAATTATTTAATGGTATAGCACCAGAAATACAAGGGAATTCCAGCCGATTTTGAATGACTCACTTACTACCTAAGCCCCTTAGAAAGGTTCGGGTTGTTTATGGTTATGATCATTAGGGTTTTATTGACTAGCTATGAGCTGGGCAGTCGGGTGGCTTAGTTGGTAAAACCATCAAACACATTTCACGTCACATAAAGCAACGTTTAGAAAACAGTAATGGAAATATTTTGAAATTGTTGGATTTATTAACTTATTTATTTATTAATAAAATAAACATATTAATCAGAAATTTTATGGAACAAGATCAAAAGCTCACAGAAATGACCTACTGCAGCTCATTAAAAGTGTCGCCCGGACAGTATTTGGACATTTGGTAATTCATCGAATGGAAAAGCAACATGAAAGAGAATAAAATATAATTAGGTTGTTAGAATGCACAAACGCAGCTTCTACTTACGGCGGGTGTGAACCCCTTGGCGTAGAAGTTTACTAATTTTCCCTGAAAGTAATCTGAAATATTTCTATTCTTCTCTTAGATCCACAATTGTCACCCTCTCCAAATTACTTATTTTTACATGCGATGCTTCCTGAAAATGAAACAGTATTTTGGTCGCATTATAATAGAGTAATATGATTTAATATAATAATAAGTTTTATATCAAAAGAACTGCCCCAGTAACATAAATTACTTTTTCATACTATAATAAATATTCCTTACCTGCATCTGCATAAGGTACGCAAGTATTTGCAATATAATTACATTATAAATAATAACATTTCATACCGTTATTGTTGCTTATTACTTCCTCAGAATCAATGGCAGATGATGGTATTTCTTGCACAGATTTATTTGTTGTTATTTCCAATCTTCGTTTTTTATGATATTCGATTAGAGCTTTCGATCTATTACTTCTCTTGCGACTTTGCGAAGGTGGCCTTAGACACTTTTTAGGATTTCCCATACTCACTAACACTCAAACACAAAACACTTTTGGACTTCTCAATATATCAAAATAGACTGATTTTATCATCGTGGGTCAGGCTTAACCCCTGGGGGGGGGGGGTCTGGGAGGAGGGAATTTTTAAGAAAGTAAACATTATCTAAATTTTTCACCAATTCCATTCTTTTACAATTTGCCAACCGCCATAAACCCCAGATGTTCGGAAATTCCCTGAACGAAATTGGCGATTTCGAAAAAGACTTCATTTATGCAACTGCAGATAATTTTTTTAGAAATTTTGGGAAAAAATGGAATACTTTTAATTAACAGTTAAGTGTAAAACTTGTAAAAACTATTTCGGAGCTGAGCTTACAGAAAAAATATGTTTATTTATAAAATTGGGATTCGAACTTTGAGAGCAAAGTTGTAAAGTCAATCCGTTTTCGTGCCATCCCGATACAGTCCGCTGTTTACGCTAAATAGAACAATTAGAAATCGCTATTTTCAATAAAAAAAAAATTTTTTTATTAATCCCTAAATTAATAACAAACACCATTACATAAGCAGAAATATATTTCCCGATATAACGTCAAACTGCCACATCCAGGCAAGAGGTCTGGGAATTAAATAAGTTGATGACGTAGGAGCTTTAAATTTACAATTTTATTAACTACTGCTACAGAATACAGAATAATAGTGAATAGTGAATTACAATATGAAAACTTATATACTAAATAATTATCTTAATACACAGTCCAAACTTGTATTGATTCTTGATTATTGGGTCCAAAGGAAGATTAACAACACACCAATCACTTTGTACACAGATAAGGGTCCTAACATAACTTGGGTGCTTTATTATTTATGAGTGTTATTTACTATTATTATTCGGATGTTCCGAGTATCCATTCATGTCCTCTTTGAAAACACCGATACCGACCCTGTCTGTAAGTTCCAGATGTGTCGATGCAACGTAATAAAACGGCAGCGCTAAGTTGAGAAATGCCCTGAACTATTTTATTGCTTGGTGTATCACAAGTCGTCAAGAAATGGGCGTAATTGCGAATATTTTAAAAGTGGTAGCGCTCTGGGACTAAATGGCTCCAGCATAAACTATCAATTCCACAATCTTTTTTGTGCCAATTATAAAAACTACAATAAATTGCCTTTCCTATGACACCGAGAACAACATGTGAATAATTTTAATTTATGCGTTAAAATGTACGAAAACTTGAACAACTTTTCAAAGCTCGGGGCTTACTAATGAGACAAATATATTATCATTATTAAAGCGTCATAAAATTCTTTGATCTTTACTCTTTCTGCTAATATAATCAGATTTTCTTAGAAATGGATAGCAAAGTCTGGAGCCGTCAAGTCCGAGAGCGTGTTTTCTCCCTTTTTGGGCCGAACTTGACGCCCACCTTAACCGACTAAAACCCCTCCGGACGAGCCGGAACCTTGTTCTTTTGCTCCGTATTCATGATTGGATAATCCTGTGGTAGGAAATTATTTGTGGCCGTAAGGACCAGTGTTATGGTTGTTGGATAACGGGTGGTTTTCGACTTTTAAAACCTTCGGATTTGAGAAAATGGATTTATAAGGGATTTGCATAGGTTGGAAAGAATGACGTGGGTGTGTTTAAGGAATAATCTTGTGTCGTTTTTATTTGGGTTTGTTCTGCTAAACGCCGTCAGCATGACTGCGAGGGCAGCTGTGACTTGCGCGAAGCGGTTTGGGAATTTGGTTGATTTCGGTTTCTTTTTGTCTATCTGGCTTTTGCCAGGGCGTCGGTTTTGATGTCGTGTTTTCGGTCTGCTTGGTCTTAGGGTATGCGTAGCAACCGCGGAAGCTGGCTGGATGCGCCAGTCCGCAGTTAGCGCATTTGGGTGGTTCATCTCTGGGCTTTAGGCAACTTGAGGATTAATGGCAAAGTCCGCACTTTACGCATTTACATGTCAAGATCCAAGAGCGATGTTGCCAGTTTCCAGAAATCAGTCTTTGAGTAACACTGGTATGGACTTTACATGTCAATTTCCCCCTGTGCCAAAAGCGATGTTGCCAGTTGATGATAGAAATGTTGGTTTGGAAAAATCTAGGAGTCCATTGCAAAATATTGATATGGAATTTACTTGTCAAATCTCAAGAGGGATTTTGCCAGCTTCAAGAAATCTTACTTTGAACCAATTTCAGGGTGTCATGGACATGACTGATATGGAATTGACGTGTCAGCTTCCCTCTACGTCAAGAGCGACCTTGCTCGTTGAAAGAAATCTTACTTTGAACCAATTTCGGGGTGTCATGGACATGACTGATATGGAATTGACGTGTCAGCTTCCCTCTACGTCAAGAGCGACGTTGCCCGTTGAAAGAAATCTTACTTTGAACCAATTTCAGGATGTCATGGACATGACTGATATGGAATTGACGTGTCAGCTTCCCTCTACGTCAAGAGGGACGTTGCCCGTTGAAAGAAATCTTACTTTGAACCAATTTCAGGGTGTCATGGAGATGACTGATATGGAATTGACGTGTCAGCTTCTCTCTACGTCAAGAGCGACGTTGCCCGTTGAAAGAAATCTTACTTTGAACCAATTTCAGGATGTTATGGACATGACTGATATGGAATTGACGTGTCAGCTTCCCTCTACGTCAAGAGCGACGTTGCCCGTTGAAAGAAATCTTACTTTGAACCAATTTCAGGATGTCATGGACATGACTGATATGGAATTGACGTGTCAGCTTCCCTCTACGTCAAGAGGGACGGTGCCAACTAATGAAAGATTTGTTGGTTTTGACAAATCTAAGAGTGCGTTGCAAAACATTAACAAGGAATTTACTTGTCAAATCCCAACAACAATGTTGCCAACCTCTACAAATTTTGATAAATTTAAAGGTGCTGGTAAGGAATTTCCACTTTCGTCAAAAACAATATTGCCAGCTGATGTGGAAGAGTCCAGAGTTGACTTGGAACCCACTAGAATGGCAACATCAAAAGCGATGTTGCCAGTTGAAATAATAGTGAACCCGGCTACTCCAGAAAATGATATTTCTTCTGGTAATAAGATAATATTCTGATTCGCAAAATTTATCGCATCTTTTAGAACGAACAAAATTGGATTATTTAGTTGAATCCGAGTATCGTTCGTTCAGCCAGTCTAATATTAGACAAGCATTGGCTAACGTGCGATTGGATGAGTTTGTCTGCCCTATCAAAAAGGTCGATCTGAAGAAGAAGATTGAAAAAATTCAACAACAAAGCAGAGAAATTGAAACTGAATTGTTAAATTTCCAACTCGATCCATACGTTCTGCCCGATTTAATCGATAAAGAAGAAACTGATGAAGGAAACGGAGAAAGTTACGAAGAAACGCAATGTCAAGAGATGCAAATAAGCTCCCCCCAGAAACTTCCCACTTTAGAGGAGAAAATTCGAGAATTACAAAACAGGTTGGTAATTTAGCGATGTTACTCTTTTGACCGGCCTAATCGTCATTTTTATAATTAGTTTTAAATCAAAGAACTACTGGACGCTAGAAGGGACCGAAGGTAGTATTAAGAATAATTGAGTTCAGCGCATTTCTGTCAGCTGTTGTACCCCGACTCGAGCAGAGCTCCACTCGGATAGCTTCGGAACTATCATGCTCTGAATCGAGCCGAGCGGCAGTCTTGTAGTCTCTCTCGAACCCGGAGCATAGCAAGGGGAGCACACAATTGTGCGGCTTTGTATCGCTTTGTTAATTAATAAATCATTAATCCTTTTTTTATACTCGCCACCTCAATTTATTTTGTTTACCCGTTTCACACTCTCCTGCTTTAACAGGTAGCACCTACACTTTCAGCACTTTGTGTGGAACCGTCATCTTTACCGTTCAACTTAATAGAACCAACGAATTTTGTAATGTCCAAAAGACCAAATACAGTGTGATCCAGTACAAAGAGGATCACACTATGGATGTACGAAATTTGATGTAAATTATGCAATGAATGAAATGTGTTGTTTCAAACCTGTAGCGGACTGTAATTAATAATTTGGAAAATTACAACATCGGAGAAGCCAAATGTGTTTCTCAAAGGCGATTTTGATCAGCGACAAATGCTGATAAATGTACAGGAGATTTGTAGCGGACACAAGGAAAGTTTGACTGGACTTACCTCGCCGCGGAGTTTGGTCAGCGTAAAGATGGCACTGCGACCACTAATAACAATAACAACAAACAAACAACAAACACCCGCAAAATGTTTATAATCACGAGCAACCACCCGTGTTGGTGGTGTAAAGGACCAAACTCGACTCACTATCACGACCACTAATACGTCTCTTGGTCGTTTAGAGTCTGTGTTCTGGTTTACCTCATTCGTCCGAGTCAAAACAAGGGAATAAAAGGAGAAAAGAAACAGGACCGGACGACGGGTAAATCAACAGGACGAAACATACCGCCCACCAAAATCACCATATTTATAAAGGGGATTTTCAAAACGAACGGTATACTAAACAAACTAAATTAAAACAAATAAATCAAAACAATGGTAACAATAAAACGCGAACAACAACAAATTTGAAACAATTAACTACAAAAAAAAAACAAAAAAACAAAAAACAAAAAGTGTGCATTGCGATCATTGTGCAGGCAAAGGGCATAGCTTAACTAAGGGTCGCTTCATGGTACCCTGCGTAGTTTGAACCGTGGCGACACGAGCTACTTGATCTGCTCCAGGATGTAATGCTGTGATCCTTCCCAACTTCCACTGAAGAGGGGGACTCAAATCGTCTTTAATGAGAACAAGTGTGCCAATATCAATTGGTTCAAAAAGATGGGACTTTGCCCATTTACCGCGTTGAAAAAGGGTATGAAGATATTCCTTCTTCCAACGCGCCCAAAAATCATGGTGGAGGCGTTGTACTAATTGCCAACGCGACAATCGATTTAAAGCGACGTGAGATAAATCGGGATCAGGAGGTGCGGTTAACGCTTCCAACGTTAAGAAATGTCCGGGGGTAAGCGTGCTCAGATCATTGGGATCCGAACTTACGCTGCAAAGGGGACGTGAATTTAATAACGCTTCAATTTGTACTACGAGGGTTGTAAGTTCCTCGTAGGTAAGAATCTGGCTACCGATTACTCGAAAAAGATGAGTTTTGACGGATTTGATACCGCTTTCCCAAAGACCTCCAAAGTGAGGTGCAGAGGGGGGGTTAAAATGCCACTCGATGGCTTCAGCTTCCGCGGCGTGGCGCAGGCTTTCTTGAATTTCACGATTTGCACCGACAAAATTGGTACCACAATCGCTATGGATGCGAGAACACCGTCCTCGTCTGGCAATGAATCTACGCAGAGCGGCGAGAAAAGTGTCACTGGTCAAGTCAGAGGCTATTTCCAAATGCACCGCTTTGGTGGAAAAACAAACGAACAAACAAAGGTATGCCTTTTGGGTCTTGGCCCCTCGGCGACGAGAAATTAGGATAGGAAATGGTCCTCCGTAATCTACACCGACACAGCTAAAGGCTTTGGCTTGCTTCACGCGAGAAGCCGGCAACTCACCCATTGGGGGTATTAAAGCGACAGGGCGAGTCCGGAAGCAACGTATGCAACTCTTCAGCGTTTGACGTACAGCTCGTCTAGCTGACAGAATCCAAAAATTCTGCTGTAATAGATATACTGTGGTATTTACTCCAGGGTGATTATTCCAATTATGAACTTGTCGAATCAACAATTCGGTTAAACGATGAGAGCGAGGAAGAAGCGCGGGATGTGTGCTTTCGAACGACAGAGACGCATGCGCAAGACGACCACCTACCCGAAGAATGCCATCCTTATCGACAAAAGGAGACAACCGTTGCAAAGGCTTTGAACAAGGGTGGCCGTTTCGAATTTTTGAGATGTCCTCCGCAAAGACACTGCTTTGTATCGATTTGGTAATGAGCAACAACGCGCGATGGAGTTCGATAGCGGTCAATGCGCCAGTGGCTTTATTCTCTGGACGAGTACCAGATATAAAGCGAAAACAATAAGCAATAGTACCTTGTACTTTGCGTAATGAAGAAAAGCGACGTAGGAGATGTTCCATGATTGGGACATCCACCTGTGCGAGTAAAACCATTTGTTTGCGTTCCGACTCTAAATTTACCTCGCTAGGTAGTGAATCTATGGGGTTCAAAGGCCACAATGCGGGTTGGTTTTTCAACCAAGGAGGTCCCGCCCACCATAAGCTACAATTCAAAAGCTCCTCTGGAAGGAGGCCACGAGACGCAGGATCGGCAGGATTGTCGCCGGAACGAACGTGGTGCCAGCAAGCAGGTGGCACTTTGTTTTGAATTTGAGCAACTCGATTGCTCACAAATGTTTTCCACTGATAAGCAGAGGATCTAATCCAACAAAGAGCGACAGTAGAGTCACACCAAGCGTAGGTCTGATTAATAACAATTTTCGACTCATAAGTTTGATAAACAAAATCAATTAATTTGGCTAACAGCACGGCAGCCGAAAGTTCCAAGCGTGGAACGGAAATTCTTTTCAAAGGCGCCACTTTTGATTTGGCACAAACAAAAAACACGTTAACTTTACTAAGCTCGTCTACAACCCGAAAGTAAACAACGGCGGCAAACCCCTTTTCGGAGGCATCGCAAAAACCATGAAGATCACACTTGGTAGTGGTAATTGTTAAACGACGTGGAATTTCTAGTTTGGTGAGAAAGCTTAATTGAGTTTTATATTGGCTCCAACGAGTAACAACGTCTGCTGGAGGGTTGTCGTCCCAACCGATGCCTAATACCCACAAGTATTGTATCAGGTGCTTTGCAAAAAAGGTAAGAGGTGCTAGGAAACCTAGCGGGTCAAAAATCCGAGCCACCTCAGAGAGTATAGTGCGCTTGGTGCACTGTCTTTCAAAAGGATCGACCTTATAAGTAAAGGTGTCCGTAGATGGACTCCATTGAAGTCCCAAAACTTTAATCGAAAAGTTGTCTTCGGAATCGAAGGACAACGGCTGTTGATGCGACGTGGGCACGGAAGCTAACATCGCGGGATGATTACTTGCCCATTTTCTTAACTCGAAACCTGCCCCAGCAAGTAGGGAGGTTAATTCTCGTTGCACTGTTAATGCGTCATCTAAACAATCGCAACCCGAAACTACGTCGTCGACATAAATATCGGAATTCAAAATTTTGGCAGCCAAAGGAAACTCTTTGGCTCCATCTAAAGCAAGTTGCTTTAAGCAACGAATGGCTAAGTATGGGGCTGATGCCACACCATACGTAACTGTGTTCAACCGGTAGTGTTGAACACGTTCTGAAGGAGAAAAACGCCACAAAATACGTTGAAAATCTCTATCATCCTCATGAACTAAAATTTGTCTATACATCTGTTTGATGTCAGCAGAAAAGACGATCGCGTGAACGCGAAAAGAAAGCAAAACTTTAGCAATGTCAGTTTGTAATTTAGTACCTATCAACAACAAATCATTCAAAGAGGTGCCTAAAACTGTTTTCGCAGACGCGTCAAAAACTACTCGAAGTTTTGTAGAGGTACTTTCTGGTTTGAGTACGCAATGATGAGGAATGTAGTATGGAAATTCGATTGTACTATTATGAGGGGATACTAATGACATATGTCCACTTTCCAAGTAGTCTCGCATAAAGGCAACGTAGTCTTCATGGAGTTTGGGATTGTGAGCTAGGCGTGATTCTAATAATGAAAATCGACGATGAGCAACACTAAGCGAATCTCCTAATTCGCAAGGAGTTTCAACAAATGGCAGCTTCACGACGAAGCGGCCGGACAAATCACGAGAATGAGTTTCTACAAAGATTTTTTCACACTGCAGGTCGGCAGGAGAAGAAGGAGGGTTGGTCGGTACTTGTTCAAGCTCCCAAAACTTCTTCAAAGTCTGGTCAAGAGGCGTATCAAGTACCGTGCAAAATGAATTCGAAAAGGCAACTGGTTCACTATGAACCGGACCAGATAATATCCACCCAAAAACGGTGTTTAGCGCTATTGGATTACCCGGATGACCTGTTCGACGTCCCTGTTTGAGCAACAGAGGAAACAAATCTGCACCTATCAAAACGTCAACTTCTGCGGGTTTATGAAACTCTGGATCTGCCAAACGCAGTTTCTCGATGTGTTTCAACTTGTCGGTTGGAATTGGCACCGATGGCATGTTTGAGCAAATCGATGGTACTACAACCGCTTCAACAACAAATTTCGGAAACGACCGACCACACGGAGTAATCTCAAGACGACTACTACCCTTTGACACAATGGTAGTCATTTGGTTGATACCATGTATAGGTATCGTCAAGGCCGAACGAGAAAGGCGCAATCTTTTAATTGCCTTTTCAGTGATTAAAGTAACTTGACTACCGCAATCAACGAGGGCACGACAAGTGCGAATATTTCCGCTACCATCGCGGACACTAACTAAGGCCGTGGACAAAAGTACTACAGTTTGCGAAACAACTAAACTGGTCAATGTGTTGACGGAATCGGATGCATTTTCCGCCCCTGGAGGAGGCGAAGAATCTGCTTTGCAAAAATGCAGTAACGTATTGTGCTTCGAGCTGCACGTGCCACATAACTTCTTCGAGGTACATTTAGACGATTGATGAGAACTTGACAAACAATTAAAACACAATCGCTTTTCTTTAGCAATTTGAAACCTTGTCGAAGGTGTTTTCGATTTAAAAGTTTCACATTGGAAAATTGAGTGGTTTGTAGCCCGACAATACTCGCAACTGCGAGTGCTAGCGACTAGCGAATGAGTGCGCGACTTGCGGCTTACCTCTGGCTTATAAAAAGGTGTATGCGACAACTTTACTCTATTAATTTCTGAACTATAAGCATTACTATTGAACGTAACAGTTTCCATCGCCCGACACTGGGCAGAAATGAACTGCTTCAAATCTTCAAATTTCGGAAAACTAACGTTTGCGTGTTCAATTTCAAACCGTTTTCGAGTTGAGTGATCCAATTTTTCTAATAACAAATTGAAAAGGGTAAATTCCCACAAATCGACGTCTGGATATTGTTCAAGCGCATTCAAATTTTCGGTAAATGTATTCAACAAAGAGCGCAGCGAATGCGGATCGGAAGTAGTCTTGGGGGCATTACAAAGAGCATGCCAATACAACGACACCAAGATACGATCATTTTGGTACCGTTCAATAAGCGCGGCGTAAGCAATCGAATAATTTTCCGAAGTTAACGGCAAATGTTTAACCAGGGCTAACGGTTCTTTGGAGAGGGTGGAATGCAAATACTGAAATTTCTCAATTGGAGAGAGCGACACGTTTTGATGGATTAAAGTATCAAACAGGTCGTAAAACGTAGACCAGGTTTTCAAAGTACCGTCAAAATTAGGCAAATCAATTTTCGGAAGTTTGACACTCGATTTTTGGGGGCCGAGCTGGCTAACGAGCAATTCTTGTGAGCCATCTGGCGTAACAATGCTTTGAGCGGGGGTAGCTATTACCGTAGGGATAACAGTTGTAAAAATTCCTTCAATTTCAAAAAAGAGTTCATCGACTTCTACGATTTTTGCATTGAACTCGTCAACTAATGCATGGTCAGATTCGTCAAGAAAAGTTTGACGATTGACATCACTCACTTCTCGGTAAATCTCTTCAGCTCTCTTAAAGGCGGCCGTAAATTTGGACCGAGATTCAATGTTTTCTTTAGCTGTCAAAGCCAAAGTGTGTATTGACTTGAGGCGCAATATGGCCTGCTTAACGATAAACAGAGATTTTTCCATTGTGTATGGCATGACGTAAAACAACAAAGGGGTTGGCGATCGTAATAAGTAAATTCAAATTTCAATTAAGCGCAAGAGTAGTAGCGACTTTTTGTTGCAGGGTGCAACAAACAAAACAACAAAAACAATAACGCGTGGGGGTCGGCAGGGGAAGGTTTCCACCTTTGACCGATTATTACACTTATTTAGGAAACAAGTGTTCAGCTAGACTGAAATTACGCTAACAATTCGGATGCGGCTGGTTATCCCTTTGCCACCTACACTAGACAATGCGACAAAGAAATCGATATCGATACGTAATCGATAACACACAACAAAAAATGCACCTGCACAATGCCTTTGCAATAACCACAATGCAAACAGTTGTAATTTAAAAAAACCACACAAAATTTACATCAAATTTCCTGTACCAAATTTCAAAAACCAAGTAGCCGATTACGCAATCTGGCTCGATTAGGACCAAAAATGTAGTGTCCAAAAGACCAAATACAGTGTGATCCAGTACAAAGAGGATCACACTATGGATGTACGAAATTTGATGTAAATTATGCAATGAATGAAATGTGTTGTTTCAAACCTGTAGCGGACTGTAATTAATAATTTGGAAAATTACAACATCGGAGAAGCCAAATGTGTTTCTCAAAGGCGATTTTGATCAGCGACAAATGCTGATAAATGTACAGGAGATTTGTAGCGGACACAAGGAAAGTTTGACTGGACTTACCTCGCCGCGGAGTTTGGTCAGCGTAAAGATGGCACTGCGACCACTAATAACAATAACAACAAACAAACAACAAACACCCGCAAAATGTTTATAATCACGAGCAACCACCCGTGTTGGTGGTGTAAAGGACCAAACTCGACTCACTATCACGACCACTAATACGTCTCTTGGTCGTTTAGAGTCTGTGTTCTGGTTTACCTCATTCGTCCGAGTCAAAACAAGGGAATAAAAGGAGAAAAGAAACAGGACCGGACGACGGGTAAATCAACAGGACGAAACAAATTTGTTACAAACATCGACACGAAAACTTCCCTAAATTGTAATGTTGTTGTTGTTAAATAGTTATTTTTGTTAAAAATTTGTTTTCAGGAGACTCTCTTCCTCTCAATGTGTATATAAACAGGTTATTCGTGGCGCGCATGCGCTCTGATAACATCACAGCAGCGATAGGGCCTCAATTCAACATCTTGTCTCTTTTAGACTATGTCGAATTAAGTTATATAAAATTTCTCGAATTTTACATGGACATGAACGAATATCTTACAAAATACAGCGCTACTATCGATGAAAATTTAATGTAAGGGAAATTTTGATGTTGAACAAAAATTAATTTGGTTAATTTCAGTGCCAAATTCGAATTGGCGAATGATTCGTTGGTGGTGTTTTTCGAAGTTTTCGTTGATTTGAAAAACTTGGAAAATTTGACGGAAAACGATATCAAAATCGAGCAAAAAATTGGGGAAATTAAACAAAACGATGTTAAAATGTTGGCGATGAATTGCCCGAAAAACAGCGATTTCATCCACAGTTACATCAATAAAATAGAAGAGTATTTGGTGAAGAGAAAAAAGTATTTGCGGAAAGTATAACAGTTGCATTTTGAATTCTTGTGTATAATGTAATGTTTTAGTTTAGTAATTTAGTATGAATGTATCTACATATTATCATTGTTTATAGATATTAATATCTATAAACAATGATATTATATAATAATTTAGCCGAAGCGTCGTCGTAAAACCGGTTCTTTCCAGGACCAACCATTGCAACGCGGATGAACACCCTGAATGGAACAAGTTAATATAATAAATATATAAATTATATATAAATTTGTTCCATTCCGGGTGTTTATCCGCGTTGTCAATGGTTGGTCCTGAAAAGGACCGGTTTTACGACGACGTTTCGGCAAAATCACATTTGCATTTTAATTTTTTTTGTTTCAAATAAATGTCATGATATTGTATACTCGTAACGATTTATTTTACAAAAACGCAGAAAGATTGAACAACGTCAACGTCTCCGAAATGGCCAAAGTTGAATTATTATGAGAATTTATTGAGTTCGAGTGCAGTGGAGGTACATATCACAGTCATCTTAAGATGGCTGTAACCATAACAGGCTAGTAGGTATCGGCCTCTGCAAATTGTTTACTTACAAAGATGTTATGTTCAAATTAGCTAAATTCTGGTGGGGTCCTGATCTCCTGGAATCTACACCATTGTGTGAATGTTCCTCATAATTTTTCTTCAAAAAGTTTTAGGCACAAAATGGTTATTTGGAATAATTAATTTGGAGAACTACAGCCATAAACTGGATTTTAAGGAACTTAACATTGGTGCTATGACATGAAAAAAACGGCAAGTTACTTTTGTTTACTTTGATATGATTATTTAACTTAAAATTAATAAAACCTCTTGTTGTATTGTTTTTAGGAGGTTCGAATTCGTTCTTGTTAGGCAAAAAGAAAGCCGCTAGTCGCATAACGTGCGCAGTCTTGATGCAAATTTGGAGTGCTACAAAGTAAGTGTTGAGACTTTTAATTTGCAATCTGTTTTTTGAAGTTTTACTAGAGACTTGATTATTACCCAGTTTTATAAACTTTTCCTAAGTACACCCCCTTACGCATTGAATTTGATTCCTGATTTTAGTCGCAATCAAAGTGGATAAAAACTTTTAAAATTAAGGGAAAGGTAAAGTTGAAAGAAATTAATTATGCTTTGTATAATTATTTAACACGTAACTGTAGAATTTTATTTTATAAACTAATACGTATCGTGCAAAATCCCACAATAATAAATATCGTAATTGTTGGAGCTATATATATACTTGAAAAATTGTTTCAAAAAAGAATTGAAGAGAATTTCGTTGAACACTAAACTTTTTAACAAGTTTCACGATTAACTCGCGCCTATCCCAGGCAATATCCACTTATTAAACAAATTAAGTCTTTAATAAAATCAACTTGACTTCGCTTCTCGAGTCAAGTCAATTCTTTCGACAAATTTACTAGCACTGCAGAAATTTAAATAATTAAGGCGGGTGCTGTTGTAAAATCATTATTTTGATTTCTCATTTGCCAGAACTTCTAATCGATGATGATTCCTGCAACATTATGCAGATAATTCCCATTACGTGTAACTTCAACTTAATCGCTTCTATTTCCATGGGAATCCTGCAAATTACCTAAAACACACAGAATACCTTCGAAATGAATTTTATTCAGTGTAAGTGCACCAACTGTTCATAAATTTAACATTTTTATACGGTACCTTCATAATTTCAGGTTAAAGAATTTTTAGATAATGGAGGTCTACCAAGAAGGGCATTATTATTGTTAAACAATGCGCCAAGCCATCGACCAGCAGACGAACGTTGATCAATGCATTACTATCATGTACATGCCACCAGACGTGACCTCACTGATCTAACCCATGGACCAGAATGCAATACGTCTTACAAAACTCTGTTATGGTAAAAATTTGTTAGTGCTTGCCAAAAATGATGTAGGTATTTTCTTTTATTACACATAAATTTAAAAAAATCTACAACAGTTATTATTTTATTTCCTTATTATGTATGCAGATACTTTGTACTTTTAAATGTTAAGTGGTTAATGTAATAAACACCCTGTAAGTATCACTGTTGTGTATATCTAGAAATTTTGACTCAACTTCATCAACGTTAACAAGAGCTGATTGACTTTGGTGAGTTTCTGTACATTCCATTTGAAATAGAACTTTACTTCAATATTTTCCAGTAATTCAAACAGGCTCGTCAAAATACTTGCGGTAGGAACTCCAGATGTAAAGAAAGGCAAAATGATCTTCTCAGAAATTTGACTATGAAAAGCGTAAAATTTTATTATTTTAATGATCTTCTCCCTTCTATCGATTTCTATTTATAATAATAATATTTCGGCCCCAAAGGCAGAAGTGTGAAGTGTGTGACTGCTGTAGAAGCAGCGGGAGCTGATGGAGTGAATGTAGAAGGAACCGGTACGAATTCTTCTCTTTCGACAGCTTTGGCTGGAAACAGCTCCTACACAGGCGTCATACCGGTATTGCTGATAGCTTCATCCTGTTAGCTTTTAAATAATGATTATTACATTATGTACATTTAGATAGTTCACTTACTTTTATATTAGAAAAGCATCTGGGACCTCAATACAATTGACTTGGTAGTTGTGGATTTAATGTATACAAAAATTGTAATAATAATGCACATCTTGGTAGATCTGCATTATCTAAAAATTCTTTTACCTAAAATTATGAAGGTACCGTATAAAATAGTCAAATTTGTGAACAGTTGCTGTACTTGGAATAAGATCCATTTCGAACGTATTCGGAACATGTCTATTGCCATTCATGTTGCTTTGGAATGGTTAAAATTTACAGGACAGGATTTGTTTTCAACTAAGTTAAAGTTGGCTACAATCCCCGTTGATGCTTGACTCAACCAAGCGAAAAAAAATAGTAAATACCAACAATTCATAAAATACTGACAAAATTCCACGGTAATCTTTCCGAAGTTACATTGACCTTGACGCTAAAATGCGATTTACTTGGTAATTGTGCGTATAATGTACCGACAAATCGTTGGATATCACGGGTAAATGTCACTGAATTGTAGATCCACTGAGTTGCACTGTTAAATATGGATAGTTGATTGTTAGGAGACAACAGAAACAGCGCCGATGGTTACACCCACTTTTGCACCGTGAGATTCAAATACTTATTACTCGGTTGTCGTGCGCTTAACTTACACGAAAATAGTTGGGAATCACGAGGAAATGTCACAGAATTGTGGATCAAGTTAGCCACCCCGTTAAATATGGCTGGTTGAGCAATATGAGAGCCTCAAACTTTGCTCCCGTGTTAATTCTTATGGGAGCCGGAGCTTGTTGGCATCCAATGACTTGACCTAGGACAACGTGTGACGCGCACTAATAGCGCGTATTGGCTGGCTATGGCTCAGCTGTGCGGTGGCTTAGTTTGTAAATCCATCAAACACATTGACGGTTTTTGAAGCAACGAGGATTTTTTGATTTGTCTTAGAAATAATTTTCGCTTGAACTATTTTATGGCTTGGTGTATCACAAGTCGTCAGGAAATGGGCGTAATTGCAAATATTTTAAAAGTGGTAGCGCTCTGGGACTTTTTGGCTCCAACAGAAACTATCAGGTCCACAATTTTTTTCGTACTGATTATAAAAACTACAATAAGCTGCCTATCTGATGACACCGAGAACAACATCTAAATAGCTTTAATTTATGCATTAAAATGTACACAAACTTGAACAATTTTCCAAAGCTCGGGGTCTTACTACTCCAATAAATATATTATCAAAAAAATACGTCACCAAATTTTTTGATGTTTACTCTTTCTGCTAATATAATCAGGTTTTCTTAGAAATGGATAGCAAAGTCTGGAGCCAAAAAGTTCGAGAGCGTGTTTTCTCTCTTTTTGGGCCGAACTTGAGGCCCACCTTAATATTTTTCTGGGGAGCTTTGAGAGGGCATTGCCCCTTTGCCCCTCCTGCACCAGCCGCCACTGTAACTAAATGTCATTTTAGAATTCTAACCTATAAATTTTGAGAACATTGAAAACAGTACGAATTGATTTTTAGTTTGAGAGTGTTTCTTATAAAATCAGGTTTTCACAATTTAGCAACATACATTCAACAGCAGGTGGCGCTTTACCATTTCAGTTAATAATTGTATATAGATTAATAATCATACAAGGATATTAGTAAAGGGTTCTGTTATATTCTGTTTATTGATATAAATTATATGGAAACTCTTAATCTGTGATAATATTAACAGTATCCAAATATAATCGTTTAGTATCAGGTAAGATTAAGAAAGTATCATATATATTGGGACACTCTTCATTGGAAACATAACCTCCCTTTTTAATTAATTTAAGGTTACCAACTGCAATGGAATCAAAATGTAGAACTTGCTGGCTTTCTATAGAACAAGAAGCGACAATAGACGTCTTTACACTCAACAAGAACCAAGAAACAATATCAAATATGTTGATGCTAGTTGCCCCTATAACAGTAAACAAGTAAAATTGTGCTTGTGGATTTTAATTTGTCAGTTATAGATTTATGAAGAAGACATCTTGCCAAAAAAAATTTGTCTAAGTTGTTTGAAAAAGTTAAATATCGCCTATGAATTTCGAAATTTAGTATTGACTTCTGATTCTCGATTTAAAGAACAATTTAGTTCTGACGAAGTCAATTTGAAACTGGAAGTAATAGATGAACAAATTGTAGATTTACCAAATAATGATGGTGATCCCGTCGAAATCGCGAAGGACGAATTTTTGGTACATCACTTTGCAAGTGGTGAGATTCATCAAATTGATTATGAAGAACATAGTCTTATAGAAACAAGTAAGACTGTTTATTTTATGATTGAAAAATAAGCTCAATGTTCACCTTATGCAGGGAACACAAATGGTGTTTGTGTCAGCAACCTGAAGCAAGAACGGACAAAACTAATTTCGAATTGGGAAAATATGAATGAGGAAAGTTGGGGACATGACAGAATGTTTGTTCAACGCTGGAACCAATTTGGACAAAGGTTTAAAAAATCTTCAGATTATGGCAAAAATATTAAGTAATTAATTTTACTACCACCCTCCCTTCAAAATGTTGTATTTCTTTGTACATTAGTACATTTACCATAAAGCAACAGAAAAAAACTAAAACAAATGGTGTTGTTAATGTGACGTTTTTGTGATTTGACTACTATGAACGCTAACGACTTACATGTATTTTTTGTTTTCAGGTTCCAAAATTCACTTATTAGGAACCAGAAAATCGATCAACTCGTCACCCCTTATCTGTGTTTGACTTGCGAGAAAGGCTTTAAACAACTGATACAATTAAAACTTCACAATTTTAATCATCTGAAAGACAAACGCTTGATATGTTATGTTTGTAATTTGAAATTTGCAGACAAAAAACATTTACTTAGGCACTTTAGGGCACGCCACGTGATTAACCCGAAAGCGTTTCCATGTAATTTTTGTGGAAAACCCTTAAAAAATTTACGTATAGTTCGAAGACATGACAAGAAACATCAAGACAAAAACTTTTACAAATGTATCTATTGTGATAAGCATTTTGTTGATGATCAAAAGTTTGCAAGACATATAAAGATTCACACTAGCTGGAAGCGTCATCAATGCCCCATTTGTGCCATGAGATTCCTCCGTAAACCTCATATGGTGGACCATATGAGAACTCATCTGGGCGTTAAACCGTATGAATGTCGCCATTGCAGCAAAAAATTTACCCAAAAATCAAACCTTAGACGCCATCTAAGGTCATTACACAGTGACTCGAAATCACCTGAAAGAAGGTCTTTGGATAATGATGTCAAAGTTGAAACACCTAATTTGATGTTTGCAATAAAAGAGCTACCAAATGATAGTTCCAACGAGTGTCATCTCTGCGGTAAGAGGTTCACTGCCAAGAAAAGTCTTAAAACACACATGCTGATTCACACAGGTGAGAAACCAGAGCACTGTAATCATTGTGGAATGCGATTTTTGCAAAAGAGCCATTTAACCGACCATATGAGGATCCACACTGGAATAAAGCCATATGAATGTTCGGATTGTGATAAGAAATTTACGCAGAAATCGAATCTTAACCGCCACATAAGAATACATACTGGACAACAACCTTTCCAGTGTCCTAATTGTTGTAAAAAGTTCTCTTTAAAACAAACTCTCCAGCTGCATATGAGGATACATACAGGAGAGGAACCCTACGAATGTAAGTCTTGCAATGCAAAATTTGTTCAAAAACAAAGCTTCCAGAGACATATTAGACTTCACTTGGGCGGCAAACTCCACGAATGCCCTTACTGCAATATGAAGTTTCTTCAAAAAATTCTGTTCAACGAACATCTTCAGGTTCATATGGGAGTCAAAAAGTTCGAATGCGGCGATTGCGGCAAAAAATTCACCGTAAAATCGAACCTTTACCGTCATGCAAGAACCATGCATAAAGGTAAAAAAACAAATGAAAATCAAGAATCGAACCCAGCTCCCTTTCAATGTCCCGACTGTGGAAAGAAATTTATTGCAGAGAGAAATTTTGACGTTCATATGATGACCCATACCGGCGAAAACCCATACGAATGCCCCGATTGCGGCATGGGTTTCCTTCGCAGAGTGCGTTACGAGGAACACATAAAAATCCACGTTGGAGTTAAACCATACAAATGTCGCGATTGCGATAAAAAGTTTACACACAAATCGAACCTTGCACGTCACACCAAACTTCACAGTAACAATAAATTGCACCAATGTCACGTTTGCGGCCAGAAATTTATTCAAAAACAGAACCTCGCACTTCATTTGACGAAACACTCGGCTGTTTCTGAATGTGGTGATACAAGTAATCTTAATATGGAAGAGCAACCATATAAGTGTCCCGATTGCGGCAAGAGTTTGTCCACAAAAAAAAGTTTGCAACTTCATATTACAACGCATACTGGAGAAAAACCGCATCAATGCTCTGTTTGCAGTAAAAAATTCAGTCGAAAATATTATTTGAACGATCATATGAAAATTCATATCGGTTATAAACCTCACAAATGCTCCAAGTGCGACAAGAGATTTATTCAAACATCTAATTTTAGACGGCATTTAAGAATACACGAGAAGAAGAAAACAATTTCAAACGATGCCACGCAACCTCCTGGAACTCCACATCAATGTTCTCTTTGCACCAAGAAATTTGTTATTAAAAGAAACCTCACTATTCACATGAAGATTCATACCGGTCAAGAACCCTACAAATGTCTAGATTGCGGCATGAACTTTCTAAGGAAAAGCCATTACACCGATCATATGAAAATTCATGCAGGCGTAAAACCTTATGAGTGTCGACATTGCGGCAAAAGGTTCACTCAAAAATCCAACTTGACCCGCCATACAAGATTACATACCAATCCAAATTATAAGCGCCATCTATGCCACAGTTGTGGTAAAAGGTTTAGTGAGAAACAATATCTTGATTTTCACATGAGGATGCACACCGGAGAAGAACTGTACAAATGTTTTCAGTGCCGAAGGAAATTTTCTGACAAAAATAGACTTGATGTTCACATGTTGAGTCATACTGGTGAAGAGTTGCATAAGTGTCCGATATGCGACAAGAGTTTAACTACAAAGAAAAGTCTACAGATTCATATAAGAACGCATACAGGAGAGAAACCGCATCAGTGTAGTGTTTGTCGGAAAAATTTCAACCGAAAGGGTTATTTGAAATACCATATGAGAGTCCATAGCGGGTTAAAACCACATCAGTGTTCGCATTGCGGAAAGAGATTCGCTCAAAGGTCAAATTTTATGCGTCACATGAGGATCCATATAAATGAAGAACCACCTTAACATGGAAGTTTGGACGATAGTCTTCTTCCAAAAGTTAACGAGAATTGCACATAAGTTGCAATTCTGTTGAACACATCACTTAAAACGGAGAAATCCTAGTGTACTTACTTGTCAACAAAATGACTTTATCGCTGGTTTGTGAACATATGGTGGAGGTTCTGAAAATTTTGTTCGAAATTAAAAATGCTTAAATAAAAGCGTAATTGATTAAACAAGAAGTGTTTTCATTTTGTTTAAGTAGGTAAAATGGTTAGGTGAAACCAATATGGATACTGCCTACATTTAATAATCTTGTTGGTTATAATATGTTTATGTTATGTACATGTTATAATATATTCACTCAACGTTTAAACTCAGTCGCCTGATTTTCTGGTTATTGCACGCCACTGAAATTCTTCGGTTTATCATTGGTCCGAAATGCCATTTGCACAAAAGTGAAAACAAATCATGTGACGCTTGTATTTATAACATTTATTTATGAGTGTTGTTTTCATTGTAAACATAACCCCAAAAATGTTTTGAGGATAAGTATCCTTATTAACGTAATAATTTTAGTAATTCTTGGCAGTTAGCAATAAGGTACGATAATTTCTTGATCTGGAGTATTCTACTTTCATATTTATTTTTAGACTTCAAGTACAGATCGATGGCTTCTCTTAGATATGTAAATCTAGAAGCAGCAAATAGAAACTTACGAGGGAAGCATAGAAGTATTTGTTCATATAACTGTTCTAAATGTCGATATGAAACCCATTGGAAATTCGCTATAGAACACCACATGAAGCGACATCAAAATCAAATTGAATCTTGGGATCTCTTCAGTTGCGATATTGAAATTGCAAATTTAAAACGAAAAACGGTTACCCTAGAAACATACAACTTGAGCGAGTACCATTGCCGAATTTGTGGATTAACAACGTTTTCTGAAGTGTTTCTCCACAAACATCTAGACAACATGTGTCACACAACTTTAGAACCTTTACTTAAAATAAATTGTCACACCCCCAAATATCTGGTAGAAAATTATAAATGGGATTCTGGCGATAGAGGTGCAATTGCGTTAAATCAACGCAACTTTGTAGATCAAACTCAACGTTCTTGTAGATCAAAATCCAAAAACTCATACCTTATCAAACGAAGTGATAATTCTGAACAAACTTGGTTAAGTTGTTTATGTTGTACTTATAAAACCAAATTTGTTTCACATTTAAAACGGCATGTGATTTGGAATCACTATCCGGACCACGAAATTCAATGGTTTAAATGCAAAATTTGTTCATATAGAGCCAAAGCCAAAAGAAATTTGCAACGTCACATCCATCTTAAGCACGCTATGATTAGAGACATGAACTGGTGTTATTGTGATTTATGTCCTTATAAAACGAAAAATCAAATTTGGTTTAATCACCACGTTACTTTACACTCAAACTCCACAAATTTTTCGTGTTCAGAATGCCGTTATCAGGCAGCAACTAGAAATGGTTTAAGAATACATGTAGTTAACAAGCACACACCTGAGAATGAGGTTGAATGGTTCCAATGTCCAAAATGTACGTTTAAGAGTAAAAAGAAAACTGGCGTGAATACGCATTTACGTTTGCAACATAGTGATAAAGTCGTGTGGTTTAAATGCGAATTTTGCACGTTTGTTACGAAATTAACCAGGAGCTTGAAAACTCATGTTATTAATAAACATACTTCTGATGATGTTATTAAGTGGTTCAATTGTGATTTGTGTCCCCACAGAGCCAAGTGTCATGGCGCTTTGATGAATCACAAAAGATACAAGCATATAGATGAAACTAAGAGTGAACCACAAAATTAGATCAAAGATTATAAATTTCAATTTTACGTTAACTTCTTATAAATAATTAATATAAAAAATAAAAACGTGATTTATTGTTAATAACTTTTTTATAATCCATAGAACTATTGAACCGCTTTATTGAACAATTTAGTTCCTTTCCTAGCTTTTGAAATTTTTTCTTTAAGCGCGGAGACATCAATCTTCTGAGTAGCTTTCAAAACTTTTCCTGAACAGGTGGGTTCTTCAGGAGGAACAAACGCCTGGTTCCTCTTTTCTTTCCTCTGCTCGGCAGCAGCCTCATGTCGTTCGCTCATCTCCTTCTCTTTCTTGGCCTGTTTTTGAGCCTTATTCAAAAAGTATTGCCCAGACGACAATTCTTTGTCGATCTAAAAAAAATAATAGTTAATACACAAAGTTTCGACCTAACCGGAAACGTACCTTGCTCTCGACTTGTGCTGGTGGGAACGGCGTGTAAGGTTTCTTTTCTTTCTTGTTTTTTGGCTGCTTTCGTTTGTTGATGTTTCTATTATGTAATTTTGGTAAAAATCGTTCCCAATTTTCGTTTTTCAATTTAGGATCTTTTGCAAGTTCCCTCTTGATCATTAGTCCTTTAATATTGTAAATTGGATGGATGTTATTCATCGTTTCTATCACTATCCTACGAACTTGTTGCAAACCCCGATGGGGCCCTAACGCTGCAACTGTATTCCCTTGCACTAACACGTAACAATTTGTTAATAATTCGACTGATTTTAAAGTACAACCGTCAGGTCCTATCAAACGTTCTCTGCGTTTTACAAATTTTTCCTTATTGCGAGTAATTCGTCCGATCTGGATAATATCGCAACTAGTATCGTCGTTCAAAACACGTTTTGCTTGTTCGAACGGCACGGATCGTGATAACAATTTGATCAAGTCTCTGGCTTTGATAATGATGTAAGGATCCCAAGTCTTGCGAGTGGTTTTTACAGTCATCGTGCCCTCGACCAGATCGAGTTCAGCTTTGACGTGATGTTCAGAGAGAGCTTTTTGGACAAGGGGCCACACTTGGCGCAAGTATTTTTCCCGATATTGAGGAAATAGAACAGCAAATTGACTCTCCTCCAACAACCCATGGGGATTGTTTTCCGGTTTAAAGTTTGGAATTGTCATCTGCCATGCGTTATCAACGGGATTTGAAGTTCCCTTTGTGTCCTCGTCGCATAAATTTGTCATATTTCTGATTAATTTTCAGTTGCAAGAGAAGAATTACACCACACGTGGATACACTGTTGCTGACATTAACAAAACTAATGACATTCATAGAAAATACTCTCTAGAACGCCAACTCAATGGAATTAATTCGGTTGATTTAGTGGCGCCATCTCTGTAATGATATTTATAACTAATCCACTAAAAGCGCGGCAAATTTGAAATGTTTATTATATATTTTTTTTATTATCGCTTACCTTTACCTACGAATTGATGCGATTCTAAAAGTCCCAACACTTAATAGTCAATAGTTTTTCACTGTTACCCACTTTAATATATTAAAATATGCCGCAACGGCCAAAAAAGCTTAATGGTTGTAAAATAATTCTTGCTGAAGGATTGCGCATCCGTGCTTGCGTGGCCTCTATCGCGGATTTTCACTATTGTGGTTGGACATGACATATTCCCTGATATGTGGAAGAGTGCAAAGGTTACTCCAGTTTTCAAAAAGGGATATAGGGGGAAGATTGAGAATTATAGGCCGGTTTCTATTATTTCTAATTTTGCTAAGGTGTTTGAAACTTTATTGCATGGAGGCATTTATCACCATGTTAAACCCAGGATTACGGACATGCAGCATGGCTTTATGAGGGGTAGGTCTACAGTGACCAATTTGCTATGCATTTCGGATTTTATTGCTCGGAGTATTGATGATAGTGTGCAAACTGATGTCATTTATACAGACTTTTCTAAAGCATTTGATAGTCTGGACCAAGGTATCTTGTTGAGGAAACTGCATTTGTTTGGGTTGTCTGATATGCTAATTCAGTTGTTTAGATCCTATTTTGCCAATAGAAAACCATTGTGTGTTTTGGAACGGCTTTAAATCACACGATATAATGATTATGTCTGGCGTACCGCAAGGTTCGGTTTTGGGTCCTCTTCTTTTTAACATTTTTGTTAACGACATTGTTGAGAATTTGGGAGACGGTTGCCTAATTTTTGCGGATGATGTTAAAATATTTAAAAGGATTGCTCACCGGAGTGACTGTGAAGAGCTCCAATTAAATTTGATAGGAATTGTTGATTGGAGTAATATTAATTGCTTAGATCTGAATGTTGATAAGTGCTGCGTGGTGTCTTACACGACTAGGGAGACTAGTATCAAATTTGATTACATGGTGGCTGATTGTAAAATTCAGAGATTATCCTCTTATAGAGATTTGGGCGTGTTATTTGATAGTAGGCGTATAGAGCCCTGGGTTTTGTTATAAGAAGTTCCAGTAAGTTTACTTCCACTAGCTCTATAAAGTTACTATATTGTTCACTTGTTAGATCAAAGCTTGAGTATGCATCTATTGTTTGGTCGCCCATATACCTGGTTCATAGAAAAAGTTTAGAGAAAGTACAGAGAAGTGCTATTAAATATATCTGTTATAGGATGGAAGGGAATTATCCGCCAAGGGGTTGTCTTCAGAAAAGTCTACTTGTTAAGCTGGAACTCAATGAATTGGTGGATAGACGTCGATATGCTGCGGTTCTCCTTCTGCATAAAATATTGAGTGGAAAGGTTGAATGTTCCTATGTCTTGGGTAAACTCAACTTTCGGGTTCCTAGATCTGGCATTAGAGAATTCCTGACATTCTACAGCAGGAAGAGTAGAATAAATATTGGACAGGGTGCCCCCATTAATTTCATTTGTAAGACCTACAACAGCGTATGTGAAGAGGTGCACATTTTTTCTGCCACGCCGCGGGAAATAAGAAATAAAATGTTATTAAGCTATCTGCAAATGTGTCTTATCTTACATGATGTTATAGAATTATTATTTAGTTATTAGCCTGTAATTGGGTAGTTACCTGTAGGTTAATTAATTCATTAAAATTAAATTAAAATTAAATTAAATAATCACCACGTAAACGAATTTCTGGGAACTTTTCATACACGAATTAAAATCACACTAGGACACGCCCAACAGTGGCGTGCAAAGAAATGATCCTGATTATAATTAAACTAACATATTAATATAGAGCTTAAAACTATAACAAAATATTAATACATTATTTCGTGCTTGTAATACATTATAAAACAAAATGTGAAATTGACTTAAAACTCGTAATTTATAATTTTGTTACCATTTCTATGTTATCATTTCGCCGCTACTGACTTATTCAGTTAACTGTCAGCATTAATGCGATCTGTAATACCAGCTTCGAACGTGGCTCTTCTATTGTGGGTGATATTTGAAGCTCTCAACAAAATCGACGACCTTGAGCATAAGAGTTACCGGGCCCTGATGACATTCTACAAATACAAAAGTTTGGTTAGGTACATAGAGAACACTTAATATAGAACGTCAATTACCATGTTAAAAATTGGCACTTAAAGCGCCATCTCACGCTGGCGATAGAATCTTATAGCGCGCCAAATTTAAATGGCCAATTAATTGAACAACTTTATTTCCATTTCAATAATACTGCACCTCCAGTGCAATATCACAATAATGTAATATTGCAACAAAAGATTTAGTATTGCAAAATATATATATATATATATAAAAATTAAAGATTGAAAAACATTGAGGGCAGTACCACTGGAATATTTTAAAACATAAATTTAAAAAAATTCTTTACCTACGATACTTACTAAAAGATATCATATCTATTACATATCCAAATGATATAAAAATATTGAGGATATTTGAATATATTAGCATTTATGGAGAGATAGGGCGACATTGAGGATAGTACCTCTAAAATATTTTAAAAC
Organism: Pyrochroa serraticornis; assembly: GCA_905333025.2. Taxonomy (NCBI): domain Eukaryota; kingdom Metazoa; phylum Arthropoda; class Insecta; order Coleoptera; family Pyrochroidae; genus Pyrochroa; species Pyrochroa serraticornis. The sequence continues at coordinate 6,732,800 of HG995155.1, read as the reverse complement.
AGATTTTTTTAAATTTTACCCATGATACTTATTAAAAAATATTTTATCTATTAAATATTCAAATGATAGAAAAATATGGAGGGTATTTGAACAATATTAACATATATGGTAAGCAAGCATACCTTTCAAAGAAGTAACCCTCCTTCTCAGTGTCACACCTAAACTTGAAATATTTAAATCTTAAGGTAGAGTACCAAAGGTCAAAACTGTAAAGGATTGTTTTAGTTAGGCTTCTTAATCAGAATCTTAAGTTAAAATAACAAATGACAAAAAAAATCACCTGATAAATTTAGTGTTGGGATAGCTCTATTCTATTGGTCAAATCTTCAGGACGAGATCAAACACTAAAAATTCTGGAATTATTTATAATGCTCGACCAACTATTTATGATTCAATTTTCGGTTTTGTATTGTCTGTGCAGAGAAGAAACCTATGGTAAATCTTTTGTTCTCTCTTACACCTAAGGATGGCATACAACATTGTACCAGGCATCTGCAAAAATTTACCCATACAAGTATAGGTATGTACATATAACCCGAGCGCGCTGGTGGTGGGAACCAGCGGGGTACAGCGACGAGCGCCTGCTGCATCAAGGGTAAATTGTGCATCTCTTTATGTCTTATTTTTTTAAGAGCTTATTATAAGCACTAAATAGATAGAAGAAGTATGATTGTAATCAAAAAGAATGAGGCCATAACCTCACTTAGTAGTTTTTCAATATAATGATTAGTTTTCAAGATAATCGAAGAGAAACGGCAAAAACCATGAAAATGTATTAATTTTTGCCTAGCTTAAAACCGAGATACAGGCGTTCAAAGTTTTAAAATCGTATGCCGCGCCGATAGATTTCCAAATTCTATTAGTTTTCCAACAAGAACCTCTACAGAGAAAATGTTGAAATTTTGGGACAACATTTTTCAATGCTTTATCTACCACTTTCTGTGAGTAAATAAAAAAATTTGAATAACGCCCTTTTGCACAGTCCTATTTTTGGACGAATTCGGATTTAATATGTTGAAGGTTAGGGCTTTTATTTTGGGTCGGTGGTAACTTTTAGTCTTAAAACCCCCACGTAATCACTTTTTAAGCGACTTTATCTAGCGCGAGAACTATACTATAGTATACTACATTGAGCAGCCGTCTGTTTGTGTTGCTCCGACCTCGCTCGTAATCTTCAGTCACTTGGAGTAATTGTTGACTGGCGAGCAATAGACGCTAGTGGCGTTCCTTAAGAGAAATTAAAATATGTAAAATATTGTATATTATTATACCTAAGGAATTACATAAAGAAGGCAAGAAAAAAATTGCAGAAATAATGCTTTTAGATGTTGAAATCGAGATTAATATTGAACTCACAAAGCTCCCTTCTCTGCACATGCTTTGAACTGAAAGGTTTGCAAAAAACATGTCCCAACGGTTCACAAGGATCCAAAGATTAGGTCATTGTGTAAATTTTGCCATTTCACGGTCGTCATGTTCGATACATTAATTCTGTTGCCAATTATGTAATTAATACTATTTTTAACAACTGTTGCGATTTATTTGCTCAATTATTGTGCCCATTAATTTTTAACATTATTCAAACAATTATATAATCTTTCACTTATTTATGATAAATGACCACATCTTGAAACATAGAATTTGGCACGTTAAATTCTGCTCCTTCAACTCTTCTGTCTAGCGGAAACCCGAAAGTGTAATAATCGATGTAATTCATTCCTGTTCCAACTTTATGAAAATAATATTTCTGCTGTACATTCTTTTGATGTTGCGGCATCTCGTAGGGTTTGATGATGACGTAAACTTGAAAATTTTTACCAGTCGCAGTTCCTTTCGGCAATAACAGCCTCTGGGGTAGTCCATAAAATGCCTCACTTGAATCCAATTGAAATTCCGTTCCTTTTTCAATAGCTTCAGAAATTTTTTCTTCTAACATCTCAATAGTCGTTCTATCAGGGACAAACCAGTATGCTTGTCGCGAATTACGCTTAATAAGGTTATTACCAGTTTCGAGTTTGTGAATAAAAGTATCAATTTCTACAAAATTATTGCGATTTTTGTTTAGTTCATCAAGACTGTGATGTTTAGGACCTAAGTAAACTCGTACCACCACATCAATACTTTTGTTTGATTCCAAAGTAATTTTATAATTAAAAGGTCGGTGGTTCAGACGTCTTTGTTTCACTTTAAGTTGATTTGCCAGGGGTTTAATAACAACGTTGCGCAAATCACTTTCGAAGTAGTCGAAGAAAGTTGTTAAACGGTCGAATTCGATTTTCTTGATAGTTACACTAGAAAAATTCAACTCGTTTGCGGTGTATGGTGGCAAGTTTTCTTTGTATTGAAAAAACAGCGATAGTACTTTGTTGCAGATTGAGTAAAATTTAGAACTTCTGAGAACGGTTTCGAAGTGCTCGAAAGTTCCATTTCCTTCTACCAGCTTCTCAAGCCATCTAAACATGTTAATATGTAACGAGCCGTAAAACCTACGGTTGATTGAATCTGGATTGCCTTCTATCATGTTGCCCAAAGTGTCGATGGTGCCCTCGGTGTATAAATCAAAGAAATTCTTGTCCTTAAATAACATAAGTTTGTTAAATATTGAACCAAACATTTAAATATATTTTCAATAAAATCAAATTACCATAAACATTTGTAACATATTTTTAAGATTTTCAAAAACCTAACTCAAAGAGTTTTCTAAATATCTGATTAGTTAACATATTTAAAACTCACTTTTAGAACGAAACCAGCATCAATGGCATCACGAATTCTTCTTCGGTAATCCTCGACTCTTTCATGAAGTGAATTAATTTGGTTTCGATCATCTATTCCATTATTTGAATTCAGTTCATTTGAATTAATTAAACTATAATCATGGTTAACGTCCACTTCTTCCATATGTTCTTCCAAATGATTAGAATGAGTCTCCAGATGGTACCTAGCCAAGAATTGTTGATATAAATAGTAAAATTGTTCGCCTCTCCTATCGTTTCTTAATCCAAATTCCTCTCCGTCCATCCAAAAAGGATAATACACACTACAATAATAATAGAAAGCGTTCATTCCTATATCCTTCAAATAATAGTCCAAGCCAAGAGTAGTGTTATCGAAAACGACAAAACCCTTGTGATTTTGAGCAGCACTTTGTGCTTCTTCTATTGTTTTTCGTCCAAAAAAATAAAATGGGTTGATTTCATAAATTGGTGGTAAAACGAACAAATGGGTGTCATTTCTATGTGCTAAAGCAGTAGAAAGAGCATAAACAAACATATTTCTGTTGATGGTATTTTTAAATGAAAGCGCTGTTGTGTAGAGAACATCGTAATCTTGAGCGTAATAGAAGATTTTGAACAAACTTATAGCCTGTTTGCGATGGTTCTCGCAAAATATTGAAAAATCTTTGTCTTTAGCCAAGAGTCCTTGTCGTTCCAGTATCAAGAATTCTTCAACTGCGGCAGAATTCTGTTAACACTTAAGTAAATTGTAAAGTTTTTAATTGAAACTTACTATGCTTTTATAAGTGCTCAAGGAGAAAGTGTAACTAGAATTAGAATCATTATTTTGGAAAAGATGAATTATGTCACGTTGGCGTTCCAGTTCTTGCTTATCGGCTAGAAATATCAAGAGTTGTTAATTAATAGCCTCAGAAATCTAAATTAACTTTTATACCAAAAACTTGTGTACTATGCGCAACAATTTTATTAGGGAAAAGAATAATTTTAGCTTAGGCCACTTACAAATTTTGTACTTTCGGATCCCTATTCCATACTCTTGTTCGATAGCGGTTGCCAGACTTAGACAGCAGAAGATTAGCAACTTCATTGCAAATGTCTGACTCAAACTCGTGAGTAAACTATCAGTGTCTTAATATTTATAGCCTGTCGGTTAGTGAACCAAGAGATTAATTAATTAACCTTTGCTTGTTTACTGCTTCAACAATGATTTATGAATACGCCGATTTACATGGTGTGGGGCGTGCATGATTGCTTGCATATTACATTAAAGTTTATAGTGTACTAAAGAGAAACTCTTTTCTTTCTTCTTTAATCTGAACGAATGCCTAGCTCTGATCGCTACGATACATGCATTTGGGTGGTTCAACTGCGATACTTAAAATCATACTCGCTTTTGTCGAAGGAACAGGTATAGTGTTAAAACTTTAGTACAACGGGTTTTCAGACCGCAACCACTCACTTTTATTCCAAAAAACCATTACAAAATTGCTTCACTGATACTCTTTAACAATGATATCCCCAATTACCAATTTCTGAATATCGTTGACACCTCCATAAATTTCCGTAATTCTAGCATCTCGATAGTGCCTCTCAGCCGGCATATCCGTAACATATCCCATACCACCCAAAATCTGAATAGCTCCATGACTAACAAAAGTCGCCGCTTCACTTGCAGCTAACTTCGCCATAGAACTTTCTTTTGTAGATCGTCCGGGTTCATCGCATAGAACAGCGGCTCGCCACACTAACAGTCTTGCAGCCTCCAACTTCATAGCCATATCCGCCAATCTTAACTAAAAAGAATTCAATTATTACTATTAATACAAAAAATTTCACAAAATTTGAACTTTAACAGCTTGTAATTGATTGATAGGTTGTCCAAAAGCCTTTCGTTGAGCTGCGTAAGAAACGGCAACTTCGAGAGCAGCTTGAGCTATCCCTAAGGCTTGTGAGGCGATTCCCACGCGTGCCTGGTCCAGTTGAATCATTGCAATTTTGAAACCGCCTCCAATAGGACCTAGAATTATAATTAAATAAGAAAACTAATACTGATTCTATTTCAATAATAAATTCTAACTATAGAATATTGATGGCCGCAAAACTTACCCAAGAGATTGCTTTGAGGCACTCGCACATTTTCTAAAATTAGATTACAAGTGGATGAAGCCCGAATTCCTAACTTATCCTCTTTTTTTCCCAAACTCAATCCGGGAGTGGGTAGCTGCACCAAAAATGCGGTAATTCCTTTATGTTTAAGTCCCCTATCAATAGTGGCGAAAACCACAGCGGCTTTACCTTCAAATCCGCTAGTCACCCAGGATTTAGTACCATTTAAGACGTAGCAATCGCCATCTAATATTGCTGTAGTCAACATAGAACCCACATCGCTTCCCGCGTCTGCAATTTAATTTAGTTAAATTTTCTTCATGAACTATATTAAATATTACCCGGTTCGCTAAGAGCAAAACAACCCAAACTACCATTAGTGAAAGGACGAAGAAATTTCTCTTTTTGTTCTTCATTTCCGATAGTATCTAATAAATTAACGTAAAGACAATTATGAATGGAAACTATAGCAGCAGTGCCTCCGCATCTTCTAGCGATTTCCTCAACAGCCACTGCTAAAGAAAGGGTGTCTTGACCTGAACCCCCATATTTCTCTGATGCGTTTATGGAAAGAAGACCAAGTTGGCCCAATTTTTTAATCTAAAAAGAAAATTATTACTACTTTACTGTATCTATTTTCAGTATTTTAGTTTGAGGTTGGAATAGTTCTGCCTTGTTCATCACGGGGCATTACGCATTATAATTGAAAAGTTTTAACTATTTCTGTTTTATATAGTCATACCATTGTATATGGATTAAATAATCATACAACAGTCATACTAATATTGAAAAAACAACAAACAAATTGTCAAAACAAATATATACTCGTTTAGAATAGTTACTTCACGGTAAGCCCCTAAGTAAGTGGCATTTTTTTAATTACCACTGTACATGCTTGCTTATTGAGGTGGATTATTGGATCATGTCAATTTTAGTACCTGTTCCGCTGGAAATTTGTGTTCTTTATCTAACTGGGCAGCGATAGGCTTCAGTTCAGCCTCCGCAAAATCCCTGCATGTCTTTTTGAGCATCAAATGTTCTTCGGATAACTTATGTAGGCTAAATGTCCGCGTGTTGGGGACTCCTGAAAACGTTTTGGGTTCACTGATTTAATTAACCTAAATTACTTCCACACTTGTTGATTCTATTTTTACCTTTCTCAGTGCCCTTAAATAAGCACCTTGATAGTTTTTTGACTGACATATTTTCACCAAATTTCACGACCGATTCAAAGTGATATAAATTTTTGCTTATCTAAATGTGGAAAGCAAAACTGCCATGACCTTCCTTCTAATGTTGTTTTGATCAGTATCAGTTCACTGTTTGCCCCGATGATAAGTTAACTGTTCACAATAATCTGGTTAGCAAACAACTACACAGTTGAAATGATTTGTTTACTTCATTTGCTGCGTTGGAAGTTTTGGTGGGGCTGGGTTCAACTTGAACAACAAGCTATTAGGTTTGTTTGAGTTTGAGGTTGTATTGCGTTTCTGATCGTGTCATTAAAAACGTAAAATTAGTCCAATCCTAAACGTGCGTGGAAGCGCTTCAGTCTGTATTAATTTTCAATAAACTCAAAAAAAATCTTACTGTAGCTTTAGACGTTCAAAAAATTGCCACAAGGTGGCGCTTCCATCGGCTATAGTTTCATGAAATCTATATAATTGACATTCAAATTTTTTATTTCAATATGAACCATTCACAAAAGCCATGATGATAAAGAATAACTTGTATCTTATCATTCCTGCAAGTCCATACGTTAAATAGAACAATAACGATTTGAATTGGCATTATTGTACAAGTTAATTTTTGTAATCTTACAAATGAGTATAACACTTGTATCATTCTAGACAGTTCAGCTTTACCTATTTTTTTTTCAAGTTTCAATGGTAAATCTGTAAAATTTTCGATATAAAATTTTTAACGCGCTCAATAAACAGGGCGTAGGTACTGTGTGACATTATAAAATCAAATAAAGTTGCTACATCTTTAAAATGTCTCATAAGCAATGTACAAACAATTTATTTGGCGTTCACTTTACAAACAAAAACTCAGTCAAAACTTAACACAAAACCAAACTAAATTCGATCATAACTATCTGGAGTTGATATCGCAACCGCACTGCAGCCACTGAAGAGGAAAATGATGCCGTCCTGCAACATAAAAAATTATATTATGATTTATATGGACATGATTTAAATTATTGTTTAATGTGGTTTGAATGCTGACAACACAGACCAAGAATGATTCGATTCTAAGCAAATATTACCTTAACCAAACTGGGCAAGCTTTTCCAAAAATCTATATTCGGGATGAGTTCCAAACCTCTGGCCCCCCTTATAACGTACATAATCAGGGAGCCTGCAACCAAGTAGAGGGTGGCTGCTATAAAAAAAAGTATCACGAGTATCGAACCGGTGCTTAAACCTGGATGATGAGTTATTATGCAGGCATGAGGAGAGCTCAGGGCCAGTGTAACCTATAAAGAACGATTAACAATTGTATATATTTTTTTATTTAAAACTTACAACTTGTCCTGAATCTTCGAGATATTTAATAAAAGGTATATTCAAGTTATCACAAATTAATCGAACCGTTGCATGAACACTAAAAGAAACGAAAGCTAAATTTTAACCTAATTTTCAATAGAGTTTGTACCTTCCGTTCGTTTGACGATAAACTAACTGATAGTCATCCTGAGTTTCTTTGATTAATTCAAATTTGATTTGAGAGCTGTTGCCCAGTGACTCCCAAAGGTTGGTAGCCTTCTGTGTTGCATTATACTTAATCAATGAGCTTTTGTATGGAGCAGTTATGTTATCTGTTGGGTTATGATAAATTTCGTCTTTGCAACCATGGAAGTAATAAGTGATTTCGCCTTTGCCATCTTCCAAAAAAGTGGACTCCTTCGAATTTTTCTCAGGGATTACTTGTGATAAATCAATATAACTGTACTCGCTCAAAGCACAAACGCACGGACTTTTCTGGACGCAACCACAATCAATCGAAGACACCAAAAATGCAATTAGCGACGCAGCGAAAATTTTAGCCATGACTCATAGCCCGAAACAAAATAAATAATAAAGAAAGAGCACAAAAAGTAGGGTTAGAATTTTTGACAGACAATATTCTGCCACCAGAGGACACTCCTACGTACGATTGCTTTTTAGCAAGACGCGGGAAAGAGAAAGAGTTTCGATGTCTACAAGAAAGAAAAAGAAAAAGCGTTCTCTTCTTTTTGATATCTACCCATAAGGGGGCGCTGCCCCTCAGTTTTCTTTTGTTTTGTTTGAGTGAGGTTATGTCATATCAGCTGACTGTCATCAAAATCACAATATTTGTTTTAGACAAAATGATATCATTTCGAGATAACGTTTCAAGGACACAATATATAAAAATTAAAATGTCGTTTCAGTTGCGTAATTGCTAACGAAAATGTCACGTAAAATCGTGGTTGTAGGCTCTTGCATGATGGATTTCATCAGGTGACCCTCCCCAATTTTTATTTTTATCCAAATTTATAACGTTATCGTAGCTATGCCCCACGATTACCCCAAGAAGGGGAGACAATTCACGGAACTAGATTCGTAACGGCCTTCGGGGGTAAAGGTGCCAACCAATGTGTGGCAGCCGCTAGATTGGGGGGCGACACCACCTTAGTAGCAAGGGTACAAATTCAAATCCTCAAAATTTACGAATTAATTAAGTTTTCTAGGTTGGCGACGATGGTTGGGGTGAGAAATACTTGGAGAATTTGGAACGGGAAAAGATAGAAACTGATTTTGTTTGGAAAACACCTCTTGTTTCCAGTGGAATCGCCCAAATTATAGTTTCGGATAGTGGTCAGAACCAAATTGTAATTGTTGCCGGAGCAAACAGTCAATTAAATGAGGAAGACGTGGGGAAAGCAAAAAAACTGATTCAATCAGCTGCTGTGATTGTTATGCAACTAGAGGCTCGACCTGAAGTAGCTATCAAAGCTATGCAATTGTGTCAAGGCGTAAATATTCTTTTGTTTTGGAACTAATTTTACAACTGTAAAATTTATAGGTTTCAATTTTAAATGGTGCTCCTGCATTATCAGATTATGATCCTCAACTACTTAAATTACCTACAATTTTTTGCGTAAATGAAATGGAAGCTGCTGATTTTACAGGATTGCAAGTGAACAACCTTGAGTTATTTTTTAAAATTAGTTACTCGTGTTCCAATTACAATTGATTTTGTTGTAGGGATGCGAAAATGGCAGCAAAACAACTAATTTCGTTAGGTTGCAACAGCGTCATTCTAACTTTGGGAGTAGATGGGGCAATTTATGTTGATAAAAATAAACAAGTGGTTTATGTTCCTTGCCCGACAGTGCATTGTCTTGATTCAGTTGGGGCCGGTGATGCATTTATAGGCGCACTTTCGTTTCTTATAGCAAATCATAAAGACTTGTCAATGGCTAAAATGATAGAAATAGCTTGTCATGTCGCCTCTGATAGCGTTCAGAGACCTGGCACCCAAACGAGCTTTCCTGGTAAAGAAGTCTTGAAGAAGTACAGTGAACTATTTGCTTAACACTTTTTTTAAACTACATGAAGGAAAAACCATTCCAAGTTACTTAAACAATAATTTCTTTATGATTCAAAACAATAAATTTTGTATGAATCTATTTGTAACGTTATTTATATCTTCTCTTGGCATCGCTAAATTGTAAGATCAGTAACTACAAATGGAACAAGTTTGGCTCTCAAGCCAAAGAGTAAGGCAGTTCGCGCACTAACAACTATTTAATTGCGGCAACTTAAAAATTGTATCTCGTTCCATTTTGAAGGCAACTCAATTGTTGCTTGAAATAATGGAACATATAAATTTGAACCTGCCCGCGCCCACTAGCGATTATTTAGTTGCTTGTAGACGCAATTTTTAAACAGATGCACTACAATTTGGAAACAACAGTGTTTTCTGGATAACAATTATATTGTTATTATTTGCAAATGGAATTATTTAGAAGTAAAGTTGAAAACCTGATTGAAACTCTCAAACCTCATTCTAAGGTAGTTGAAGAATTTAAAAGGGTGGTCACGTAATCTATCAAAATGTGTATAAAACTTTTCAGTCATGCTGACTAAAGAATGAATCCACAACGCCTGATTTTCTTATTTCTACTAATTAACGCACAATCACAGGGAGTTGCAAAATCCTTCTCAATTCTTTAAGTTCAGTGCAACAGTTTAGTTGCAAGTGCGCGGAGCTTTCTCCTACCAGAAACTTTCTAAAAAGTTGCTAGTGTGTGACCTGCTTAAAGACAAGCTCTATACTTTTTGCTCAATCGGTAGTTTCAAGGTCAATAATTTGAACCCGCCACCTTGCGGTCTGTAATTGGTCGATGGCTGCGAGTAGAATATTTAATATTTGTTAGTATCGTACATGGCGTAAATATAGATGATGTGTGCATAGGGCGTCTTAAACTCGTACCCTGCGCGCATTACGTCATCTTCGAGTCTCGAGCTTCAGTTTGTTGCGTTGTTGCATTGCACTAGGTGGTATTTGAGTTGACTATTATGGGGTCTATTGTCGAAATAATCATTAGAATAAAAATTACGTCCCTTTGAGCCCTTGCCACTTCCATAAAACCAACAAGTTGGTAATGAAATATCTTGAAACGACCGTGTTGAATTCTTGATGCTGACACCTTATCTGGCACCGGTATTTTTATGGTAGGGCCAGCGTAACAAAAGAGCGATAATAGCCACATTTTCATATTTTCGGGAAAACCTTAAACTTCCGCTACTTTCTCGGTCCTTTAGTTCAACCATTGAACCATTGTCAGGGCATTTGCCAACTAGACTTCGACGAGCGCACAGTGCAGATGTACACCTTTTCTTTGTTTGTAATTTAGTTTTGATTACCTAAATATAATATTGGAAAACTTGGTGATTTTATTTTTTATCGGTCAATAGCATTTTTTTTTAATTCATAAATTAAACAGCAATCAGAATATCACATCTATAAGGTATTTTCTGTACTGAAAGACCTCTCCTAATAAGTCTTACTACTGTCTTGTTGAAACTTCTCCATCGAAAAGGCTTCTTCTCCACCTTATTTTAGGTCCGCTGGCCATCTTCTTTTCAATCTTTTGTTTTTTCTCTCTTGCAGTAGTGGCTGCAGTATCTTATTAGAGTGTATTTCCAACTTCTCATGATGTTTCTGACTTCTCTTCTCTATTGTTTTTTGGATTGTTGGGATACGGAGATCTTGACGTAGCATCTCATTTGTGACATACCATGGAGCGTCGACTAATGCTCTTAGGAACTTTGATTGTGCTCGGTCAATTACAGACACGCTGGATTTGCTAGCGCAGCCCCAAAGCTCAATACCATAGGTCCAGATTGGGACAATTATAGTTTTGTACACTAGTATTTTATTTTATAATACCATTTGCGATTTTCTGCCAAGCAACCAATACAGTTCTCTCTCATTTTAAAGTCTATTTGGTTTCGTTTTTAGCCTATGTGTTCTTTCCAATTAAGTTTAGTGTAGAGGTGAATTCCCAAGTACTTAACACAAGATGATAATGGGATTTCTGTGTTGTTAATGTACACTGGAGGACATTTTCCTTTTTTTAATGTAAATGCTGCATGCTGAGATTTGCTTTCATTAATCTTTATCTTCCATCTTTTGTTTCATTTTTCTATGTGGAAGAGATGGTCTTGCAGGTTTGCTGAGGCAATTACCGGATCTTCATGTACAACTAAAATAACAGTATCATCTGCAAATGTGCCTGTTGTGGGAAGGTCAGATGTATATATAAGATACAAGACTGGCCCTAAGACACTGCCTTGTGGGACACCAGATTTAATGGGTTAGAACTGGGAGCTTCATCGTTCACCTTTGTTCTAAAATACCTGTCTGTTAGATATGACTTCAATAAGTCATAAAATGGATCTGGCAGTGTTTGCTTGATTTTGTACAACAGACCTTCATGCGACACCTGGTCAAATACTTGACTCACATCTAGAAAAGCTGCCGAACAATACGTCTTATCTTCGATTGCTTCATTAATTGCATTAACTATTCTATGGCACTGTTGTATTGTAGAATGTTCACGGCGAAATAGAAACTGGTGGTCAGGGATTACATTGAGAATAGGTTGGATACGTTGCAATAATAACTTCTCAAATAGTTTTGAGATGGAGGACAATAAACTTAATAGTCTGTATGACGAAACATCAGTTAATGGGTTTCCAGGCTTTGGTATAAGTATTGTTTCAGATTTCTTAAGGCATTTAGGCCAATATCGTAATCTTATAATAGCGTTAAATCCGTACGTTAACATCACTAACCCTTTCTTTGGTAATTCCTTTAGCATCTTCGGTGTTATATCAATTCCTGGTGCTTTCCTATTGTTTAGTATAGAATTTTTTTCCTTATCCTTCTTAGGTTTTACAAATTGTATGCTTATTGGCTGTGGCGTATCTAAACTACTGTCTAGAACTTCTTGTGTATGTGGTTGTAAGGTACTAGTAATAGGAGTAAATACTTTCGCTAGATGTTATATGAATAAATCTGCCGTTTGTCGACTATTCCTTGCCCATGTGGATGTATTTCCATCTGCTCGTAATGGAGAAAAAGTTGTTACTGGTTTCCTCAGTGATTTGATTGGTGTCCAAATGGAATTGTCATAGCGGTTAAGGTTTGTTATAAATTGTAGAAAGTTATTGTCCCCCACTCCTTTCATATTTGTTTTTAGAGTATTACTTATTCGATTGTAAGCTGCATTGTCACTTGGAATTTGTAATTTGTGCCACCTCACTCTTTCTCTTCTTTTCTCTGCTATAAGTTTCTTTATCACTACCGGAATATTAAGTTTTTGTTCATGAGGTTCTAGGTGAGGTGTTGCTTGTTTGAAGGCGTCTTGCATGATTTTGATAAATGTGATTGTTGCTTCTACTTCCTCGAAAGCTTTGAAACTAATATTAAAGTTTACCTTATTATTAATTTTAACTTAGATATAATTTTAGTTTAGATATTAACATAGTCAGCATATTCAAGACCATGCTACTTTGTTGAATGATTTGGTTAAACATTCCCTTGAATTCCTCAAGAAATTTATTTAACATGTTGCTGATATTTATCACTAATTACAGTTCCAGATATCACTTCAACAGTCCCCATAATGTGTTCAAAATTTTTAGTGGTTTCCATCGGACTTAATGTAAATAGACCATTAAGTAATATACCTGTAGAACATTTCAAGTGTTGATCAGTTTCGGTCTCAGATAAATCGTCCATGAGAGAAGTAGCAATATTTTCTTCCGGTTTTGTTAAAGAAGGATTAGTTAAATTAATATCGCACATAGAATCATCTGTTTTTATTTATTGAAAAAAACTGCTTTGAAATATTTTCCAAGAATATATTCATAAGGCGATGGGTATTCATTCCCTCCCATTGCTCTTAAATACGAAAAACAATTCTCTAGTACACATCTTGATTGATCCTTCTTGTAATTATGTACGTAATTGGAAATCTCCTGGATATATCTTCGTAAAGCATTTTAATAGCTGAATTTGTTATTAATATTCCTTTTTGGAAAGGCATCATTGCTTCCTTCCTTTTAATTATACCCTTGACGTTGACAATTTGTTGTATGCTGCATACAGTTTTAGTCATTTTATTTAAACTTTCATTTTGCTTATCTAAATTTATACCGTAAGTGTTAATGCCTTCATGATTCCCATATTTCGTACTAGAATTACATACATCGAACCAGTCATTGACAGTTTTCAAAAAGTCTGCTGTTTCTTTTCATTCTTCTGAAAACATCTTATTTTCACCACACCATTCTATAGCCCTTGCTGTCGTGTTCGAAAAAAACTGTGTTGCCAACTTAAGAGCGCTATCCACGGCATTATTTCGTAGGGCTCGTCCCACTCTCTTAATTTTGAAGATAATTTAATGAGGTTTTTACCAAAAATTTTTAAAACCTATTCATAATCTTGCTTGATTCCCAATTTTTGTTAAATAAAAAAAACTCATTTTTATTTTTGCGTATTACACACAAAATTGCCTTTTTAAGGTCATCCTGCATTGCTAACATAATTTCATAAGTGTTAACAAAAGAACAAATAAAATTTTAAAGAATTAACAAGTTTAGAGGAAATATACGATTTTCCTTGTTGTCGATGTGTCCTGTGCTGCCAACCGCGCGATGCGGCGGGACTGGAGTTAGGCTAGAGTAGGTGGCAACCCCGTGCAATATGAGCGGAACGAGTCCGAAAAAGTGATTGTCCATATTATTACCATTGACTTTTTACTTAGAGATAAATAATCAATGTTATTACCATCCAAAGAATTCTACCGTAGGTCGCTTTTAACTTTCTTAATTTTGAACAGAATTTAATGCAGTTTTCACTAACAAAATTGAAAAAATATTCTTGATCTTAGATGATTCACAACTTTTATTAAATAAAAAAAGCATTTTTATTTTAGCTTATTACATATAAAATTGTTTTTTAAGGCCATCCTGATTTCAAAATATAATTTTATAAGTGTCAAGAAAATTACATAGAAAAATGTGAAAAATTAACGATGCTGCTACTCGCTTATTTTGTATTATAGGGTGCTTATTAAAAGTTAATCGACAATGTGTGATATAAGTATATTTTAGAAACAACATAAAATAAAACTAATTTAAAGGAGAAAAACTCGCTTTGTACGATAGTTCAGTTTTGCACATTTTGCAAGTGTGCTATATGGTGTGGATTTTAACATAAGCATTATTTAGGTATAAAACCCATAACAAGTTTTGTACCAATTATATATATTTTTAATTTTTGAAAACTTAGTAACACCGTTGGGGTTTATGGGAAAGAAAATCGAAATAATGCAATATCTTCTTTAAAACTTAGCAAAAATCCGGCACAAAACAAACATCGCTCGTTCTCTGAAACGGAACCCTAAATCGGAAATATTTATTTTTCGAAAATTTTTTGTACATATATTTGGAAGGTGTCGATGTAACGATCATATTTTTAGGATAAAAGTGGAACCAGCTAAGGCAAAATATGAAATCAAATGTAAGAAAAGTTAATTTTCGAATTGTCGCGTGCAGTCGTCTTCCGGACCGCTCTACCATCTCGCATCTCATTTATTTCCATAGCTCCGTCTCTGTTTCACTCCTCCGTCTCCAAGATGTACAATAATAATTGAAGCATTTCATTATCAATTATTAAAAAAATACATTTTAACAAGTTTCTTACAGACTGCAGAACCTAGAAATGTACTTGCAGAAAGAATGAAATAGGCTGTATTACATCCAAATTTAATAATCTAATTGATGAATAAATACCATTTTTGTGGGAGTGGTGCATCAGTTGAATCAATTATTCGGTTAATAGCCATTCTTATCAAATACTTTATTTATACTAATGCATATGAGATTGTCATCATCACAGTTAAATACGCTGAATCTATAAAAATGTTCCTGTAATGTTACAGCAGATTGTTCATCTACTACTATTATTTGAGTTCCTATCTCTGTATTTTGACGCACAGAATCAAAGAAATTCGAATTTTTGAAAAACCTCTTATAATATATCAATCAGTAAATCAATTTAATTTGTCCTGCCTTGTGCTATACATTGATGATTAAGGAGACACATTATAAAAATGAACAAATATCAATAATAATAATAACTTATAGGGTCGGAAGTTTTCTTAGTCAATGTAGAAAATAAACATCTTTGGGGATTTTGGTGGCAGCACCATATGCCGCTCTTAGATGTATGGTGCAAAAGAAGAAAGTGGGGACCTGCAGGGATGATGGGTTTTGGAGTGGGGACGCGAGGCCCGTGCAGTCAAAGGCCAGATGGATGGAGTAGTCGGGCCATTTTGACGTTACTCTACATTTAGATCAATATCTTGTTAAATATTTTTCAAAAAAATCTCATCTGAAAAGCATCATTATCCACATAGGATTCTTCACATTTTTTTTTCTGGCGCCGGCTACCGGTTACCATAAGATGCATTGAGATAATTTTAAACGCAAGTATTAAGTCAGAGTGTGATTGTAGGAACAGTAATTCTTTAATACATTTCTTAGCAACTAATTGGCCAATAGGTAATTGTCTATAAGAAATCCATGGTCTATGAAATGGTTTCTTAGTAACTTAATCAAATGGGGTACGTCAGCCATAACATATATATTTGTGGTTGTAACATGTGGATTACGAAAGAATGGCTTTTGTTCACTAATGTCCAAATATTTTCAAACATTCACATTTGAGGCAGCCATATCACTTGTTAAAGAAATTATGAAAAACCGTGCTTGCTCGAGATTAATAATAGCATCATTTATTATTTAAGGATTAATGGCTTGATCAAATATATAATAAACTGGTTGTTTCCAGTTACCAAATAACGACCTTGCCATAATAACCCGTACCAATTTACAGGGCCCTAATAACAATGAAAATAAGAAATAATACCTAAACTGAATAGAAAATGCAATGTTTCTAATTGGAGCATCCCGGTTGAAGGTTCATAGGGTAATCTCCAAGGTGGTTATCGGCGGAATGTGCATGCGTCGGCTAGGAGGATTATATAACTAGCGTAGCATTAAGCGAACAATAACATATTTAAAAAAATAGAAAGATACAATTAAATCACAAACCAGTTGACAATAATAATTGCAATGTATCATTTGATGTAGATCGGGTAAGTTATATAATCCTCCTAGCCGACGCCCGCACATTCCAGGAGATAACCACCTCAGAGATAACCCTGTGAACCTGCAGCCGGGATGTTCCCACTAGAAACATTGCAGTTTCTAACGATATAGAAAAATAGTTTTAGTCACTCTTCGCTTAGCGCTCGCGGCAATAGGACAAACAAATTAATTATTAATTTACTTGTGTTATTTATATTATAACTTAAGTTTAAAATAAAAATTATCTTTTTTAAAAACTATCACGTAAAATCCGTTATTTTACTGGTAATCTTTTTCAGATTTTCAGAATCTTTTTTTTTCTGATTGAAAACAATGATCTTTATGCAACAGTTCTTTTATTGCGTGGAATGAACAATTGACCGCCGAACCTACGGCTCCCAATGTAGGTGAAAGAGAAGCTAACATTTTTTAAATTATTTTGTGTATATTTAATTAATCTAATTAATTTTTAACTAATTAAATTAATTTTAATTATTTCTGTGTCTAGAGAGCCAATGTAGTTTTAAGACGAAACTAAAACGGAATTTAGGAAGTCATGAAAAGAAAGTACACAAAATCACTTTCAGGGCTGGATAGAAGGCTAACGCTGATATTTCATTGGAAATCCCAACATAATGAAGAACATAGCGGTGCCATTGTAATTGTATTGAATACATAAATATATATCTCAAGCGTGTAAGATCAACTGATCAAAACGTTTTGTTCACGTTTCAAAACAAATGTGGTTGACAAATGTTAGATACTGTGTGGGTTTTCTATCTCTGCCGCGAAATCAGTTGCCTTGTCTGACCCTGGTATCTATTCAGCGTTACAAGTTTTTTTAATCCACCTCAATATCATTAATTTTACATTGCAAATGCAACAAATACTCCTCTGGGATCTGCAGGACATATAAAGGCGCACTTGAATGGAATGTTAAATCAGTAATAGCACGGCGGGAACGGATTTAATAAAACCAAGTTTGCATGTTCTATGCCCAGAAATTCATCAAAACTAAAGGGTAAAGGGAGCATGTTATGAAAATTCAAAAGACTAAAAGTCATGGTCAAGATACTGGTTGTGATAATTTAATGAAAATGAGGATTGCAATTGAAATGTACTGATACGAATCTTTTGGTTTGCGATATCATTAAATAAGTTTCATACGGATTTGATAATAAAGATTTATAGTATAAATGTTTATAATCGTTTCCCACATTTGACATCAGCAGCAGTCGGCCAAAAAGCATAAAATAACGAATTCAAAATCCGTGTACAAATTTCAAATTTAAAGTAAAATTGTCCATTTTCTTGTTTTTGATGAACCCTAGTCTTGGCTAATGCAAAGTAATGGAATGCACTAATTCAACCCTTAACTTTCAATAAGTAAAGTTAATTATTACTAAACGACATGTACGTTAGACCGTGTAATAAATAATCTCGATAAATTTTCTAAAACTCTTGCTTTAAAATTTCTGAGAGTTGTTGGAGACAAATTCTCTGGTCCTGGTTAACATTTTTGTAGCACTTCAGTTCGTCAATATGAGAATTGGCATCAAAAAGCACGGTCGACTTCTCAGGCAACAACCTATCCCAAACTTTCCGCATCTGTTCTTTCAAAAAATCAAAATGTAAGGAAACGCAGTCCTGAAGTAACCCCAAATCGTCTTTCTGAATTAACGTAATTAAGAATCCCAAAGACAAACAAATCTGCAATATAATTGATTAGCCAAAAGATTTACTTACAATAATAGCGCAATCACAACAGAGGATTACCTGTTCTACTAAATGGTCCCTGTGCTTGTACTCGCTAAAATCTTCCATGTTTTGGGCGCTTTCCAAGGCTCTACATAATGACGACCATATTGGTTGGTAGAACTGGCCGTAAAATTCTCGCTTTGCAGGCGACGACAACGCAGTTGCGGCGTTGATCCGCACTTTGAAATTGCGAAAATTTACTACTAATTCCATTAGCATTTCGAACACTTTCGGCTGTAACAATAATCGTTAAAAGTCTAAAAATAATTTAATATCATCAAATTTACCTGCCAGCCGATGTTGACAGTGAAAAGGGCGGAGTTTTTCATCATACTGCTTATGGCATAACAAGAATTCCAACGTACCTATAAAATTATTTTGTATATAGTATTTCTAGCTAATAAAGGCGTAAACAAATTTTTACGACTAAATTTAGATGTATCGATATTTACTATGGAAACATTTTTATTCTTTCTATATCAACCCATATTTCTTATTAGCTCACATTGTGGTACATTCTCTCCGATTGCCGATTCCAGAAGTGTGTCGTAAGTAATGTTTTGTGAGAAAAAAATGGAAAAATTTTAATAATGATAAATGACTCGTAATCATCGTTTTCCCGCACTATCAAACGCTAATCATCACTACACGTACAGAAGGTTAGCAGCTGAATCCTCAAAGCCGGCACCACATATGCGCCGAATAGCAATCAATCGCATATTCGGTGAACTATTTGCCGACTAGCTCGTTAGAATACTAGCATACCGCTCGTATTCTATTTGTTGTAATCCACATAAAAAATATTAGTCTCCTTTGACTTGTGTTCGACATTAAATGGAACATATTAAGTGCTTTGCGAATACCGTTGTTTACCGAACATTTATTACAAATACTAGGTATAAGCAATTAATCGGTATTCACTATTCGGCTACTTGGCGCTGCTGTTGCTGGAAAACTTGCTGCATGTGGCTATCCCCATAGCGCAGCCCAAAGACTCGGACCAACTTGCCAAAATCTTTCTGGTCTTGGGTGGGGATTGTCTGTAGCAAATCTAGTGCAGGGCCTCAAAGATCCAACACCAATGCCTCCTGCCCAGCCATTCGTTACAGCAGCTGCGTCCAGCTGGCGTCGGTATGTGCTCTAAGCGATCTGTCCGTCGTAATTTCCTGTCCTTCCAGAAAATTCTTCAATTCCTCTTTTCCTTCAAGACGTCTCTTCTCCTGTTGCTCTTTTTCTTCAAGACATCTTTTCTCCTATCGCTCTTATTTCTCAAAACGTCGTTTCTCCAGCTCTTCTTGCTTCGTTTCCTGTTGCTGCAGCATTTTCATGATGCTGGCCAAGGAGCCGTCGTCCTCTGACTCAGACATGCTTCTCGTCTTTGACATTTACAGGTTATTCATTCTAAAATTGTTACGAGTTTTTCTCGGGGTTCGTTAATATTTGAGACGCTCGGTGTGACAACAATAACAAAACTGTCTTTATTATCAGGTACAAACGCAACTATTTGACTTATTTCGCTAGTATCGCTATCGAAAACTGAAGTCTAACTGACTTGCAAAGATCTGATACTGCACCCACAGACACAGGGGGCGAGTTTGTAGACACTGTTTAAAGTGGTTAGAGTTGTCAACACTAACCCAGTGGGACCAACGGCTTAACGTGACTACCGAATCACTGTGACTTTGACTTGATCTTGGCTATTGAGCCGGAACCTAGTTCCTTTGCTCATTTGTCTTGACACAGATAAATTTCACTATGGGGTGGGGAGAATTAGATGGTGGCTGAATTGCCGTCGTCAGAATTCACGGGCGGTGTTAGCCGTTTAACACCATTTTGGGGCGTTTAAGCCGGAAAGGTGGCTCCTCTCCGTAGTCTACCGAATCACGGAACTGACTTGGGCTTATATATGCGGGAGGGGGAATATCCAGTGTATTCCCGAACCTCGAACTTAGCTAGATGCTTCTAGACGCTAGTATTCCAGGCGGCCGGTGAACGTACTTGAAGGATCGGGACGCGCGCGTCAAGGTTGCGGGATAATACCGTGGACCGATCCCCGTAACACTATATTTTTAATTTACTGATAGCACAGGTGTTAAATGATAATTCTTTAGAAGTATCCGATGAAGAACGTCTCCTTCCTCCAACATATATGCATGCTTTGTTATTATTATCAGTTTTAGGGTACAAAATTACTAGGAACGGTATTTCTTTAGATACAGAGGTCAATTATCTGATTTATTGACCACTTCTACATTTGGAACGAAAGAAGTAAAGTTTATTTGCACAAACATGTTTTACACTTGATGAACTTCATGAAGACGGAGAACGATCAAATAAAAATTCTAATGTTACTAAATAAACCAAATGGTTTTGAAATGTATTGATAAGTTTATCAGTGTTTTGCTTTTGTCCCGTGGCTATTTTTTTAATATTTTAAATATATCCATACGGAAAAAACCGGAGACGATGCCTTCCAGACTTCAAAACTGATGAGGCAAAGACAATTTTTTTGCTGTGATGCTTGCTTGCTGACCTCTCACATTGATTGAACCTGGATCAAGAAGGAATTGTGGCACTGTCGTACTTGTTGCTGTCATGATAGAATTACTTGTAGGTACTTTTAGAAAATAATCTTTCACGTCCGCAGTTATCAAACATGAATGATAGCTAATTTCAATTTGTAACTTCTAGTCACTGAAAAATTTATACGCCGTTCAGCTACTCAAAAAAGCAAGAGCAGGGTAGTGGGGTCACGAGTCAACAGAACCAGGGGAGGAGACCTGCAACTCACTTATAGTAGAGTGCTCGCGCTGAGAAAAGATGCGTTTTAAGCGATTCTGTGGGCACTTCAAAATGAAAATATATGAAGTAGCCAGATTTGTTGCTTATGCCCTGTAGATTTTAGATCCATAAGTCGTACGAAAATCGTACAGTGCGTGCGGACACTAAATGCAAAATTCAAACTAATGATATCACGAGAAAGCTACAATATTGTAGTATAAGGTATCCAAAAATCAAAATATTCTCTGTAGACGTTCTATTTTTAAAATATTAAAGTTTGAGGCACTGTTTTAAAGCTAACATTGAAACGCCGTTGACTTTATTTTGGATGAGGTTTTAAAACGCCGTTTTCTCAGTTTGGTATCGGTCAAAAATTTCATATTTTCGGCCCTCTTTTTGCTTTACACGCTGTTATCTCAGTTCCCATTGCGCGAGGCAAAAAATTTAATTTTAATGAAATATGTAGAATTCAATCTGGATCACGATGGTTTTTGAACCAGATTTTTTGGGGACATATTTAACAAGATATTAATATAAATGTAGAGTAACATCAAAATGGCCCGAGCACTTCGTGCGGCCTTTCGCTGCATGGTCCTCGCGTCCCCACTCCAACTTAGGTTCTCCGCAAGTCCCCACCTCACTTGTATAGACCCTTGCTCTGAACAGAACTTCCAATATTTTTAACTAAAACACGTTTTAATTATTATTATAAACCAAATAGTCATAAATAATGTTAAATTGATTATATCCGTAAACGGTAAAAAAATAGCAGTTTGTAAAATGCGTGGTAAACATCTGTAATATAAAAGTTTGCGTTATCCGTCTATTATTATAATGCATTAATAATTAACTTACACAGAAGTCACTTTCGGAATTCCCTTCTAATAAAATATTTATTGTGTCACTATGTACGACCCTTCTATTACTATTTTTGCACGACTTCTGTCCCATACAAAAGCAGGAACCAATACATACAACATTGTTCTTTTTGTAGGTACAAAATTTACATGAACAATCTGTAATATAAGTTACATGTTCTAATGACCCATACTTATAAATTGGGGTTCGGGGATTACTTTTTTCGAATCGACAAGTTGTTAAAACTGCTAAATTTTCCGGATAGGCTGCCTGTGTTTGCAAAATAGGCAAGATCTCATCCTTTTCATTATACATCCACTCATACTCAAGTATATTTGGCAATTTGGGTTTTGGTTCTTAGCTATTTATCCACACTTTTGTTTGGTAATATCCCCTCAAACAGTGTTATCTATGGTGTTTGAGAATGCGAGTATTGATCTTAGACACGGAGTAATATTATTTTACTCCGTGATCTTAGATCATTCACAGATACAACATCGCTATTATTTGTGTATAATTTAAGGACAAAATTGTGCATTTTATTAAATAATTTATCACCAAATTCTATAATACCAACTCCATCAAGTAATCTGTAATACCGTACATAAATCTTCCAGCACAGTTTCTTTCTTAGTCCATTAAATTGACTAGTGGTGTCACATCCAATCAAAGCATAAAATGCAGGTAAATTTTTCAAAAGACAAATATCCATTTTAATCTCGTGAACGGGAACAAATTTGAGACAATTTGTGTGCTAGTTTTCATCCAAACTTCTTCTGTTAATTGATCTTTAAAGTAGGCAAGAAAAACTAAGACATCAGTGCTTTGCAGTCTATAATGCATCTAGTGTATCCAGCTCTCTTTGCAGATAATATGTGTAACAACATTCTTATATCTGCCTTTTCATAATCAAAATTTTATAATTTTTCTACAAGTTAAAAATTACTTTTATATTCAAGAATATGTTAGAATCCCCCACTTGTAACAAGCTATAAGTTAGCAGATTTCGAATATTCAAATAGATGCTTAGACAAAAAATTTGTCAACTATTTTTTATTAAAAATAGAATTGATGAATGAGTGCCATTTTTGTGGGAGTGGTTAATAGCCATTCCGGAACCTCTTTTAATGCGCGTGGAATTCTTAATAGAGTTTTCTAAGTAATGATCAAAAACTACATCTATTCTCTGTGAAATGTACCTGTTTCTAAATATAATTTTATTGAATAAGTTAAGGTATTCTGCAAAAGTTTAAGCTTTTGCAAGCTTTCCTAAACTCTGTACGACAGACATGGCATCAAAAATATGGCAGATATGAGAAGATGATTGTGATAAAATGTTTACAGGAGCACAAACTGTTTGTATTATATCTCCAAGTACGCTTTTTTTTGAAGGAGCATTTAAAAATTCTGCTATGATTTATATATCTCTCCCCAGTTCTTTTGCTGCCAATATTTGCTGCAGAAATTTTTGCCCTCCTTGTGATTCCTTAACGTTCTCATATTTTTTTACTTTAGGCATTAAAATATCCAACTTTTTTAATTTCCGTTTTTTTATTGGTTTATAGAAATCAGTTGTATCGATTATATAAATTAAACTATTAAGTGCTTCTTCTCCTATTGCTAATGCATTTAATACGGACTTTTCAAAATTCTTATCAAATACTTCATTTGTATGCATATTAGATTGTCATCATGACGGTTAAATACGTTGAATCTATAAAACTGCTCCTGTATTGTCACAACAGATTGTTCAGCTACTACTATTCTTTGAGTTTCTATTTCTATATTTTGACTCACATGATCAAAGAAATTTGAATTTCGTGTGTTAACCTATGGGCCCTTACGGCTTTATTCCAGAACAAACGAGACAAACTATAAACATGAACAGATAATGATAATAATAATAATAACTGATAGGGCCCAAAATTCCCTTGGCCGATGTGAAAAATAAACATCTTTGGGAATTTTGGTGGCAGCACCACATGCCGCTCTGAGAAGTATGGGAAATTATTAATTTTTGGCCGATACCGAGCTGAGAAAACGACGTTTTAAAAATCTCTTACAAAATAAAGTCAACGGCGTTTCAATGTTAGCTGCAAAACAGTGTCTCAAACTTTAATATTTTAAAAATAGAACGTCTACAGAGAATATTTTGATTTTTGGACACCTCATACTACAATATTGCAGCTTTCTCATGATACCATTAGTTTGAATTTTGCATTTTGTGTCCGCACGCACTGTACGATTTTCGTACGACTTATGGATCTAAAATCCACAGGACATAAGCAACAAATCTGACTAGTTCATATATTTTCATTTTAAAGTGCCCACACAAGTCACAATTCGCGCCGCTTTGCACTCTACTATTACAAATAACGTAACTTTACCACACATAAGGTCTATAGAAAAAGTCTGACATCACCAGTTTATAACAATTAATTGAAAATATACGTTTTTATTTTTGGACGGTCAGATAAGCGAGCCCTCGTCCTATTCTTAAGCGAGCTCGCAAAAAAACACTCACAAGTGCAACTATTAGATATAACTACTAGAGATAATTAATAGGGGAGTACAGTGCCTACATGTGAGTCCAACCTGATTGCGAGGGGGCTCGGCGATGTCGATGTGCTAAGAGGACAATCCCGGGTCTCAAGACACGCTGGGGAGGTATTGGCTTTTACCAGTTCCCTCGTGACTAAATGGACGACCTCACAGAATGGCTACGTTTTGGTTCAGAGTGCGGTACAGTAAGATGGTGTACAGACAACGACTTACACAACTTCACAAACGAGGCTACAGAGACTTTCTCGAGTTATAAGTAACTCTTAAACATCCCAAAACAACCAATAAAGAAAGCGAACCACAACAAGGAGAAAGAGTTTTACACAACCACCAGGAGGGAGTTCACTGAGAACGAAAGTAAGCCTACTACCTTTAAAGTGTGACTGACAGATGTTTAAAACTATAAAGTGACTTTTACCCAAAAATTTAAATGTTACAAATTATTTATTCATTTATAAACGTCTATCGAGTTACAGCCAAAAAATTGGATTTTAATTAAATAAACAGCAATTTAGGTTCCTACGCACCAACTGACTTCTTTTATTCTGCCAGGTAGCCGCAACAATTATTAAATTAGGTAAGTATAAGCGTATTTTGTTTTCTAAAAAAACGGCCCCAAGCTGTATCTTTATTAATCATTATCAGATTTGAATAAACAAAAAACTGCGGCAAATTAATCTTTAACCACTACAAGGTGGTCCTAATAGTGATTTTTTAAATTATTAACTTCAATGTCAAACAATGTTAAACTTTCTTTTTTAAATAAAAACTAATTTTTTATGGCTTTGTTTGAAGCATGATATTTTTCTAAATACAATGATGATACTTTTTTACATAAAATTTCAACTGTGCCATGAAAAATAACGATTTTATTAACACTACCAAACATGTTTGAACAGAACTAAAAAATGTTTTACAAATGTTGCTCAAATTGACCGCCACCTTCATCAATGTATAACTGAGAACTTCTGGCTACTCCCTAAGCCACGCTTCACATAAGATTGAGAGGTATTTTAAAGCAAAAATTTCCATCAAAGAAGTCGGCTCTTTGGAGGGGTTAGATAATCGCGATCTTGTAAATATCCCCACAACCAAAAATCTATTGCCGCAAAATCAGGCGAACGCGCAGGCAACCGAATTGGTCCATACGTTTATACCCATCCGTTACCAAATTCAGTGTAGAGCAATCATTATTTTCAATTAAAAAAATAATTTTCTTAATTATTCCTTAAATTAATAACAAGCACCATTGCATAACCAAAAAGATATTTTCCGATATAACTACATCGTCAAACTGCCACAACTAGACAAAAGGTCTGGGTGCTTTATTATTTACGAGTTTTTTTTACTATTAATATTCGGTTGTTTCGAGTATCCATGCATTTCCTCTTTGATAACACCGATACCAACCCCTCGGTAAGTTCCAGATGGGTCCATGCAACATTATAAAATGACAGCGCTAAGTTGAGAAATGCCCCGAACTATTTTATTGCTTGGTGTATCACAAGTCGTGAGGAAATGTGCGCAAATGGAAATATTTTAAAAGTGGTAGCGCTCTGGGCCTTTTTGGCTCCAGCAAAAACTATCAATTCCACAATTTCTTTCGTGTCGATTATAAAAACTGCAATAAATTGCCTATCTGATGACATCAAAAACAACGTGTAAATAGTTTTAATTTATGCCTTAAAGTGTACACAAACTTGAGCTTGGGGCTTACTACTGAGACAAATATATTATCGAAAATATACTTCACTGAATTCTTTGATCTTTACTCTTTCTGTCAATATAATCAGATTTTCTTCGAAATGGATAGCAAAGACTGGAACCAAAAAGTTCGAGAGCGTGGTGTCTCCCTTTTTGCGCCAAACTTAACATTCATTCTGACGTTAATTTCCAACAATTACTCGGGGATTTTCTATGATTAAAAATGTCATTATTACTAAAAGTACATTCATCTGACTAAATAATTGTCCTCAAAAAAATTCTATTTATCTGAATCGTATCTAAATAAAATGGCAACATTGTTCCCTCCGACCTCGATCGTTTTTCTCCAATGCCTGCACCTTTTGAGGTATGTATGGTCTTCTTAGTACTTCACGTACCGTTCGGTTTGAAGCACTAATGTTACTAGAAACTTCCTGAATAGAGAAGAATATCTATTTCAAGATTTCTAGCAAATTGGCGTTCCTTCCGGTTTGGTTTTTTGAAAGTTTCAAAATTTCTCAAATTTTCTGCGAGTCTTGCAAACTTGCGCCGTTCTAGAACTTCTCTATTTGAAAAGCGATCGTTGTAAATTCGCACTGCTTGACTACAATTTTTGTTGCACTCGAAATACACTCGCAATATGTCGGTCAGTTGATTGTTATCCATTATTTATTTATTTCCTGATTTCTATGGCACACTTGAAAACATTAAGAGAAATCTAACATTTTCGATAGACATTTTAATTATTTCGTTGAATGAATATTGTACCAAAGTCAACCTTTTAGACATCATTGTATTAAAAAAAAATGTTGTCCTTCAAATAAAACCATACAAAAAATACGTTTCCATTTGAAAAAAAAGTTGATCATCGTTTGACACTGAAGTTAATAATTTCAAAAATCACCATTAGGGCCACTTGATAGCGGTTAATGAAGAATTTGCTAAAGTTTTTTGTTTATTCAGATCGGATAATAAATAAAGAGCTTCATAGGAATCGTCGTGTAGAAAAACTTATTTTTTCAAACTTTAAGCAAAAATAATGTAAGTAACTAACCGATTATGTTAGTATAAACAGTTTGAATATTTACTCGCAATTAACTTCGACTGGTAACTCCCGCCTATTGACAAGTAACTACCGGTTATAAACATCGTCACCGCTACCGGTTATTTATCCACTGCCAAAAAAATTATATTCAATACTTCAGTCATTCGTATAAAATGTTTTTAATTTTATTAATGTTAGCATTTTTTCTGGCTACGTGTTGCAGCACTGCAAACTTGGGACATTCTCGGAAGGCATTTAAATTGCTTCACTTCATGGCGAGTAGACTAAAAATTAAATGATATTTTGTTCGCTTTTCGTTAAATACATATATTTACTCTTATTAATTTCTGAAATATTATTTAACTTTCAATCAGATGTTATCAGCTGTGTAAGATATTTTCAATTGGTCTCTGGCCTAAGATACTTGCGGACGATGCAAGGTCTAAGAATTTTTTGAAAGGAGGTTTAGGAAGCAGCTTTACCAATATGTTAGCCCGTAAATTTTGACAAATAATGTTTATTTGTTCCAGTGGCGGCACAAGGGCAATGCCCCCCCCCCCTCCAAAGCTTCCTAAAAAATTAGAGACGGTATTAAACCCAAGCGACAAATTCATAAATGCCATCAGATATGTTACCTGCTTCTATTTTAACTTTACCGATTCCAAACTGAACGCCATGGGCCAGATTGGCCCACGGATAGCGCAATAGAATGCCAATGGAATAGCTCAACATAGAGAAGAAATAAAAGTATTTTTGAATCAAAACCAAATTGATATTCTATTAATAAGTGAAACTCACTACACAAGTAAATCATATTTTAAAATACCCTACTATACCCTTTATCATACGAATCACCCAGATAATACTGCTCACGTCGGAGCAGCAATAGTAATAAAATCAACGATCAATCATTATGAAGTACCAAAGTATAAAGAAAATCAACTCCGCAAAATAACATGAAAAAAGAAGACTTCCAAGATTTCTTCCAAACACTAGGTAAGAAATTTATAGCAGGAGAAGACTACAACAACTAACATTCACCGTGGGGCTCCAGAATCATCACAACCAAAGGTAGATAGCTATTAAATCTATTACAAGAAAGAAATTACTTATTTTTGTCTACCGGCACCCCGACTTATTGGTCGACTGACCCTAACAAACAACCAGACTTGTTGGATTTCTTTGTGGCTAGTGGTATAGCGTCAACTTACACCGATGTAGTCCCCAATTATGACATATCTTCAGATCATACGCCGATTATTGCAGCTATCAGCACCTCAGCCATACATTTCAAGAAGACACCTAAATTGCACAATGCAAAAACAAAGTGGGAAAATTTCAGAAATGAAATTAATAATAAGGTAAACTTTAATATTAGTCTCAAAGCTTTCGAAGAAGTAGAAGAAGCAACAATCACATTTATCAAAATCATGCAAGACGCCTCCAAACAAGCAACACCTCACCTAGAACCTCATGAGCAAAGACTTAATATTCCGGTAGTGATAAAGAAACTTATAGCAGAGAAAAGAAGAGCAAGAGTTAAGTAGTACAAATCACAAATTCCAAGTGACAAAACAGCTTACAATCGAATAATACTCTAAAAACAAATATGAAAAGAGTGAGGGACAATAAGTTCTCACAATTTATAACAAACCTTAACCGCTATGACAATTCCATTTGGACACCAATCAAATCACTGAGGAAACCAGTACCAACTTCTCCATTACGAACAGATGGGAAAACATCCACATGAGCAAGGAATAGTCGAGAAAAGGCAGATTTATTCGCACAACATCTAGCGAAAGTATTTACTCCTATTACAAATACCTTACAACATACACGAAAAGTTCTAGACAGTAATATAGATACGCCACAGCCAATAAGCATACGATTTGTAAAATCTAAGAAATTTTTATACTAAACAATAGGAAAGCACCAGGAATTGATATGATAACACCAAAAATGCTAAAAGAATTACCTAAGAAAGGGTTAGTGATGTTAACGTACGTATTTAACACTAAAGATTACGATATTGGCCTAAATGCCTTAAGAAATCTGAAATAATACTTATACCAAAGCCTGGAAAACCGTTAACTGATGTTTCGTCATACAGACCAATAAGTTTATTGTCCTCCATCTCAAAACTATTTGAGAAGTTATTATTGCAACGTACTCAACCTATTTTCAATGGAATCCCTGACCACCAGTTTCTATTTCGCCGTGAACATTTTACAATACAACAGTCCCATAGAACGGTTAATGCAATTAATGAAGCTATTGAAGAAAAGAAGTTTTGTTCGGCAGCTTTTCTAGATGTGAGTCAAGTATTTGACAAGGTGTGGCATAAAGGTCTGTCGCACAAAATCAAGCAAACACTGCCAGATCCATTTTATGACTTATTGAAGTAATAACTAACAGACAGGTATTTTAGAACAAGGGTCAGCGATGAAGCTTCCCAGTTCCAACCCATCAAATCTGGAATCCCACAAGGCAGTGTCTTAGGGCCAGTCTTGTACCTTATATATACATCTGATTTTCCCACAACAGACTCTACCACAACAGGCACATTTGCAGATTATACTGTTATTTTAGCTGTACATGGAGATCCGGTAATTGCCTCAGCAAACCTGCAAGACCATCTCTTCCGCATAGAAAAATGGAACAAAAGATGGAAGATAAAAATTAATGAAAGCAACTCTCAGCATGCAGCATTTACATTAAAAAAGGGAAAATATCCTCCAGTCTACATTAACAACATAGAAATCCCATTATTACCTTGTGTTAAGTACTTGGGAATTCACCTCAACACTAAACTTAATTGGAAAGAACACATAATCAAAAAACAAAAGCAAAGAGAACTTAAAATGAGAGAATTGAACTGGTTGCTTGGCAGAAACTCGCAAAATGGCATTAGAGTATAAAATACTGGTGTACAAAACTATAATTGTCCCAATCTGGACCTATGGTATTGAGCTTTGGGGCTGCTCTAGCAAATCCAGCGTGTCTGTAATTCATCGAGCACAATCAAAGATCCTAAGAGCATTAGTCGACGCTCCATGGTATGTCACAAATCAGATGCTACATCAAGATCTCCGTATCCCAACAATCCAAGGATCAATAGAAAAGAGAAGTCAGAAACATCATGAGAAAATGGAAATACACTCTAATAAGATACTACAGCCACTACTGCAAGAGAGAAAAAACAGAAGGTAGAAAAGAAGATGGCCAGCGGACCTAAAATAAGATAAAGAAGAAGCCCTCTCGATGAAGAAGTTTCAACAGGACAGTAGTAAGATTTATTAGGAATGGTCTTTCAGTAAAAAAAATAGCTTATAGATGTGGTATTCTGATTGCTGTTTCATTTATGAATAGAAAAAATGCTTTGAACATATTATTGATAATGAATATGATAAGCTAATCATACAGCAATCAACCGAATGAATAAGCAAATTATTTAAAACATGAAAAATTCAATTTTTGATTATATTTCTGTAATTAAATTTTGCCGCACAGTGATATTCTTTATAAACAATTGCAACTACAATAATTAGATAATGTTAAGATTCAAAAATACATTTCCAATTTTGAGAATGCGGTGTAGAATATTCGAAATAAAGTTGATTATTATAGTGCGGATGATAAATTAAAAGCCGCACCTACAAAGCGAGCCCTATATGCAGATAGAAACATACAAAGGGTCAAAGAAATATGTGATATTATTACAAATATCACGAGGATTTTCTGTTAATAATTATTTGGAAGCTTCCTTACATTCTGAGACCAACTCTTTTGAAAATTTTGCAGTAAACTTCCCGGAGCATTTTTTAAAACTGTAGTTTTTAATTTTTATTCTCTTTCATTAAAGCAGGAACCATATGTAGAGGAGAAGATTTTAGTTAAGCCAAGGAAGCCATCCACAATCTTTAATTTTTCCTTAGACAATAACCTTCCGAGGGTTTTCCGTAAATCTGTCAACTTGTTAACAATTGTTTGTACAATCCCGACGACAACAGCTGAAAATGAATGTTGCTTTTCAACTTTAAAAAGAATAAAAACGCTTTCCCAGAATACTATGGACCAAAGTAAATTTTTACGCGCTATAACCTACGTGTTATATTAAACGTGAAATTAAGCCCAGAAGAGATTTTAATAATCTGGTTATTGGTCATAGCTCAAAGAAATGGACGAATGGACTTTGTTCATTATTAAATACATTTTGCTTTTTTATTAACTTCAATCTTACAGAAATAGAGTTAATTTCGTGTAAGACTCATTTGTTAGCTTTTTCTTTGGGAGTAGGACTCCCTTTATAGGTCAGCGGATTGATAGCAGTACCCAAAGGTGATCTAGAAACTTACTATAACTGATTGTAAAATATAAATTAACAAATATCAAAAATAGTTTACTAGGCTATTAATTGTTATTAGATAATTTTACTTATAAGTTTGCCTCCCATCTAATTTAACCACGGGCCGCCACTGAATTGTTCCAAGAACAAATCTGAACGTATCCACATTTGACCGATTTTTCAGATGTGAAGTTAAGAAATGGATTTAAATACATATTTGCAAATATTTCAAACTATTAAAAAAAATTACATTACCTTCATATTAGAACCAGTTGTTGAACTCTTGACTAGCACATCAATAGCTTTTCCCACTTCATCTCTAAAATTCTTCTCTCTCAACAGATCTTCAGTGACCAACTGCAGGATATTTCCTATAGCTCTACCGATGTTGGTTTTAATTTTATCCGCATCACTTGAAGATTTCACAGTAGTTTGCAACAATTTCAGCAATAAATTCTTGGGCACTTCGTCAGCCATAATCAAATCACATCTAAACAAATTAACGTTATGTAACTTGGTTGAAATTGATTGAAGATAGAAATTACCTGTTTAACACTAAAGCGTCGCTTAAATTCCCCAGAGACCACGCTGCTTTTATTTTAACAGTTAAACTGTCATCGTGCAACATATTATAGATGGTCTCTGCAGTATCTACAATAAAACCAGGGTCCTCTCGTAACGACGGGTAAATAACGTAGATCCCCAAAGCTCTAGCTGCCGCACCTCTGACACTGTTCTCTTCATCTCGTGTACAGGCGAACAAGAGAGTGATGCAAAGAATTTGTTTTTCTCTCTGAAATATACCGGGTGATTCAGACGAAGCGGACCATGGAGATTTAACATGAAAACTCATAAAATTTTAATTTTCTGCTTACGTGATGGTGTAATGCATGTGATTAATTTAAGAGATAATTAAGAAAACGAGCTTTATTGATTTAATTCGCTTCATTTTTGGTTAAAAAATGTTGTTTTAGAACTCGGGGGTCGGAATTCACATCCACTTGAAAAAAATATAAAGAAATTCTGAGCGACTCCTAACAAAACTATTCTCTATTTGTGTAGGTTTTCTATTTTTATTTTTTTAGAAGTGTCCTAAACCTTCTATTGGGACTTACTGTTAATTGTTCGAAAACGTCGCATCCCATGCTCGCCAGGCAATCGCAGCCAACAGCTCTCAATACTGAATAGTGTTCATCTTGCAACAACGCCGTTAGCGATCCCTTTAATAGCGTTTGCCAAAACGCCAGACACTCCTTTATCGAAATAACTTTGTCCCCGTCAGTGTTGCAGTACAAACTCATAGCTTGTCCTAGAAAATCAGCGGCCCTTCCTGCATGAAACCTAACGTCATTAAACTTGTCACAAAGTGCCCCGTCGATTGCTCTAGTGATGTATTCTAAAAACGGCGCTTGCAAATCCGCGAAATAATTCCTGCTCATCACCGAAATAATTTGTAGAGATTCAAATTTGACAGCATTCGCTGTGTGAGTTGGCATCCTCCTTTCGCAGCCAACCTCCACACCTAAAATGGAAAGACAGCGTGCCAATATCCAAGGTACTGGAGGATTCTTTTGAGACTGATCTTCACTGCGAATCTCTTCAACAAAAACCTTTCGGGTTTCAACTATGATAGGTTCAGATGCTAAGACGCAACCCAAAACTATTAAACTAGTAACCAAAACACTGTGGTCTAAAATTAAAAAGAAATAAAAAACATCAGAAGTGGGAATATTGTCGTAATTGTACCTTTGTGGTATATGAATGGTTTGACATTTTCGATAACTTCACTAATAACTCCTGGAGTCAATTTATGATAAGGGGTGGCTTGAACCAATGTTGCTAAACATTTTAAAACTTGGACTAGAACCGGTATCGAATGATCCTTTAGCGCTAGCATTAAACACTTGTGTAATTCCACGACTGTCAGGCCTATAGTGACGGAAAATGGAGTAAAAGCCAGACGCTCCCTAAGAATAAAAATTTAAAAAAAGCAACCCTAAGGTGCAAAGTTACCCTTTTTCGGCTCGTCTTAAATTTACTTTTGATGATATCAAGAGAAGCAACAGGACGTTGAGGGCAGTCATACGTCCTCTCGCGGATGGATCTTTGATAATGCAAGTAGTCAGGTTATGCTTACCAGATAGCGAATTTTCTGGGATGAAACTCGACCAATATGAGAACATTACATTTTTTTCCGTTACCTACAAAATTTAGTACGTTCAATCCCATTGATTTCATAAAATTTCTCAGATACGTGACAACGGTTCTTTTGTCGTTGTGGATAATCCATGAGTAAAATCGCACACACACCTTAACAACCTGGAGAAACAATTGTAGAGCGGCCTGTCTAACGCGTCCAGCCATTACTGTTAATTTCGCAGCATTTCCCCCTTCACTATCGGAAAAATCCGAATCGCTGGTTGGCAATCGGTCAAAGTTAACATTATCTAGATTTATTTCAGTAAATGGTATCGTCATGAGAGAAGTATATTCCCAGCTAGTAACTTCTTCAGTCCGTTTCGCCTTATCAATAGCTTGTGTCCGCTGCTTTCTTTGTTTTGCTATCTAAAACAAGTTAGTTGTTTTACTCAACAATTACGTCTAATTTGAGGAAAAACGTACTTTACCCCCTTTTTTCTCACGAATACAACTAGTAGGTTCTGGGATACTGAGAGTTGACGGCAAAAGTTTTATGGGAGCAATCAAATCAATCCCTCGAATACCATACAACATGTAAGTTCGAATAATTCCTAAAATAATTCCCAAATTTTCTTGTGATAAATCTGGATTTTGGAGCCAGATGTTTTGCAAGCCCCGCAAACACACTGTAAATATCTACAAACCAAAATTATTAACTTAAATTAATTAAAAAAAATAATAATACTTTAGCATGAACTAAATCGATAGCGCTCTTGGGGTTGTAAAGATGATTAACAAAAATTTTGCTACACAGTTCTAAATGCCTCTGCAATCTCTCTTGTGATTTTCCATTTTCAAACAAAGTACATGCTTCAAGACATTGTAATGCGATCAAAGTAGTTTCCAAGTTCTCTACGTTCTTAGCTAATTCAACTAATTCAACAAGTGATTTGTCACTGACATCAATATTAACCTAAAATTATAATTAAATAACGAAAATATTTATCACAACGTAATTACATCATTCTTATTGGCGCGCAATAAAACATCTAAAGCTGACAGCACAACGTTATCGCTTCGTCCTTTCAATGCTTGTAAGCACCACTGTATCGAAATAGTTAATGTTCGGCCTTCGATAGCGACGTTTTGTTGCGTAACTAACTTGATTATTAACTCGCAACATGGCAAAACTAATTCAGTGTTTTCTGGAGCAATTAATGTACAGCATTGGTTAATTAACAAAACCGCTTTCTGAAAAGAAACCTGTTAATAAAATTGTAGGGTTATGTTACACAAATTCTTACTGCAGGATTTGTCACTATTGGGTACTTGTAATTTATGGAATTTAGCTTGTGAAGTGTCTTCTTTATGAGATCTCGGTCGTTCTTGGTTCGTTGGTAGAGTAATTGAGTGATTTTTGATGACAGGTTTACAAAATCAGTTGACTTGTCAATGGAGGAAGCCATTTTTAATGTTTTGACAATGCCGCCAACAGTCGATGACGTAACAGCCAACTTGGTATCTTGGAAATTCAAATGATTTCGTTAATTTTCAAATTGGTTGTACTAACTTCAGGTCGATTGAGATATTGAGGAATTTATTATGTTTTGAGAAGTTATCGTTGCTTTGTTAATTGGAAAATAAATTAGTAATATTAAGGGTATTTAGGCATTTAAGATTGGCTACCTTGCAATCAGCTGTTTTGACAGCGTAACAGCTGTGACGTCGACGCAGGTCGTCGTTGTGGACGTCGCGACAGTTCTGTCCGTCGACTCAGTAGCTGTTCGAGTTTGAGTGAGAGTAGGGAATTCTCAAGTTCCCTCTTGATGATCCAGGGACGGAACGTTGAGATTGATCATCCGGCCGCGTCCTCGTCACAGCTCCTTATTATGTAATTGGTGTCGGTAGTTATGTAAGGACGAGCGTGGAGCACGTGAGGTTGGTGTTTGGTGCTGTGCGAAGTGTCGAAATATGTTTATTTAAACGAGAGAGTGTGGTGCAAACTGCAAAATGGCGGACTTAGAGGCAGTGCTGGCCGATGTCAGCTATCTCATGGCTATGGAAAAGAGCAAGTGCACGCCAGCTGCGAGGGCCAGCAAGAAGATAGTCCTCCCCGACCCTAGGTGAGTCGACGTTTGGCGGTCGTTCACCCTGCCGCCACCTGGGGGATGCCGCCTTCGGCCGGCATCGATTCGGCCTCTTCGAGGAAGGCCCCGAACCGGACCCGCCCTGCGGCGCCCCCATTTTGTCTCTTTGCGGTTTTAGGACGCCGAAATTACCAAGTTTTTAACAGCGCCCCCAACTGGCAACACGAACCCCGTTCCAATGTTGGTAAACATAACCCGCAATCCATAATTAGAAACAGGAACAAAAATTAATTTCGACTGTCGCTAGCTCATCGGTATAGTTGGCGTGCGTCAACTGTCAATTTTGACAACTCACTAAAAATTGTCCAGTTTTTCTCCTAAAATGTTTTTGTTGTTTAGTTTTTAGCGTTTTATGGGCAAAAATAGAGTCGACGGCAATAATTCCATCGCTCCTGCGAGAGGGACAAAATTTTTTGGTTGCGTTATTGTCAAATTTTGGAATAAAAAAGTCGACGCCTACTTGGATTGTTGGGATTTGCAAGGATTGTTGATGAACGGACAGGTCCGTAATGGTCTTTTCGATTTGATCGCCTCGCCATCAACAAATCTATCGGACGATATTGGTAAACAGTCATAACCTACGACGTAGATGCGTCGTTGTGTTTACGGTGCGGACGTCTAAATTAACTTTGAAATGGTGATATTATTTAAGTTTTATACACCTAACCGGGTCGCGTCTCGTTAAAGTCTCTAGAATTTAGCAATTTCTGAGTTTGTTTGATGGTAATTAGCGATGCTGCTAAGGCGGGGTTCTTTGCGTACGGGAAACTTGGTCGAATTTGCTTCAAAATCAAGCAATCTGTTCGGCGTGTTTGCCATGATGTTTAAGCTACTTTTCCTTTCTAGATAATGACTCATCTGTTTGTTGAGTTATTCGCGAAATGTGGGAAAATTGTTTTTGCGATTACATAGGTGATTGCGGACGGTTTCCGGTCGACGAGAGGCCTATCGAGAAATGAGGCAAACACGTTATGGCGGAAGAGTGACCCGGGAGGCTTTAATTAGCATCAATTAGTCGACACAAAACCGCAAATTGTTCACCGGCATCCAAGAGTTTTTTGGAAAGCGAAACTGCGAATTTTACTACATACAACATCATCGCCACTTTGTTGCGTACCGCAGATTTGGGGGATGGGGATGGACATATTGTTAGTACTTCGGTTTCATTTACGACATTTACAAATCATCTATGAATCGTAAAGGATAAAAATAAATGGCAAGAAAACAAACCACGTCTGTTAGTAGGCACTAATTAAAAAGTATGTAGTTGGAACCGGTTGGTAGTGTCTAAAATTGAGCACCCCGTGTAAATATTGCCACGTAATCCCCGAATTTTCGCTTTGAGAACGCGGATCCAAGGACGACCCTGAGTGGTTAATTATAAACTTTCGATACCAAAATGAGATAGTTCAAACTTCAAAGGCGATGTATTTTTTTCTGTTTGTCTTTTACGTTATTACTTAAATTGCAGTCGGATTGTTATTTATTGATATTGATGGTAATAATCTTGATTACGTAGATACCTTTAACTGTTTACGTATACTCGAAGGTGTCGTTTGTAACATTTCTGTTTCTCTGGAGGTAATCGGTAACAGCTCAATGTTTGCTTATACATTTTCTTCCTTTGCTAATTCGTTTTAGAGTGACGATTAATTTGTTTGGACGATTGCGCAATGAATGAAATTACAATTCTCTAGAATCTTTATTAGGTGTGGAAGGGAATAGGAAAACATCGAATATTATGTTTCATTTGGACACACTAGCGCAGAGTCATTTGTGCCTTTTGACGTATTTGGGACACGCGGCGTAGGTGAAGCAATAAAAACGCCACGGAATTGAGATAGTGAATAATGATGATGATGGCTATGGACCGACTAATTAGGTGTTTCATTGTTAGTTTCATGGTCTGTGACTTTATTTTTTTAATATTTAACATGCGGTTTTATGTTGTTTCTTGTTAGTATCTGTTTTTGTTGAACATAGAGATACAATTGGATCAACCGATTTTAGCGTGTACATTTTCAGTGACAATAAGGTACATACTTGCATGTAATTTTTTTATGTGTAAAACTGGTCTTTGAATGCATATGACCATGTGAGCAACTTGTTTTTTCGTTATTTTTTTTTACATAATTAAATATTCTTTTTCAATTTGAAAACCTAAACTCCGTGACGTCTCATGGCCGCTCGATAACGTAAAATATTCTTATTCTTAGTGCTGTATGATTTGCTATATTTGTACTGACGAATATGAGTTAACAATAATAAGATTGCTACGCTTTGCCGTTGTATTGTGCCAGGCTGTAAAAGTAACTCCATAAATGCTCTAGAAAAGTCGTTTATTCAGATACCAAAACAAAACTAGCAACATCGATAAATGTGGTTCAAAGCTGTAAGAACTGAATAAGAGTTTTTCACGACGTCCAGTGTTTTTGTATGTAGAGACTATTTTGATGTAGGTGCCTAGTAATTGTAAATAGGTAACCACTTTTTTTCCATTTGCTAATTATTCAGTGTGCAGCCCTAAAAGAACATGGAAAATTGTATGACTTGGAAGGTGATGAGTACTGTTAAAATTATGAAAGGAACTGTTGTATCACATCAACTTAACTGAAAATTTAATCAGAAAGTAGAATGAAGTGTTTTTCAGCTTTCAGCTGCGAAATGAATTTGAGCTCAGCTAATAAGAGAAGCATTTAAAGAACCAAATTGTTTGCAAAAAAATGTATAGTAATGGCAGGCTGAGGTTTTAGAACGTATCGAAAACTTTCTTATTTATAAGAAATGCAGCTTGGTTAGACCATTTAGCACGATATGTAGAGAGAAATTAGACAAGAAACAAATACTTGCGATAAAATGTATAGCTAGTCTGAGACTACAGATAGAAGGACTAACTAAACAGTTGAGCGAATTTAAATTGCTTAAGCCGCATTTTTGTGTATGTTATAGATATAGGTAGTAAACCAAAAAATAACAGCGTAGCTCCTTCACTTGTAGAGTCTACTAAAACGTTCCTGCTGGATCTAGCAATACTTTTACTCGCTGACCATCAGTTTTGACGTTTTTTCGTCCATCGTTAAGGGCATATACGATACATTTATTGTTTTAAATAAACTGCTAATAAACGAATAAAACTGTTCGATCGTCCATAAGAAAACATAAGAGCCACTTTTGTCTTTCTGTCAGTCGACGACTTGGTGGAAAGGTAATTTGCGTTTTGAAAGGGCCGCTCGAGGATGTGGACATGCAACAGTGACAGGTGACGTTTTAAGTGGTGCGAGGCGGGTCCTGAAAGGGCGAGTTCGTATCAGCAGACAGTTGATAGTTGGAAGTGATTAGCTAATTGTCGGATCCAATTAACGTCTCGTCCCGAGGCGTCGAGACCCCATGTAAAGTCGTTAAATTACCCTCGTTATTATACGTCTTGTTCCCGATGGAAGAAAAATGACATTCCTCAATATGACATCTGGATGAGACCACATTTTACAGTTCAAATTGCGCTAAAGATACACATTACAGGGTTGTTCACTATTGGTACCGTTAGATCCAACATCACTCTATTTTAATCACTGGAAAATAATAACGCTATTCTACCACGTGAATTGAAGAGGCGAATGCGGTTAGTTTTCTTTAGCAAAGGCTGAATAAGGCTACAATATAGACAAAGCAATATATGTTTAAAGTTGGTTTGAAAATAAATAACGAGGATAATAAATTTGCTTGCCTCAGAAAAAATGAATTGATGAGAATGAGAATATCCGAAAAATCAAAACTATACTTAATATATTAGGTATAGGTTATTATAATAACCTTACAATTCCACATATGACTTGCGACTTGACCCTGGCAATTCTATTGTCAAGAAAAGATGACTACATATAAAACTGCATCTCTAATGTGGGTACCAAATAGAAAGCGATACTATGTTTGCTATGTAAGTTTTAGTTGCAATATTCGCGTTGTTTGCTATGTCGTTGGCCACACCGAAAGCTACAATTAGTACGATATTCTCAGTTCACTCCAACATGTCAGCAAGTCGGTTGTCTTGGGATAGTATTCATAGTACCGATGAAGAGATGTTATTGCTATTTTCGTTATGCAAGAAAAAAATAAGAAAAAGAAAATAGGTGCGCGAAGTAAATATGAAGAAAAAAAATACGGCGAGTTTCATCACTTGATGAAACAATTAAGAAACGATGAAATAAAATTTAAAGAAAATTTTTGAATGGGAATAGAAACATTTAATCAACTGTTATCACTGATTAAAATGATATTGAAAAGAAAAAAAAACTATAGAGAAAAACATTCTAGCAGAGATATGGCTATCTCTTTGTCTTAAGTAAGTAAATAATAGCCGAGAAATATAGCCAGAAATGAAATTTCTGGGGATGTGTTTAATATCGCGCTTATAGCCATATTCGTTTAAGATAATGGAAGCTATTTTAGTGTGCAATGACAGACGAATGATTTGTAAGGGTCAAGTCGGATAATTACATTTACGTAGACGTCACGTCTACTTAAACGTGGTCGTTTACTGACGTCACACGTCAGGCTGTAACCGCCATGAGAGTTTACGGCGTGTTGGCGCAAATATTTTCAAATTGAAAATTAACATTTAATTACGTGGAAAAATGATTTAAAAATAAAAAATATGCCAATGGTCGTATGCATTTAAAAGGCCAATTTTACACCAAAAGAATACGTGCAAGTATCCCATTGAAACTTCCTAAAGTACTTTTCATTTAAATTTTATCATCGAGAAAACCGTTGTTAAAATAAACTCTTTCACTTAGTTTTCTTTTATTTTAGGACATTTTTGTTTTCTTTCTTATTGTCGTTTTCCAATTTTTACGAACTGTATACTGGCAAAATTAGTAGAAAAGCTTAATATTTACAATGCTAAACAGTGAGTTTCGAATAAGTTAACTATGATAGATACGTTCAATGGTTTTTAACATCTTTCAAGTACGATGTCCGTTTCAAAAATCAGTCGCTGTCAAAATTTAGCCATTATCCATAACAAATAAGGTATGAAATCTATTCACTTTACCGTTTCCAGCACGTATTGAAGAGATATGAATATCGTATTTCCAAAAGAGCTCAAAATAGGAAAACGAACGCAAGCAGGTACGGTAAATACAACTTACTGCCTCTGAAATAACTACTTGTTCTTTTGCCCTTTACTTAGATCGACAGTACGTTCTTAAATCTGCATAGAAACGAAAATTGAAATGCTTCCCCACTGTTTCAACAGAATCATCTAAAATCGGTGATCATTCAGACAATTTAAAGTAACCATTAGAGCAACTAGCAATATGGACTCAAAGGGCCGCTTTGAAAATGAAACCGCTTCTCGATACTTTCACACTTCTCTTTGGCCAGAGAATGTTGAAATTGCAAATACTCCTTTCGTCATATTCGATGAATATATTTTTTTAATATATTAAATAAATAATAAATAAATACAATAATCAATAGTATCATGAACCCGATAACTTTAGCAGATATCCATTGTAAGGATTGAATTCTGTACATCTATTTATATAAGACACTTTACGATCACTTTATCATATCTAATAAACAGAAAGAAAAACGCGAATAGTATTCTTATTATTGAGCACTTTTCGTATCACAAAATTTCCACAGTTCACGGCTATACCAATAAAAAAAAATTAATAATTGTGTCGTATTTAACCCTTATCTTAATTTCAGATGATAAATATTTTTTTTACAAATTTATATTATAAAGGAATTATTGATTACAGTAACAAAACTGACCAGTATGGATACTTACTAGAGTTAAGGGGCATCCAGACAGTCCTGCTCGTGCGCGTGAATTCGTCGAGCTTGTTCAGATTTATGGGGCTTACAGAGCTTACGTCCACACTGGCTTTGTTGGTTTGTTGAGAAGCATGGGCTTGTGAGTATCTCTTTGGCGTTTCATTATTTAACGACACAGGACGGAGCCACGCGTGTCAGTGGCTCGGACGCCTGGCGGGTTCGTGGTGCCGTCCAACAGAATGAGGGCCAAATTTAGAGACGCTCCTCAAGCCACACTCATCTTCACCTCATCCTTCGCTTATGCTCACTGTCCTATTTGGTATTCAGAAACAATTTTTGGTTCAAATTCGGTCTATAGAAGCGTCGGGTGAGCGGCGCACTTGAGTGATAAGTAGTGATGTGTCGTTCCGGAATGATTAGTTACAAAGGACCGAGTCCGCAGTCGAAACGACTCGGTGTCGTTCATCATTTAAAATCGGACTCGTTCCTCTGACCGAAATGAACCGTGAACTATCAGGGACTCGTGAACTACTTCGAAACTGTGGAACGTGACAGCGGACTGGATACGTTCCAGCCCCAATTTAACGTAATTTTTAGCTCTCGTACCGACTCCAACAGTTGTAACTTTCGCTCCGACGTCGGACGCGGACTCGAAAAAGGAACTAATCCGAAAGACTCGTTCCTCAGTCTGTCCGGACCGATTGAGTCCGAGTCCGTAGCCGGAATCGGATCGCCCATCTCTACATTCTCTAGTGATAGGTAAGGAAAAGTTCAGTGGAGTCGGTAGGCCACTTGATCGTCACTGACTCCCGCTTTGCTTTGTTATATTTGTTAATATTTAGTTTCTCATTCACTGTTCGGTTCAGTTTATATCAATTTTATATATAACATGGAATTGTTATGATTTGCTTACAAGGATAAACTATTTTTTGCTTGTGCTTTATAGATAGATAATTTGGAAAAAGAACAACATAGCAATTTTCAAAAAATATTTTGCAGAAAAAACTAAAATCCAACAAAAGTCCACGACACAATTTAACCGGTATCCCAAAGCAAATGTCAAACTGAAACTACGCGGCTAATGCGCATGCGGCGTAAAGTGGTATCCGAATAGCATGAATTTCCGCGTCTTGTCGCAAAAGCTTCTTATGAGTGCATGGATGTGCGCATGTGCATAAACTACTCTCGCCTATAATTTGCGACGTTGCTTATGTGCAACCTCTCTCGGCGGAGTGACTCAATTAACGCCGTCTCTGAATACTGAAACTGAGTGATTGCCTCACTCAACCTTCACTGATTCTCGAGCGTTTCTGAATTTGCCCCTGAATCACGAGCACGAGTGTCTGGACGCGCCTTAACGTAGAGTGGAAGAAATCGTTGGTGAAAATGTAAACAATCTCTTTTTTAACGTCAAACACTAAAATAATAGTTAACGGCTTAAGTGATAGTTTTCATCAGATAAATTTACTCAAGTTTCCACATTTGTTGTTTCTAAGATCGATTTTAATTACAAATTTTATTGACCATTTTACAAAAACTAACGATTGTATATAAACTATGTTTTAACCTAAACAGTTCCAGTAGATCTGTATTATGGGGGTAGATTGGATTAATAAAAAAACTTAACAATCGCATACCTAACAAAAAAAGAATATTATTGCACTACTTAATTGTTAATTATTTTTCATATTCCTAAATTTTCACCATTTAAGCTATATCACAAAAAATCTTTTTTTAATTAAACGTAATCTTAATTGCGGATAGTAAATAAATTGTCACTTTTTTCTTTACAAAAGGATGATTAAAAAATATTTATTGAAATAAATGTTACGAAACGATTCTTAAAAATAATAAGACGGTTAAAACGATAATCGCGTCGTTAATCATGCCATGCATGTAAACCAGTCTTTACTTGTGGCACAATCGCGCCCTTAATTCTGATTGATTACTTCTGGATAGCTTCAGTTTACGCCCGCCAATCGCTTTTTTCAAACGGATCAAGGTTTCCAACCGAATGATAGTTTTTCCGACTCTATTTTCGTTTTATTTATTTTCATTTGCCGTCCATCACAGACCCTCCTACAGCCTCTTTCTGCGTTTCCGGAAGCTAAAACGTCGGCACCATTGTGGATTTCACGAACCGTTCGTGTTCTCTTTTCGGTTTTCTCTATACGATAGCTGCCCTAAAGAAAATTTGTGAAGAAAAAAAGCCCCGTCGGTATTTGTCACGAGTAAAGAAACGTGGAAGGAAGTGCGAATAAAAATTTGTGACTAACATTAAATTATACGTGTAAACACACACTTAATAATACACTTTATTGGTGACCATATTTCATGTTTGTTTGTAAACATTTGTTTTGTTAAATCAATAACATGGAAGAAGTGAATTGGACAATCGCCCAGCCGTGTCCAGTACGCGCATAATTTGCTCCTGCTTCTGACAAGGGAATTTTATTGCGTTTAAGAAAAATTGAAGACCGGCTTAGTTAGTTTTCTTTTAATTCCTTTATTTCGACTAAAGACTTGCGTTGTGCTCGGGTGAAAACCGGAACTTTGTCTCATATTAACG
The DNA here is from genome assembly GCA_905333025.2 of Pyrochroa serraticornis. Lineage (NCBI taxonomy): Eukaryota > Metazoa > Arthropoda > Insecta > Coleoptera > Pyrochroidae > Pyrochroa > Pyrochroa serraticornis. The sequence continues at coordinate 6,688,568 of HG995155.1, read as the reverse complement.
TTACAATTTCCGAATTTTTCCAGAGGCGCCCGGGATGTTTGCTTAGATATACTTGAAAATTCGCCGCTTCTATCGACATTTTAAAGAAGTCGATGGGAGTTTTGCAAGTCAAAGACTTGAAAACGTTGCCAAAATTGCCCGCCGTTTTTTGCCACCCCAATTCCCATCAATTTGTTGAAGTTATTGCAAATTTTGCGACGAGCGACCCTGTTGGCTGTGAAGACAAGGCGATTCTTTGAAAAATGACAGAGGCGCGCCGCCGGGTGGAAAACATTTTCATAACATGATCTAGGTTTATGGAGGCAATTGAAGTCGGGAATGACAACTATAGTGAACTGGAACGCAAAAACTTTATGCCAGGTTATATCACTTGAAACACGACTGGATATCCACTAACCAAAATAAAATAACTCTTGGAACATGTTAAGATATGTTGAAAAAATTGACTAGTAAAAATCGCGAGAAAAGCAACAACAACGTCAACTAGGTTTTAGGCTTAACAATTGTTTCGTCCGGTTGATTTACCCCTCGTCCGGTTCTGTTTCATTTTGCAATTGTTCCCTTGTTTTGACTTGGACGAGTGAAGTAAACAAAATACCGAATCTCCACGACCCACTGTAGTGTTAGTGGCGTCGTCTTAGAAGAGAGTCGAGTTTGGTTCCTTGCACCACCAAGAGGGGTGGTTTCGCGTATGTGAACATTTTGCGGGTGCATTGCCTTTGTTGTTGTTCTTTGTTAGTGGTCGCAGTGCCATCTAAGCTGACCAAACTCCGCGGCGAAGTAAGTCCAGACAAACTTACCTTGTGTCCGCTACAAATATCCTTTGTCTTTTCTCAGCAATTGTCGCTGATCAAAATCGCCTCCAAGCAACATATTCGACCTTTCCAAAGTTGTAATTTTCAAAATTTATGATTACAGTTATCTACAGATTTGAAACATCATCAACACCATCATCATCTTTTAATTTACATAAAATTTTTTGTTCGCCAATAGTGTGATCCTCTTTGAACTGGATCGCACATTATTTGGTCACGTAGCATACACAACAATAATTTACTTAATAGCATCCCCGTTCTTTTATTATTTGCAACATTAACGTGTTGACGTGGTTTCACAAATCTTGAATTAGAAATCTTTTCATTTCCTTAAAATAAAAATGCCGTTGAAATCGAACTAATCGAACAAACTGTAGCGAGATAAATGACTTACCATATCGTCCACTTATTGGTAAACAACTATGGTGATGTGAGAGCTCGCTGTTGGTAGAGTGGTATTGTAGCCCTACGTGATTGTGGGATTTCGCACAACCCCGACTGGCAACTCTACGTTTAACAAACGAGATACGACTGAGGTAAGAGGCATTTGTGTGATGTTTCCCGAATGAAAACGAGAGGAATAATATTTCTTCGAAATATTGACCTTGTACCTATATTCAAAATTTAGCAACCAGTCCAAAATTTTTCGGAAAATTCCACATTGTCACATAACACTGGCTACACATTGTATTTGAACAGTACAATGAACTACTCCGCATAAAAGTTATATACTATTGATAATAAATGATGTATAATTGACACCAATTGGAAAACAAAACAGTTTTCAGGCCCTGGTTATTAATTATTAAACAAATTATTTGAAATTGTTCACGTGATTCAGAACGCGCTATGATTGGACTGACGGTTGACGTCACACATCAAACTACCTCGCTGAGTCTCCTGAAAACTGAAATTTGCTGTATAAGGGTCACTAAGTAAGTAAGCATCTATGAGTGAGATGTCTGTTATTGGAGTGGGATGTGTTTTTGAAGTTGAGGGTTTATGGAGATTATTTTATTATTTTCTGTTTCTGATGAGAATATTTGCTGTAAAATAAATACTTGTTTTTTATAGTGCTGGTCGAGATAATTATGGCGATTCTGTAGTTGGATATGTACAGATTAAGAGAGCTGATAGTATTTTTGCTATCAAGGCGACGGTGATGAGAAATTAGTTGATGTTTTGTGTTAAGATTGTGTTGTTTTTTCGGGTGGATGTAAACATGCAATTGCATTCATTATGTGGATTTACAGAAGAATCGAAGAACCTACATCTACTGAGACAAAATGCTATTGACTGAAAACGAAGTTGTCAAGTTTGGGTACAACCACAAAGTTTTCTGTTGGAAGAATTTTCTAAAGTTAATAAACCTTCAATATTGAGTATCGTGCACAAATAGGCACATGCATATTGGGTAACCTACTTTGGTATATTGAATACAAGATATTTTTTATAATAGATAATGTTCATTTACTTTATTTTAGTACGGGTCTTTGCATATTCATTAAACTATAAGCTGTTATAACTGCAAAGTTCAAGTACGAAATTAATCTATAACATACAAGAATGTGGCTTGAGTAATTTAAATTCGCACATTTGTCTAATTAGTCTTCTCTATCTGCAGTCTTAGGACCAAATTTAGAAACGCTCCTAAAGCCACAATCATCCTCACCCCATCCTTCACTCATGCTCACTGTGTTCTTTGGTATTCAGAGACAATTTTTTGTTTAAATTTGACTTAAGGGAAAGTCGGATGGGCGGGGCACTTGAGTGATAGGTAAGGAAAGATTGAGTGGAGTGGGTGGGCAACTTTAGCATCACTCACTGTCGGTTTGCATCGCAGTTTTCTAAAGTAGAGTGCGATTTTGTTATACTTGTTATTATTTAGTTATTCATTCACTATTTGGTGTTCATTCTTTGGTTGATTTATCCTATATTTTTTAAAATTATGGGCAACGATTATCTGGAACACAGAATTATGCGGCTACTTCTGCACTGCATAATATTGCCATCGTAGAGATATGGCAAGTAATAGGGGACGCAAATTTGATTAGAGTTATTCCAAATTCACCAGTGCTAGCCTTTATAAGTGATCGGCTTGATAGTAGTACCTAAGGGTGTACAAGAGACTTACTACAACTGGTTGTAAAATACAAATTAATAAATATCAAACTTTTTTAGGCTATTAATTGTTATTAGATAACTTTACTTATAAGTTTATAAGTTGCAATCGCATCTAATTTAACCACGGGCCGCTACTGATAGTGCCACATAATAAAAAAAATACGCTTCAAAAGCGGTGGTATTCAGCAAAAAGAACTCCCAAAGAGTCAAAAACGTTGTGTAAGCCAAATAGCCTACAGGACAATGTAATTGCAATGCTGTTAGTGAACATCGTGCAAGATGGAAAATAGCTTATTAACTTCATTTAAAAGTTTCACTTGCGGTTTACACGTAGTACATTGCGACAGCTTCGTCTTTAAGTTTATGATGTGGTAATTTATTGAAATCAGCTGAAATAAAGTTAATATCAATTTTATATATAAAACGGAATTGTTATGATTTCATTACAAGGATAAACAATTTTTTACTTGTGCTTTATAGTTAAAGAATTTGGGAAAAGAACAACATGACAATTTCCAAAAAGCATTTTGCAGAAGAAACTAAAATCCAACAAAAGCTTACAACACAATATACACAATATACCAAAGCAAACGTCATACTGAAACTACGCGGCTAATGCGCATGCGGCGTAAAGTGGAATCCGAAGAGCATGAATGTGCGCATGTGCATAAACTATTCCCGCCTAGAATTTGCGACGATGTCTATGTGCAACCTCCCTCAGCTAAGTGACTCAGGTAACGGAGTCTGTGAATACAAAAACTGAGTGGTGACTTCACTCATCGTCGAGTAACGGAGACTTGAGTGAAGGTTGAGTTGACGATGAGTGCGGCTTGAGGAACATCTCTGAATTTGGCCTTAGGACTGGCTACAGGTTTTGCCTCAGGTATTTGTTTCTTGTCTAATTTTTCTCTACTTATCCCATTAGGTGCTTTAACCAACATTTCTTATGAATGAGAGGGTGTTCGATACGTTTGAAGCCTTGACCTGCCATTACTACATATCCATCTTGCAAACAATTTGGTGCTTTTGGAAATCCAACAGAGTCCTGAAAATCTTTTGAGCATAAAGGTGTTGCTAAATGTACTTCAAATGTTTCTCCTAATAGTTGAACTTAAATTCGTTTCTGAATACTGAGAAAGACTTGATTCCCTTTTCCTGATGGTTTGCTAGTCAAATTTATGTTATATAAATTTGCATGTTTTTTTGCCACTACAACATGAATAAGTAGGAAATAGAAATAAAGTGGTCACCTATTTACAAGCACTAGGCACTTACATCCAAATGATTTTGTTCTGGCACCTGACAAAACGACTTTGGAACTTTTATGGAGCTATTTTTACAGGCTGGCAAAATACAACGGCAGACGGTATCATTATTTTTATTGTTACTCATATTCATCGATATAAATGTAGCAAATCACGCAGCATTATAAATAAGAATAAACATGATCTGTTACATCATTGAACGCCCCTGATAGTTAATGGGCTTTTGTGGTGCAAATCTTTCCAATTTGAAAATGATTATTTAATTGTTTGAAAAAAATAACGAAATGAAAAAAAGTTACTCATACAATTCCACAAAAAATATTACTTGCAAGTAAGTAGGTACTCCATTGTCATTTTTGTTTTTTCCGTTTGACAATTTCAAACCAAAGAAGTGAAGTTTGATTAACTACTGTAAACATTACAATAATTAGGCCCTACGAACAATAATCTTTATACGAGGAAGATGATTTTCTTATAATGGTAGCTGAAGGGGAGACTGAGTCCGAGATAATGACGATGTGAGGGTAGTTTCTTATGTTTGATATTCAACGCCGGATTTAAGAAACTGTCGGGTAAGGTTCTTGCATCAGTTATTCAGACCGAATCGTCTATTCTGATGTTCGCTAGTTCAGCGAGAACAAAATTAACACACTGCTACCGTAAGAAAGTCAATGCTATTACTGACGTCATTCGAGCTACCTGTGCGCTTTCAAAGGTGTTTCTGTTTACAGCCGTCACGTCGTGCTCGTAATTCCGCTTTTATTACAATTAAAACCAACACAAAGTTTTTTCGACGTTGATGGCGGGATTGCTTATTAAAGGCATCCGTAAACCTGGCTTCTCGTCGAACGTATTGACGTAAACTCGAACGGAAATGTAGGTTACCAAGCTAAAATAACCTAATTACGAATATCTCTTCACGATAATAATAAAAAAGAGAAATGAAAAACACGCATGACTTCGATCATCCCCTTCTTTACAGCATCAAACGGGCACGCCGTCTTCAAATTTGATTAACTCCCCATCATCATTAAAGTCGGTCGCGTTATTATTTTGAGCCCCGCCCTTAACCTCCGACGTCGCGTTTAATATCCGCGACAACTCGATTACTTCCCATTCGGATACCATCGGTTTCACCCCACCTCCCCTACAGAGGCCATCACGCGGTCGATTGCCTTCTCCCCGCCGACCATTATATATAGATTTGCTGCCTAGATCGCTTTCAGCTCTAGGTGCCCCATTCGATTGTTTCGGAATTTAGCGATCGGTGTCGAGACGATTCGCTCCGACAATCGACCCTCCCTGCCGCGGCCATTATTAATTTCTGACGGAGCGACGTTGCCGGTATTCCTGGAGGAATGTGCCCCTCTTTCCCCACCGGTGCTTCTTAATTTTACAAACTTGTTTAATGTAAGGCGACAAATTGGTTGTAGTGGGGTGGCGTTTTTTTTAATGATGGGTATCGTGGCTCGAATCCGGCGATGTTAACAAAGGAATTCCTGGAGCATCCCACAGTCGAAACAAACGGCCGATCGGACTATTTCTGGACTCGTACGAAATGTTTAGATTAAACTATATAAAACGTCCACCTAACAAACTAACAATATTCGGGTCGATGATGCATGGCGTCGATTTATATCGACCGTTCGGCGTGTTTAATTAAATTTTCACGACTACGTTACTGAACTGTTACCATTGACCCGTCGCTCTTAAATTTTTCGCAGCTGATACAAGGACGGGTAACTAATTCGCAATTTCCGGCTGTTTGGAAATGAAAATTTTGTGTTTGTTGGTTGCACAGCGTTTCAATTTGATTCGAATTCATAATCCAGTGATGCGACATTCCTTATCTAGTAATCGCGACTATCGCCGGCCTTAGTGAACAGCTGTCGAAATGTCTAACGCAAAGTGTTAAGGTGACCCTAGACGATGCGTCCACTCGCCAAACATTTACCAAATATAAGCAAATTCGGCATCGTGTGAACGATACGACACTTGTTTATGCGTTCATGTGTGTAGATTTGTTCGAATGATAAATGTTCGACAAGCGTCAACAAATGCCGGATCGTGTAGATGCTAAATACTGCGACATGCGAAGAGATGTGTTCGCTTGACAAATATGCGTCAAGCGATAGATACGGCACATCGTGTGGACCATGCCATAAATGTATTTTATATATATAGGTTCCCTTTGGAGGCGACAAATAAGCACACTTGAAAGGAGACAAATCGAAAAACTTGAGGTATGATAGTCGATACTGACTGTGCTGAGGTCTTAAATAAACAGTACAAACTTTCAAAACTATCACCGGATGCCAAAAATCGAAAGGTAACAGCTAAACGTTCTTTTGCGGGATTTACGTTTCTTGTGTTGGTATCTTTTTTGGTTATATATTTTCTCAAGAGTTGCTCAAAATCGGTTAAGGACATTGTTTCGTCCCGTTGATTTACCCGTCGTCCGGTCCTGTTTCTTTTCTCCTTTTATTCCCTTGTTTTGACGAGTGGGGTAAACCAGAACACAGACTCTGAACGACCAAGAGACGTGTTAGTGGTCGTGATCAAAATAGCCTTCGAGAAACACATTCGGCCTCTCCGTTGTTGTAATTTCTAAATTATTAATTACAGTCCACTACAGATTTGAAACAACACATTTAATTCATTGCATAATTTACATCAAATTCCGTGCATTCATAGTGTGATCCTCTTTGTACTGGATCACACTGTATTTGGTCTTTTGGACACTACAGACATTCTACAGAAATTTTGAAATCTGCCGGAAGGTTTACGTACCAAGTCGCTTAACAAGCCTGAGTCACCATATCTAAAAAATATTGCAAGAATCATATATTTTGATTTACACCTCCAGTTTCATTAAAGGTAAATAAACGTGTCCTGCTTTTATATAGGGATAATATCCACCATCTTTTTCGAAATATTTTCTTTACAGGGCATTTCTGATCGATTAGGTACGCACCAGCAAAAAAATGTAGCGGCACTTGCGGCAACAACTGTTTCATTTTGGTTATTTTTCACATAAACTGTGCAGATTCGTTGTAATTATGGCGAACTTAAACAAGGAGTTAACAAGTAAAAACTTGGTAAGTGTACGTATCGTGTGTATACGTTAGCAAATATTTGAACAGAAATTTGCCATTTGTACACATTGTCACATCTACATATCGTGTGTACGAACGGCTGGCCGCTAGTAATATCTCGCCAAATAGCAACCAAATATTTGTCACATTTATATTTGGCGAATGTTGGGCGAGTGAACGCATCGTCTGGAGCAGGCTTTAACCGTTAAATCTACGATCAACAGACGCATATTCATTTCTTTCAATTTAATAATAAGGACAATTTTAAATAGTTATGTTTGCAGGTTATGGCAGGTAGGTAAGCGTAGCCAGGAAAGGACGTCGGTTTATTTCAGAGGAAATCGTCGTTTCCTCAGTTCGTGATTGTCTAAAAATTAATTATTTTCGGCCCAATTTTTCCTTTATACGCTTGTTACCTCAGTTGCGGTTGTGCGACTTAAAAAACAATATTTTAATAAAATAGGAAAGAGCCTGGATAGCGATGGCATTTTAATAATATTTTTTTGGAAAATATTTAACGAGAGATTAATTTAAAAGTAAAGCTACGTTAGAAATAGTCCGCGCGCCGCATTCACCTTTCGCTGCAATTATCACGCGTCCTCACTCCAACTTTGCATCGTTGCCGGTCCCCACTGCCCCCTTATAATCCATCGTCTAAGCTCCCTAAAATCGGCCAACATGTCTTTTCATAAGTAAGTAAATATAGTTACAGTAATTTTTTATAAGCTATTACCTTAAGGGATCTGTTAGGATAATAATAATAAAATATGTACCAAAAAGGAGCTGCATGATTTGCCAAGAATACGTCTAACTTTTCAATTAAAAGGTTTCTCGCTGAAGAAACATTGCGAATGCAATGGATGGTTGCGATCAAAATGGAACAAGTTAATCCAAAACCCAGTACAAATTTCATCATTATAATATGTTAAAGAGCGAAGTTAATGATAGGATAAATCATAACTTGTCCAAGTTAAGTCTTTTTAAAAATCATAGGGTTGATTATTAATAGGATAAAATTATTTATTTCGCCCTGTGCTACTCTTTTACATCCAATTTCATGTAGGTAGTAGATCCGTTGTTCGTTTCTTATTGAAACAGCAAAGACTAATTACATGTAAAATAAGTCCCATTTCCCGAATGTGCGAATGCTCGAACGTCATATTTCGACTTTTTTCGGTATTCTCCGATAATATTTAAGAATAAATTGAGAATTGTCTTTAATGTTTAATTGTTGGTTGTATCTTTGAAATCATTGTTTTATTATTATTTTTTTATTCATGTTTGCCTTATTTTGATATGATGTATGTACCTATAAAATGGCCCATGCGTTAATAAAGATTATTATTATATTATTATTATTATTTTTAAAGAGAATTTAAATGGATATGTTCTACTTATGTATAACTCATAAGTAAAATTGTTAAAAATTCTGACATGTATATTGTTAATTGTTATTCTTTATTAGATAAAAAAGGTAGGCCGAAATAAAACTTACAACGTTAATGATAGATACAAGTTTTTTTATTTTGTTTAAAATTCCAAACAAAAGAACAATTTTCCAAAATAATTCTCTTGAAAAATTGGACGTATCGTAAGATCTATATTTTTGAGTGATTCATATAGAGGTAATTGATTTCATTTTTATATCAAATTAATTTGAAACTGTAATTTTTTTTATAATATTCGTATATTCGAACGCTTTTCATTCTTCAGTTGTGACCTCCGATGTCTCCTTCCTTCTCATATACATTTTATACGTACATTTTTCCTCTCTCTTTAATGGTTCAGGTAATGTCTGCGCACTGTAATTTTTAAGGAAGGGATCATCTAGTCGTAGTAGTATAAGATTATTGGGTACACCACCTATTCTACAAACCATCTTTTTTGCTGTCTGCCAACTCAACATTATTTTTGACTCACGTGGTATTTGGTTTATATTAATTATTTTTATTGGAAAACGTGTTCTATATAGACGTTTTCAAATGTTTATAATCAGGGCGTTTTTAAGCGAGGTAGGCGGCTAAGGCCCGGTATTTCAGTGAGAGCTTAACCCAAGTTATTTTAGTTAACTTTTGAGTTTTTCGTTTAGGCGTATTTCAGTGACCGCTTTTGGTTTAACTAGTTTTTGTTGACTCAAAAACTTAACTCATAGTAGTTGACGGGTTAAACCAAAAATTTTACTAGAGCGCTTGCGCTATCTTTTCGATGTTTGACGATCTCAACCGATCACGGCGCGCGGCAGATTGTTTCCTTTCAAATACTTTCACAATTCACATTTGATTTCTCGTCTTCAGTTTTATATTCTGCACGTGTTTGTGTGTCTTGGTAGTGTGCCTATTGTGAAAAGGTATGTAAGAATGTAATAATAATGCAATTATTTAAAAGAAAACTAATATATAAACAAATAAAGATGGAGGGTCAACAAAAGGAAACGTCCCGATCAAGGAATTTTACTGACACCGAAGTCGACTTACTAGTGACTCTTGCTACTCGGAAGAAACATGTTCTGGAGTGCAAAAGAACAGGAGTTTTTACAAACCGCCAAAAAAATACAGCATGGGAGGAATTAAGCCAAGAGTTTAACGCAACTACCTTTGGCGGTTTCCGTTCCTGTGCTGTATTGAAAAGTAAGTGGCAGAATATAAAAAAAGACAGTGCTAAGAACCACGCTGCACAAAGAAGGGAAGCTACAAAAACTGGTGGTGGCCCCCCAGGAAAACCATGTTTCACAAACATCGACGCAAAAGTGCAGGACATACTGGGGGAGCGAGTAACCGGGATGGCTTCAGAATGTGATGGAGATGCAGATTTCGATATAATAATATCGCGTAAGTTTAAAGTAAAGATTGAAATAAATTAATAATACGATATTTTTTATTTATGAATTCATCAGCTCCGAAGTTAAGTTTTGAAGCGGCAGGACCCAACGAGGAGCCAGGTCCGAGTCACGTAGAAGATGTTGAGCCAAGTCCAAGCCACATGGAAAATTTCATACCAGTGGCTAACTGGAGTGATTACACTCCAGTTATGCTCAAGGGGCCCATAGCAGATCCTTTACAGAAGACTCCAAGACGACGTGAGTAATTAAAAAATGTTGTCTCTAAAGTAAAAGTTCAACCAAAAAAAATTAAAATAATTAGGTAGATGTCGACAAGTTTGTACTTAATACAGAAAATTATTCTAGGCAAATCCAACATTTCCGGCCATGTGACAAATAAGAAATGGTGTCTTGTGGCGGACAAGAAGCTGGAGTTACTGGAGCTCCAGCGAGAATGGGCCCAAAAAGAGCACCAGCAACGCATGCAATTTGCCCAGCAACGCATGCAATTTGCAAAGGAAGAGCATGAGCTCAAATTGAAGCTCATGCAAGAAGAACACATAAAAAGATTAAAAAATATATAATATTTTATTGTAAGCGTTGAAAATATAGTATGTAATTATTCCGTACTAAATTATTATCCCGTCTCCCGTTATTTTCGACAGGAACATCTATAGCGTAGTTAAACGCTCCTTCGGCCTCCCTGTCTAGTTGTGGAGGGTCGTCCTCATTTTGTTCGCAAGCAATATTGTGCATCACAAATTGTTTGTACATTGAATGACATGAAATTTTTTCTGTTGCAAAATATTTCTGCGTTTTGTCCTCCTACAATAATCAGTATTAATTAATTAAAAACACATTTTGGTTGAACATACTAACCTGGAGACTGAATTTTAACATGAGTACAGTCAAGTGCTCCAATGACCCTTGGAAATCGTGCTTTCTGATAGAACCCCCTTTGTACGCTTAGACGCTCCGCTTCAGTTTGAGGAAATTTAATAAAACGAGGCCTCAAGCGAGCAATGACCTGCGTTACCTATAAGTTCAAGTTGTAATTATTGGAATAACTTTAAAAGGGATTTATTTACTAACCTTAAATATTACTCTATCAGCTGTACTTTTGTGTACCCCAACAAAATCACCGACTACAATTAACATGCTGCCACTTGCGTAGAACCTTAACGTCAATAGAACCATTTCCAATGGTGTAAGAGCATGATTCCTATGAAATGGAGATAACTAATTACACATAATTTGAATTTTTGTGACACTTGACTTCCCGTTAAGCTTTAAGTGTATAAGTAGGTACATAACTTACCAATTTGTTGCTGATTTTATTTCGTCTTCTACAAGCCCTACAATAAATATTACACAGTTCTTTGATAACCGGAAGCGAGCGATGAAGTCAAATTCGTCCCAGTGGGTAAAATGATTTCTTCGTTCTAAGAACACTCTTCTCGGCCTTCTAATTCTACCCAAATAGTGTTCTACGAAATTTATTTCATCCTCATCATCAGAGGACAAAAATATATTCACAGGGGCCATGGCCATAACCTTAAAAATTAAAGCGCGTCCGACACTTTTTGAAATTATTTGTTGTTGTCTGTCAGAAAATATTCTAATGTCATTGGTCAAATCTACTAGCAGGACTACCAACTATGAAATATTGTGGATTACCAAATCCATTCTTGTCAATGGTCAACGAAGTCACTGAAATACGGTTCCCTGGTTAACGCAAAATAAATTTTGGGCTTAACTTTAATTTGAGTTAGTTAATCCAAAAGTTAACTCAGCACTGAAATACCGGGCCTAAGTAGGACTCGAGACGCGTGAACCTTGTTGTGAGATGCTCAATGCGATGGGCTGGCAATTTTGACATGGCTCCAGAAAACCGCGATTTAAAATCCGAAATAAAGGCGTTTCAATGGTAACTTCAAAACAGTGCCTCAAACTTAAATAATCAAAAAATAGAACGTCTACATCGAATGTTTTGATTTTTGGGCACCTTATAATACTATATCGTAGTTTTCTCGTGATACCATTAATTTGAGTTTTGCATTTTGTGTCCGTACGGACTGTATGATTTTTGTACGACTTATGGATTTGGAATCCATAGGGCAACACATTTGACTAGTTCATTTTCAAGTGCCTACAGAATCGTTTAAAACACATTTTTTCAGGGCAAGCACTCTTATAGTTCTGAAGATTTTTATTTTTATAAAAGTGGACTCAGTTCATTGATCCAAGCAGGAAGTTAGTTTGTGGAAAAACGAATCGAAACGGGTTCTGTACTCGTTTCTTGAATGAAATGTACATAGTAGACCTGCTTCTTCTATTATTCCAAATTGTGTAATTAAATATTAACCATGTAGTATCAAGTCCTTTAATTTTTGAATTCTAGATGACGTCTTAATATAATCCTTTTCTCACGCCTGGATAACTTGTGCGTCGTGTCGGACGGCCAATTAAATAATAATTAAATAATCTGATGTAATTAAAGTATTTACATGCTCGTTCTTTGAAGCAATGGCATTACGGGGCCCGGAACAATATGCACCGAGGTTACGCATGCCGTCGGACAGAACTATTTTTTGACCTATCTAAACGAATGAGAAAATTTAAATCGAAAGGATTTTCCACAAGGTGACAAATTACCACATATGTACGTCAATTAATGATGTTGGTTGTAGTTTTATTGAAGCGCGGCATGATTGCAGGACTTTGTATGAATGATCTTGGCGCTCAGTGCCTAACAACCGATTCAATGTTAAGTAGTCTTTGATGGCAGACAACAAACAACGATTATAAGTTGAAATGCTTCTCACAAATTGAAAACTTAGCAGAATGGTAAGGTGTGTGTTACTCTTACCTTGTGGACCTTGAGTTTGTTGCATTGTATAATTATTTAATGTAAACAACAAAATGCTCCACCATGAAGGTATCTTCGAAGCTGCCGAAGCCTTCACGAAATCGTTTGCGAAACCGACACAGTCTTTTGTTGAGAAAGGGAATAGTCAGTTCAGTTCAATGGATCATTATTTGAAACGAATCCATTTTGTTAGCCATAGAGTGGGATGTATATTTTCCAAAGTCCTGCTTCATCTTGGGCTGTATTAGCACCACGTTTGAAAGAACGGTACAGCTTGGAAAGAATAGCTTTGCGGGTGAATTATCTGTAGTCCGAGATGCGCACTATTAACGCTGATTTTCACATTTTCACACAACCGGCTCCAGACGGTGCGTTCACTCGCCAGACATTCGCCAAATATAAGCAAATTCGGCATCGTGTGGACGATACATGCGTTCATGGGTATAAATTTGTTCGAATGACAAATGTTGGACAAGCTAAATACTACATGCAAAGAGTGTTTGCTTGTCAAATCTGCGCTAAGCGATGGATACAGCAAATCGTGTGGACCATACCACAAATGTATTTTATTTAATATGGGAAGGTTTGCTTTAGGGGCGGTAAATAAGCACACATCAAAGGAGTGAAATCGAATAACTTGAGGGATGACTGTGGTGAGATCTTAAATAATTAGTAAAAAACTTTCAAAGCTATCACCGGATGCCAAAAATCGAAGGGTAACAGCTAAACGTTTCTTTGTGGGATTTGCTTTTTTCGTGTTGGTTTCTTTTTTGGTTATATATGGAGCTATTTCTTGTAAAAGATACTCAAGATCTGTTAAGGACTTATGGTACGTTCACCACCCAAACTAATTCCTTACAAGAGCGCTAGTAGTAAGCATCAGAGTATTTGAAGACAATGTACTTCCCTACTCGGTTGAAGCTACCACCTCCAAGACAACTTCTACCTGCAGCTCACTACTCATATCGTCTAAAGGCAATATATTTTATTTATGAGCCCCATTCATGAAATTATTGAGCCAACACATATTTACTGTCAACAAAGTTGGTCGAGTTGAAAGCCGGACAGCCGACGATTGTTTTTAGGTACTCAGCACGAAAATATTATGCAAAATATTCATTATGAACATAACTAATAAACAATTCTCCGAATTTGAAATAAAATATTGTTAGATCTTTGGCAGATAACCAATGGGCAGGTCCCGCATAACAATGGGCCTTCCGGGGGTGAGAATTGTTTTTTTTGGTCAGGCGCTGGCTGTTGGCTCTAGCATGAAATGCTGAATTAGACTGTTGTTCTCCATTTTATTCCCTTGTTTTGACTCGGACGAGTGAGGTAAACCAGAACACAGACTCTCAACGACGAAGAGACGTGTCAGTGGGTCGTGATAGTGAGTCCAAGACGGGTGGTTGCGCGTGGTATCAACATTTTGCTGGTGTTTTTGCTTTGTTGTTTGTTGTTGTTGTTAGTGGTCGCAGTGCCATCTTTACGTTGACCAAACTCTGCGGCGAGGTAAGTCCAGTCAAACTTTCCTTGTGTCCGCTACAAATCTCATGTACATTTATCAGCATTTGTCGCTGATCAAAATCACCTTCGGGAAATACATTCGGCCTCTTCGATGTTGTAATTTTCTAAATTAATAATTACAGTCCACTACGGGTTTGAAACAACACTTTTCATTCATTGTATAATTTGCTTCAAATTTCGTACGTCCATAGTGTGATCCTCTTTGTACTGGATCACACTGTACTTGGTCTTTCGGACATTACAAAAAATAAACTGCTGAATATGGTTAACAACAATTGATTTCCTACTTGATACAAAAAACTCAAGCGAGATGTTGACGTCGTGGTTTAAATGGAAGAGAGCGATGATAGAGCCAACAGCCAGCGCCTGGCCAAAAATCCAGTCTCACCCCTGTAAGGCCTTTTGCTATACGGCAATTGCGCATTGGTTATCTACCGGAAATCCAAGATAGTCACATTATATGGGAATAATAAAGCAGCACCAAATGGAAAAATAATTAGGCAACAAGCATATAAAGCATACAAGCATATAATAAAATATGTTTATAAACAAATACAGTAAATATTATTCAAATGGACCCCTTCCCCCCTAATGCCAGTTAATTGAAATCTTTTAATGGAATTGACAAACCATCTTCCGTATCATTATTTGGATCCTTAATTTTTAAACCGCATGGTAACCGAACATCTATTCGTTCGGGAAGAATAAATACAGTTCAAGTAAAATTAATTTAGTTTAGTTTTGAAAGCGTTTTATTTTCCCATCAAACAGAATCTTTGTAAATTTGCTCCACTGAAGAAACGCTATCAGTATATATAATGAAGTCCCAGTGATTTCTTCCAGTGATGTTGAGCCGATCTTGAATTAAAAGATGATAATTATTAATGGAGTTACAAACACTTATCTGGAAATTACTGAGGCAATCCATTTGTAATTTTAAAGCATACCATCTTTTGACTAACGTCTTTTATTAAACGGCCTAATAGTGACGGTAGACATTTTACCTCCGCTAACCCATTCGTTGATATAAAACCATTTTGCCAGTAGTACATTTGATCGAATGCAAGACAACTTTGGGATATTGTTTCAATGCAATTCCTAAATCCACTATTTGCCTTCCAGACAATAAATCGTTAATATCTTTTGGTGTCTCTACTTTCTTAACACATAAAAAATTTACCAAACTGCTAAAATAAACGTTGAAATGTTTAATCTTCTTACAAATTGTTCCCACCTATCTGTTTGCATGTCGTATTCATAATTGGCTGCTGGCAAAATTTGGCCTGATGATGTCGAAGTTATTGCTTGATTTGAATTGACCACTTCCTCACTTTTTCTTAACCGAATTAATATTTTACTAACCGTATGAGTAAATTATAGTTTTTCGTACATCTTCAATACCTGCAATTTTCTTTGGGATCCGCCAATAAAGAATTTTTTATCGGTGAATATTGGAAGTGGTCACAATTTTTTGGTCTGCGAATATATGAACCGCGAACAACGAATTTTGACGCTATAAAAACAAAAAATGACAAAGTATCTCACATATCTGCATTTAAGTGTAGGTGCGGGGGCAATCGAGGAAGGAGGTCGAGATTTTTACATTTCGGTATAATTCTTTTTGAAGTAATCAGTAGTTGGAAAAATATAAAAATTGCAGTCATAATTATTAAGAATCAGTCTATAAGTTGTTCTTAATGTTTATTTATCAGAAATGCACAGTAGTCCAGTGGAAACGCTAAAAATTGTAAAAAATAAATAAAAATTTGTCATTTTCGCAACGGAGCAAATAGCGTTCTGTGTGAGCAGTCTATTACCATTGTATATGGTAATATGGATAATCATACAACGCTATTACGAAATAAGAGTACGAGATCGCTACTAGTGGCTAGCGGCAGCGCCTGCTGCTAGCGATTTTCCGTCACTGGGAATATTTGTTGGCCGGCGGGGTCTAGACGCTAGTTCACTTTAGAGTCGATTTTTGATAAAGCCACTTCTACATTCGGGTGAAAGAGTGTTGACGCACAGTCCATGTAAAATGGAATTTGTGTCACGAATTAAGCACAAAGTTTTAAGTGGACAAAGTAGATAGCTTATGGCAAATAGTGTGATCTATTTTATGCGAAGAGGGACTGAATCAAATACACCAATTAAAAGTAGTGTTGAGCAAGTTGATCTCGAAATCAAAACAGTAGAAGGTGGATAAATTGAATCTTTTTCCACAACAAATAAGAAGATAATGCTGATAAAGGGTATTCTAAGACAAAATATTATAAATTTTTCAGCAACAGAAAAAATCCCAATCTGCGTCGAATATACAGAAAATTTGCTGCGGATACAAATTATATTGGTTTGCGCCAACATTTACGGAAAGTCATTAGAGAAATTGTATTTCGCTGATGAAAAACCAAAACCAATAGAAAGCTCTTAATGGAATAATGTGATTTTCGGCACTTGAGACTAAATAATTTATGAAATATGAAGCGGTTCTGTGAAGAACATTGACATATTGTTTATATGGTCGAAACATACATCTTATCCTCACATACGATATATAGAAGTTAGAATAATAATTCTAATGAAGGTCTGCGCAAACCGATATTGAAAGGCCAATAATTAATTATTGTCCATACGTGTAGTAAAAATGACTATATTTAAAATCTAAATTCAAAATTACAATGGGAGATTATATTGATGCTATATACTTTTTAAATTATAAGAGATGGCTCCAGAAAATTATTATTTCTAATTTGCCCCCAAATAGTGTCTTAGTTATTGATATTGCCCCATAGCACAACGTCCAAACTGAGAAATCCACAAATATGGGTACGAGGAAAAGAGACCTGAAAGAGTGGCTACGAGAACTACACATTATGTATAAGGATGACAGTTAAAAGTGGATTTGTATAGTTATGTAAACTTAAGAAATTGATCAATTTTTAAGTGATAACAGTTACATGGCTTTTTCTTTATCACCCAGATCTAAATCCTATTGAACTAGTGTGGACTTCCTTGAAGCAATTCGTGGCTGAGAGAAATGTGGATTTCAATTTTAAAAATATTGAACGAACGATTTTTTTTTTAATAAATTTTCTGCGGATGAATAGAAGTCACGCTGCGAACATGGTAAAAATATGGAAACGTATTTTAAGGAGAAGGAACAGGTGTTGGACTTAATTGTGGAGGAGTTAAGAATACATTTGGAAGACAGTGATCATAATACTGAAAGTGATAGTGACTCAGACTATAATTGCTCTGATGCGGACAGTACTTTCAGGAGTAGAATCTCCTTAAACTATTAATTTTAATTACTGTTCTCAAATGCATTTGTAATTTTCGGTTTAACCAAGGATTCATTTTCCAAGAGTACTTTACTACTTTAGTATCTTTTTTCACTTAATATTAGTGCGTCAAGTTTTCACAATTATTACAACCTTAATACACCATGGTCTCTATTATTCTATGTTTTTAATTCTATGTAGGTACATTGAATCTGTGTTAACGTCTGGGTCTGCCATTAATAAATCATTATTTCTTCTTCACATAACCCCGCATAGTAAGTGTTACTTTTGACACAACTACTTCTAGTTACTAGACCGCCCATACTCTACATCTTTGTTCTTCCAACGCGTTTTCCGTTCCTCGTTTGCGCAGATTTTGATGTCTGGAGACGACCCTAATCGCTCTAGTACAATTCTCTGATGGCCCTCGTTTATTCATTTAGTCATTATTTCTGGAGATCGTTGAGTGAAATTCCAGATTTTTTGTTGTTGTGTGGTTGGTTCTATATTATCAACCGCATTTCATGAGACCTGTTTTGGCCGAAATTTACCTTTCTGATGATGAAGAAATTAGAAATGAGATATGATGCTCCTATTACACACGTACACACTTTCAACGCGAAAATCTACCAGTGTTTTTACTTTACGAAGTGCTGCTTAGACGTGTTCTTCGCGCTGGCACACACACGGGCCCCATCAACACATCGATTTTCAGGCAAGCACACGGTGATTATTTTCGTTCTATTAGCTTCCTTTCAACGGCGTTACCCCCGACAACACACATAAGATCGACAAGAATCCAGGAAAAGAAACGAAGCCCGCAAAGAAGCGGCTCTGATTGGACTCGATCGCCAATCTAGAAAAGAGATCCGGCCAAAATTTCTTTTATAAAAATGCCAGAATATTATCACAGGAGAAAACGGCGGAGAATATGAGACAAAGGAGGTTAATAGTGGCCGAAAGGGAGACATAACTATTCAACCCCATTTCCACTATGATTTCAGAAGAACATGCTGCAAAATTGTTAGCTATACGCAATGTTATGGACTTATAACAAACTACTGCAACGACTTTCGAAGAACACGTTTTATTGAAGTAAGAAATTCAGAAATGATACAGATCCATTGACTCACGTGGCTCCGTTTTGTGCCAGTAAATAATGAAGAGTCAAAGTGATCTTCACAAGCCCGTGCTTCTCAAAAAACCAACCGAGACGGTGTGGACGTAACCTCTGCGAGCTTTATAAATCTGGACGAGGTCGCCGAGCTTCAACCACTAGCCCGAGTGTCTGGACGCGCCATAACTTACAATACCGGGTGGTCTGATAAACAGGCTTTTTTATTCTCTAATTGTTTAAAGCCTTTATCGCCCATAATCACAGCTCCGACAGGCAACCTTTTTAAGTATCTGTAAAGACCATTGTATCAATCTATTCGGAGTGTTTGAAATTAAATACTTAATAGTATTAGACTTCTTGTAGTTAGACCAAGTTAGAGCTTTTTGATCAGCTGAACTTTTGAGTTACTATTTTAGGGTAGTATATACCAGATTGAACATTATTAAAAGTTACTGAATGGGAGGATTACCTTTTATTGCATCTGTAGTGGGCCAAAACATTATTTCATTCATTAGTTGTGACTAAGGAGTCACACTTCTTTGAAAAATTTATACTCTATTGTAATTTTGGTATACATTCGTAACTTTTCAATTAATTTTTTTTACATGGTGTTCCATTTGTTAATTTTTTTAGCTTTAACAGTTTCAATATTGGCATTGCAAAATCTGAAGTTGGACTTTTGCGACTAGTACCACGAATACTAGTGTCACTATCAACAAAACATGGAAAAGATGGAACATCAATTTTTTTCAATGGAAGTTGCAAAGGAGTAGGAAAAAAAGGAGGTGATGTATAATTTTTTTCCTGTTTAATGACCTGGACATGTTAACTTTGATAACTGATTTGGGTTTCACAAGTAAAAATTAAGTTTTTACATGGATACTCTTTTATCTGACTGACATACGAATATATTAGGAACAACTCCACTTTTCAATTTTTTTCATCATTAAATATTGAAGGCAATTAATTGTTCATATCTTTGAGCTGAATAGGGACAGTTTAGGACATTGATATAGAATTAATGCTTACAAACTCACATTCGTGGTTCTTCACAACAACGAATGTGACTTTTCAATTAGACATCTGAAAAATTTCTGCGTGCAGCAGCAAAACAATATTTTCTTATCTTACCGTCTGCACATTAGTATCTTATTTAGAGTCTTTACACTCGAATTAGGGCATTCTGGCACAAAACATCACTTTCTCTGACGCATTATAAATTCACATTGACATTATAAAAGAAATTTTCTTTTCAAAACGTTCTTATTATTATTGATTTATTGATTAACGCTGAAACTGAAAATTGGTGATAATACCTATTGCGGAACGAATTTTGTTTAAGCGAGTTTATAACGTCGTATTTATTTTTGAAGTGAAACTTCTTTAGGCCCGGTAGGGTAAGTTGAATGCTAGGAGCGTCAGCGGTCACGAAAAAGTGAAACGCTGGGAGGGGAACGAGTGGAGGGAGCACGGGCTCTTCCACTCCTCATACCCACACGGTGGTAAGAGGGGAATCTTTCTCAGATAATACGCCGCCTTGTGAGTAAATGTGGAATTACGTCAGAAGTGGGGACGGTTCAGTTGGCGTGTTAGTTGTTTACCGTAACTATATGGCAGTAACCTCTATTCTGCATTTTTTTATGTTTATTTTATATTATGAATGAAAAATTTAATTTGAAAATCAATAATGATCCATCAGTACCAACGACAAAAGCAGGAACAACAATTGATGCTGTGTTTGTCAGATATTTAGAGCAATCGAAATCAACTGTGTATATATCGTATTTCAGTTACCATAAACCAATCCTATAATTTCTAAATTCTATTGAAAATGAATAAAATACAATTTTCACTTTGCCTTAATATATGTGTGCTGTGTCTGATGATAATTTCCCTTTTGTCACCACAATTTTCCAAGAAAAATCCTTAATCAATTGACCTAAATTTATATGAGACTCGTTTACATTTCAAACTAGTCTCACTTCTGTCGTGCGTAGTTTTTACGCACAGGATTTTTTTTGATCTCTTCGATTTTGTTTTATGCAACCATCAGTTAAACCCGCGATTATTTGACGGTTGTCATACATCAAGGACCCTTCTGGTTGCCCGTCAACGTTAAACTATCGTTTTAGAATCCCAGCGGACGCGACGTCTGATAAGATAAAAATGCGTCTGACGTCAGAACGGTCGTTTATACTAACCAAACAAAATACTATCGACATTCCATTTGCATCATTCCACCATCAATATAACAAATAACGCTCACATCGTCATCCGTGACGGACACTCCTTTTTGTATCTTGGTCGAGCTCCCATATGCTAATCGCGACTCTCTTCCCATCGATCCGAACTTTCAGTTTTGCCAACTTCGAAAAAACTGGCAAAATACAAATTCAGTTTTGCCGCTGTTTAGAAGAATTAATATTTGGTGTTTTTCACATGTAAAAGACTTGTCGAAATTTGATGCAGAACTCCTTAATTGTTTGACGAAAAATTAGGGATTGTTAAATCCATATGGAAAAAACCGAAGCGAGAACGGACGAAAATATTCGAGTGTGAAATGCCGGCTTCGGCGTTATCTTGATGTTGCACGGAGACCTTATTCGGGATGATTGACAGGCGGAAGAGCTTAACTGAAAAGTGGTGGTTGGGAGAGGGAACCGCATGGTGTCGAAATGTGGGTTCAAAGGATTGAGGTCTTGGAAATCTTGTTTTCAAGATGTTCATGACAAACTGCAGAAAAGTGTACAATTATTCGTTTTACTTTGATACCTTGAAAAAGCCTTCGGTTTCTTTTTGGAAAATTTAAGGGAAAACGTGAAACTTGTTTTGAAATGATTACTGATATGGCTTATGGAGTATCATCCACACAAACTGTAATTTCTTGAAACTGCTAAGTAACATATTTTTTTACACAGCCATCCTTGGTAGATATTGCCTTAAAAGTACCTTGACACTTAATAAAAATAATTCTCAAAAATATTACACAATGCCAGCTTCTGTGATATGTTTGAAATTTTGGCGAATAAGCATATTTGAAGTAAAATTTGATTTTTTAGAAATAGTTCTGATGGAATTGATAGAGGGTTGGCGGTGAGTTAACGGTAGTCATTTAAATACAAAATATTTGCATTACATAGATATCGATTTAGGGCTATATCTACATATGCAAATTTTCAGGGAGAAATTATGATAAGATTTCCGGATACTTTAGTTGTGAGGGTCGTACCTATTTAGCGATAAAGATTTGCGAAATTACGCAAAAACTGTTCTTACACATAATACGTACATGTAAGTTTTTGTTGCGGGTATAGCATTAAAGGGATAATTCCTGTAAGAGAAATTGCAAACGTCGCGGTATAACTTTAGAGTAACTTGAATGATCATTCTTGTTGTTTCTTTAATTTTTAGGATTGATTCACATTTAGCGTTGCCGCAAAATACAAAATAATTTGTGGTTTCACGTCAACAAAACCTTACAAATGCATAACCACACTAAATCTGCATCCAATAGGTATTTTTATGCTCCATCTACGCATCGAAGCCGAACAAGAAGCAACATTTTTTTTTATTGAATTGTAAATTTTAACACAATTCTTTTATTCAGCCTTATCTGCAAGGTTAGGAAGCCTTGATGCAAGATTAGACTCCTTTGAAGAATATTTCGATGATACTTTGGTAATCAAACTGCATTAGATTAATTATTGTTTTGTTAGTTTTGCAAAAATAGTTGGGAGCTGCATTTATTTAACGGCCGCTCAATTTCTAAACGATATTTATTATTTAGTAGGTTTATTGATTCACAATTATATTCTTGGAATCTTTCGCCATAAGAATCTATTTGGTCCTCAAATTTTTCTTCTCTGGTTTCAATTTTCTTTTTTAACCTTTCCTAAAAGAACAACGTATCAACCATAATATAGTTATGCGATTCCGTTGATCGGGAAGCAAATAATGTATGCTGTAGGTGCGAAACCACAACAAAATTATAAATTAAAGTGTTGTATTTCAAATCTGTAGCGGACTGTATAAATTCTGAAAAAGACAACTCCGGAAAGTCCGGATGTGTTGCTTGGGGGCGACTTTGATCATCGACAAATGCTGACAAATGACAAAAGTGTGTTGTAGCTGACACACGGGAATTTAAGTGGACTTAACTCGCCACGGAGTTTGTTCAATCGAAGATAACACTGCACCACTATAACCAAAACAACCACAACAGGGAATGCACCCGAAGATGTTCAAAAACGCGAAAAATCCCTCTTGATGGTACAAGAAACCAAACCTGACTCTCGACTCAGACAACGCCACTATCTACTTAAGTCGCGGGAAACAACAGAGCAGCTGGAATGTGAAACAGAAAGTGTATAGATAATTGTGCAGCAACAACGACAAAATTTTCTCAGAAATGGGTGTTATGTATCTCTAGTACTCCTTCTCTTCCAAACAATTAATCACTCCTATGTCATCACAGAAACGTAACTTAGAAATCACCATATTAAGATTGTGTGTAATTTATTGCCTACCACTCATTTCAGTGAATGACTCATGAAAGGAAATTTTTCATAGTCAAATTTTTTTTTCTTTACAAAATTTATAAAGAGGCGGCGCTTCGCTCAGCCTCCTTGAAATTTTGAAACCAAATACTGTAACCTCTAAACACCAGTATTTTTATATTGGGTCGGTACGTGTGCATAGAATTGTGTCTTTAGTTTGACGCCTGGGCTGTCAGTGTCAGGCAGTCGAAACGGATTTCTTTTACGATTCAGAACGAATGTGTCTGACACGAAAAATCTTTAAACTGAGTGATTTTGACATCTCTGTCGCAAAATCGTATGCCTTGTCTGATTGTTGTCTTTTCTTAAGTTCTCTACGTTTGGTAAGACTTTGGTGTGCTCCAAATAAAAGTGTGTTATATTTGTATTGAAATGGCAACGATAATTCAACAATCGTTGCTTTATTGTTTGTACACAATCAGCGTCTACACGTAAACAAACAAAACACGTGAAACGAGTAAACGGTACAAACCAACTCAAAACGCAAAAAATACAACTTTTGTCTTGAGGCGTAGGTAGCAAAATGCTTGACTTCAGCTTAACTCTAAGTTTTGCCTTACTCTGCCTACTGCAAATTTTGTTAGTTCGGAGTGTTGAAGTTGAGAAGACTAGTATTGCCAAAAATTTACGAATTTTCATTTCTTGTCATCGGTCTTATTGATTCCTTGATTGACATTGTATTTGTATGTTGCAGCGTCCGCAGTGTGATGCACAAGTACCTGGAGAAGAAGAACGAGGTGAACTTCGACAAGATCTTTCATCAGACTTTAGGTGAGTCTCCTTCGAACCGATTGGGGTCTGACTTTTAGGATCGATGAAAAAGGGGATGTCGGGCTTGAATTATTGAATCTCGTGCTTCTCGCTCGATCAGCAACCGTTGTCGACCGAACAATAATAGGAATATTGCGCCAAGAAAGATGAGCGGTTTGCAAATCCGAAGTTTACATTGATAATTTACAATTCGATTGAGGATTAGGTAGAAGTTACTCGCTGTCAGTACGACTGTCTTTAAAACAGTGCTTAATCATTGATAGTATTTTTTTCTTTTGGTAGTATTACCACGTGGTTTTTGCATTAATATTCTTTGCACTTAAAACGAAACTTGACTGTTTTGTAACTAGTTGTCCGATCTAGTTCAAAGAGGATCACACTGTGGGCGGCGCGGGTGCAAAACCGCAAGAAAATTGCCGCAACGGAAATGTGGTGTAAATTAAAATAATGATTTTCAACTTTGTAGCGGAGTGTATTTATGAAATTTGAAAGGCCGAATGTGTTACTTGAGTGCGACTTTAGTCAGCGACAAATGCTAAGAAATTACAAAGAAGGGTTGTAGCGGACACAAGGAAAGTTTGACTGGATTTACCTCGAGGCGGAGTTTGGTCAGCCCAGATGGCACTGCGACCACTATCAAAAAAGCAACAACAAAGGAAATGCACCCGAAATTGTTCAAACACGCGAAGCAACCCGTCTTGGTGGTGCAAGGAACCAAACTCGACTCTAATAAGACTACGCCTCTAACACCTAAGTGGGTTGCGGGGATATGTTGTCTTGCTGAATTCGCACGTCCGAGACAAAACAACGGGGCGAAACACCAGTAGATGTGGAGAAAGATGTTTGAAAGGTTTTTGATGAACAAGATTCAACGCTGTCAATTTTTAAGTAGAAACTTCAATTGCCACGTTATGTTACGCCATTTCTTTGCTGATTTAGTAACTGTTAAAGCAAAGCAATGACGATGTTAACTTTATAACTAACCGTTTTAACGACTCTTAAAGTTAATCGTAATTGTGTCAGTACGTGACAGTTAATTATCAATTGACAAGGGCTAATAACGGTTTGCGGACTCCAAACTGAATATACTAGAATAAACTTAACTGTCCAAACTTCGTGCTCCGCATCAAATGGGCTGAGGATAAGGGAAGTAGCCGCTACTTCCCTACTTCTGAAGGAACAGATCGCCGCGATCTGTTCCTTCATCAAGCCAACTACACTTAACTGTGTCAACATGGAAAACGTTCGTGTATTCTTTCCTCGTAACAGGAGTTATCATAAAGTTAACCCAGTACTTCACTTGTGGGCAACACGTTTTCTTGGTGATCCCGTTGAGCTGCAGTCTTATCTTTGATGGATACTATAGTAGAGTGGTCACACTGAAAAAGGTGCGTTTTGAACGTTTTTGTGACCACTTCTAAATGAAAATATATGAACTATTCAGATATGTTGCTTATGTCCTATGGATTTTAAATCCGTAAGTCGTACAAAGGTTGTACAGTGCACACGAACACAAAATGCAGAAGTCAAACTAATATTACAAGAAAGCTACAATATTGTAGTATAAGATGTCCGAAAATTAAAATATTCCCTGTAGACGTTCTATTTTAAAATATTTAATATTGAAACACTTTTTTTAAGCTACCAATGAAATGCCGTTGACTTTATTTTGGAGTATATAGAAAGAATATATACTACAATATTGTATTAGTTTGAATGATTTTTCTACGACTTACTGATTTAGAATCCATAGGATATTAGCAATACATCTGATTTAAGGTTATTTTGAGGTGCCCACATAATCGTTTAAAACGCATTTTTTTCAACGCGAGAACTCTAGTAGTAAAAGTAGAACATGAAAAAGACAGACAGGCGGCGAAGTTTGATAAGAAGAATGGTAATTTAGAACTTTACACGGGCCAATCATTGCGCAAGAAGATGCCGTCATTTTCCAATTGGCCCGTTAATAAGATTTTGAAGATTGAATACATTTTTATAACGGATTTATTGCTCAAAAGACATAAATGAATGGATTCTCTCACAGCCCCTCCTCGTACAACTTCCATTAACTCGCCAACTGCACTAAGTCAGGGCGGGCATCGATTTCGAGCTTCGGGTGCGAATTATCGACTCCGTGTCGCACCACTGCCAGCATCCATATCGGCTAATCAACGGTTTCCGTTAGGATTTGAAAGTTTTAATGCTATTACGTCGAAGTTTTAATAGGGGAGCTTAACTCCCCACTTAATACTTATTACCTATTTAAACACTGAAAACGATTTAAGTGTGGTTACGTATCTTGCTTCCGACCGCACCCTCACAAGAACGACCGTTCGCAATTTCGAGCTTCGGGCAAGAGACACGACAGAAAAAAAAGAGTGTCGTAACGCGACTTGGAGCCGGGATAAAAGCAAGCGAAACCGGGAGGAACGGCCGCCGGAGCTTTTTATGGCGGAAGAGGGCCTATTGGGAATCGGGAAGGCTAATCCGGGGCGAGCTTCAAATTACCAGATAGGGATGACAAGGTCAATGGTTCCTGGTCTTCTTGTGTCACTGCTGATGTTCAAGATTATCGAATTGTGGAAATGGTGACAATCTCGACTGGGTTTGCAATCTAGCCTAAACGAACATTAAGGAGAGAATTCTTGATTGAACAGCAACATCGTCTTATAGCACTATTCACCGATTAAAAGTCGGTGTCGAATACCGTCGATAGGTAATATTAATTGAAGTTTGCGAAGATATTGTTGTCGCGGTTTAATTTTTGTTAACTTGAAGTTGAAAACTTAGCGACGAGGTCACGCGGCAAATTCTCTGGCTTTATTGCCGAGGAACTTAAACAAGCCCTCCGACGCCTCTCGGTATATACTCCATAACTCTTGGTGCTCGACGATAACGGTTTAACTTCGCCAGGCGGTTATCTGATGTTAGTGAATAGAAGTCTCCATAACAATGCCTCCAGTTGTTTGCCTTCTGTCGACAAACTTTGTATCTCAACCCCAGTACTCGACGTTCTCTCGGAAAAACTCTCCATACTAGCACGTCACTTTCAAAGTCCCGGACGTCAGTCATCTTCGGTAATTGCGGAACGCTTTGATGGATGTCCGGTTCGCCAGGAAGCTCTTGTTCTCGTTTTATTTTTCTCTCTTTATTTCTGTTTTGGTCGCGACGTCGCTGGTCGGAGGTGGATAGTAAATACGTGATTGCGATGCCAAAAAGGGAAAAACATAAATCGGCGGTGTTGGCTTACGGAAGGTGGAGAAAAATATGTGCCCGCTGCGGTCTACGTATCGAACCTCAGGGGAGAATCCGTAAATCCCATTTCCGATATTAAATGCGGTCGATGTCTTGCCCCCGGCCGCGGAAGAGATGGAAGAAAGTCTCGGGAAAACTCTGGCAACTCTAATTGAGCGTTCCTTTAATAAATGTATTATCGCGCACTCCGATTTGCAGTAAATTCCGGTCGGAATGTCATTGCCATGAAGAAATAAGGCGAGAATAGAATGACGCCGAAACCACAACTATTCAGAAAAGTGAGAGCACATATATACAATAACAAAGATCAGTAAGAGTATAAATGTGAAGGCGGACGTGATTTTCAGTGTGTATAAAGGACACAAGTTTAGTTACTACTAAACTGCATTTGATTATTTACGGGTAATACCGAGGGTTTAAACTCCTCTTAGATTTAAGTTTAAAGAACATGCTCGAAATGTTTAACAGCATTCACTGATAGGTTAAGAGGCCTTGTTGCTTTAATGGTATAGACTTGTTTACACACCAAGGAAAAACGAGATGGATGAAGATACAATTTTTTATAAACTTTACCATAAAACGTGTAGAACCAAAATGGAATCCATATGGAATAATAAAGCTTTTCACAGGTGGAAAAAGTTACACAACAAAAAGTAAAATTTATAAGAGTCTTGGACTGAGAACCAGAGGGTTTCCTGAATTTTTTTTCAAACCCCGTTTTATTTCTTAAATTAAGCTTACATAGAATTCTGCATCATCTGCTGTATGAATCTCAAGCTTATTTCCAAAGATATTGTCACTAATCAAATGTCGAAATTGTTCTAAGCGACAATCAATGTCAATTTTAATAACCATAAGGTTTAGTGTTTGTTTATGTGGAAAGTATTTTGGATTTCCTGCTCCTGAGTGCATTAAAAACAATAATATGGCGAGTACTTTGGAAGAAATGAAGTAAAAGAAGATAGATTGTTTGTTAAACGTCAAAAATTTACGAATTTTTTACTTCACTTTTATTTAGAAAATTACAAAGTTTTAAAAATGTTAAAACTAACAGCTTGACAAACAAAAAACATTGAGCAAATAGAAGTTGCCTATCTTGAATGAAGCGGTTTAAAAGAACAAAACTTCCTTTCATTTTCTGTTAAATTAATTACATGCAACATCACGTAAGCAGAAAAATAACCTCTACTAGATAGAATTAAAATATTTAAATAAATTGAAATGGGGAGCAATAACTTACAATTTTCCGATTTCTCATGTTAAATCCCTATGGCCCAGTTTGCTCGAATCACTCTGTATATTCAATAAAACCCCATATACATAAGTTACTCGATAAATGAATGATAACGAAATTTGTAATTAATTTAAATGTTTACCTTAATACATTTTCCACAATGCCAAAACGTAAAAGTGATTTTCTTAACAATTCTAGAGTTGGCGCTTAGAACTCTTTAGTTTGAGAAGTATTAGTTAGCATAACCGCCAAAGCGATTGTTTTGTAGATTCTTGCTTTATTTGATTTACCAAAATTGCTTTCACTACTGGTGGGTCGAAAATAGATTTTTACCGTTCGAGGTTTTATAATCATTACAATAAAAGAACGAACATTTAACGGTTAACCATTTCACATTCTGTTAGACTGTTAAATCACTTCAAAATTGTGGAGCGCGCATTACTGTCTCTTCACGCCAGTGGCGCCCTCCCGTGCCGGTGCTCGCATAAGGCAGGCAACCCACTGCACCGCGGTGCAATCAGGGACGGACCTGTTAAATTACTTATTATATATATTTTTTATTCAATTTTTTTATTTGTTTAATACTGGGGTGGCCAATCTTTTCTCAGCCTGTGCCTGACTACGAAATTTCGTACGTGCCACACCAGGTTAATTTTTAAAGGCGTAAAATTATGGAACATCGATATGCATATTTTATTACTGTTATATTTTTGTAGCAATCATTAAAAGATCACAAACAGAACGCCATTATAAAAATAAAACATTATCTTAGTAAAGAAATGTAAATACAATAAAAATGTGCGTAATGAAGCTTTTTTTGTGAATCTGTATGCATTTTACAAGAATGTCGATGTTAGCGTTAGTTTTTGTTGCAGCAAGCTGTATATTTTCAGATATCAGTTGATTTTGAACTATATTTGGTTTTTATTTAGTTATAATAGAGAACATTTATTCGAAAATATATGTTGAGTCAAATTTATTCAATTGTGAACTCACGTAATCATCCTTGGTTTAAAATAAAATTTTATATATTAAAATGAGTTTCTAAAATTAATCAACCAATTCCGTAAGGAACTACCTAGTATTGTTACATAAAGGTATTGGTGGTGATCCTAAGAAAATTAAAAAATCTAGAGCAATTTTAGTCATAACAGAAACGAATTATAAAATTTAACACAGTCAGTATCTGTACAATTTGATTGAAAAAATTATAAATATAATAATTTTTCTTGAGACATTCCGTATATTTTACATTTAAACATTTGAAATAACTCGAATCGGATAATGAGCAACTAAGCAGTATCGGAAAGCAGCGCTTTCTTGAGTTTCTCGGCTTAAAAATGGTGAATGCAGATTCTCCCGGCGCCTCCGCCATTTGTGTCGTTAACCGAGACACCGACACATATCTCAAAATAACCTTTTGCTAGTTAACTTACAAAAGTATGGTAAATCATTTTTTTTTTTTAGAAATTCTGCACCAGTTCATCACAGAGATGTATGTCTACACATAACCTGATCTAACGTAAAAAGCTGTTGTCAAAATATATAGGCATGATTACATTATTGAGTGCATACAATCATTGAGAACTGAAGACATTTTTAAAGATAATCTTGTAAACGTTGGGAGATTTAATGCTCGTCGATTGTGCTGTTCTCATGTAAAAATTTAATTTAAAATGAATTCTGAAGCAGTTGTGGCATAAATAAAGTAATTTCAGAAAGTCTCGCAGATGCGATTCTGTCACAGAATTTATCATAGGATAAACATATTTTGTCGTCGACACTGTAGAATCTTCCAATATGCTGTATAAAGAGCTTCAAAAATGGTGAAGGCGCCGGGTGAATCTAAACGCTTTAAGACACGGCGGGCACTGCTAAATCAATCAGTTGAATGTTCTTATTAATTAAATCAATAGACTTTTTTCCTTTATTGAAGTATTAGACATGACCAGGTAAATTGCAGAAAAATTAAAAATACTACAGAAAGTTACTGGGAACTGAAAACAATGTCTATTCGAGTTCAACCACTCAGTCTTTGTGCCTCAAATGTATGGAGGTTATCGAAAACAAATTCCTACGATTCGGAGAAAAGAGCATAATATGTTGGTTGAAAACCACGAGCGTGTGACAGTTGCAGAGGGTTCAGTTCATTTTAAACAGACAAAAATGATTTTGTTTTATTTCATTATTTAAGTATTATTTATTTTTATTACATATCTTAAATATCTTAACACTTCCTGAATATTTAAATGATGTTTCTTTTAGTTTTAAGCTCAAGTCGTGTGATACTTCTTATCACGGTCAGTGGATAATCCACCAGTTTTATTTTTAAAAAACGGATTATGATAATTTTGAATTTATTCCACCGTGTTCTAACATTAAGTGGTGCCGTGCCGCCGTGTCGAACAAAACAATTTAAGTAACTTCTTTTTTTTAATGAGTAAAGATATAAAATTTAACAATGAAAAGATCTTTACTATTTTTAATCAGATTGAATGCAAATCAACAAATTTTCGGATTTTTCTTTTGTAAATCATTTTATTTTCATCTCAAATGTGTAGTATCTATTTGTACATCCATTACAGAAACATAGTATCTTGAAGAATAATTGCCCTAAACATTTTAGGATGATTCGTTTTTCATTTTGCTTTAATTCGCTCAGTTGCGAGGTTCTTCAATTCAATTTTAAAAATTTTATATTGCCCATTTTCCGAGTCGGTCTCATTTTAGGTAGTAAAATTCTGATTACTTAAACCAATTGTAAGTTAATTGGATCATTTAAGTAAAAACTTTGGAGCACCTGCAAATTTTTGTTTAAAAATAAACATAAGTTATTAATTAATTCCAGGTGGTTAATAAAACGGCGGCACAATTATATCTCTAGTAGATACCGCGCACTTGACATTCCATTCCTGTGTAAATAGACTCCAGTTGCGCTACCGCTCCTGTTCTAAATTCCTGTACAATATTACACGAATTCATCACTCAACATTCCCCCTGCAAAAAGTTGAAATATTTCGAATTTTTTTGCACAAAAAAATTTATGTCTTCTGAATGCTCCAGACGCTGAACACGGATCAATTAAAATCTGGCATGTATACAAGGGCTCTGAGATCCGATTTTAATTTGGTCGACGCTGATTTTAAGCCGCCACCGACGCCGTCGACTATATTGCCAACACGGGAGCAATCAAACACCGTCTCAGCGATTCATCTCTGGACCGATTCGTCTCAAAGAGACGATCGGTTCGGGGATGAAACATAATAACGGGAGATGCATCCTAGATATTATCTGGACGAATTGAAAAAGGAAGCCGACTGGTCTTATCGGACTGGGAAGAGAAGGAATTTCGATTCTATCATGGCGCCGGAGTTGGGTCCGGATCAAATCGCAAACCGGCCGGAAAGAGAACTGCGGCTAATTGGGAAAAATAGGTCGGCAAACGTTCGTTTATCTTCGTTAATTACTGGTTCTTGGGCAACGTTGATTTTTCACGCTTTGTGGACGTCCAGTGATGACAACCGGGTCATTTTTACAATGGTATTTTCGAATTTGTTGCATTCCGGGTGTTTATCCGCGTTGTCATTGGTTGGTCCTGAAAAGGAACGGGTTCGTGACGACGTTTTGGCAAAATCAAATTTGCCATCTTCAGGTCGCTTATTTGCATTGGTGTCGTCCGCGCTTGTCGGCCGACGACCGAATACTGGACCAGTATGTGATTTTGCGGAAACGTCGTCACAATCCCTAGGACCAACTATTGGCAACGCGGATGAACACCCGGAATGCAACCAATTCATTCAACACCCGCGGAAGCCTAAAAACAACAATATTTATATTTATAGGTCGGTCGAGAAGCTTTTCACAAGCGTAACGTCGAAAGGCCGGTCGTTTCACTGATAGACTGAAATATTATAGAAATGACGTATTTCGTTTTTTTTTTAAGTGAAACTTTTTTAGACCCGGTAGGGTAAGTCGAATGCTAGGAGCGTCAGCGGTCACGAAAATATGAAACGCTGGGAGGGGAATGAGTGGAGGGAGCACGGGCTCTCCACTTCTCATACCCGCACGGTAGTAGGAGGGGAATCTTTCTCAGATAATGCGCCGCCTTGTGAGTAAATGTGGAATTACGTCAGAAGTGAGGACAGTTCAGTTGGCGTGTTAGTTGTTTACCGTAACTATATGACAGTAACTTCTATTCTGCATTTCTTTATATTTATTTTATATTATGAATGAAAAATTTAATTTTAAAATCAATAATGATCCATCAGTACCAACGACAAAAGCAGGAACAACAATTGATGCTGTGTTTGCCAAATATTTAGAGCAATGGAAATCAACTATGTATATATCCTTTCAGTTACCATAAACCAATCCTATCATTTCTAAATTCTATTGAAAATTAATAAAATACAATTATTTTTACTTTGCCTCAATATGTGTGTGCTGTGTCTGATGATAATTTCCCTTTTTGTCACCACAATTTTCCAAGAAAAATCCTTAATCAATTGACCTGAATTTATATGATTTACATTTTAAACTAGGGAAGTTTCACTTCTGTGGTGTGTAATTCCTACGCACAGGATTTTTTTTTCCCATCAGGACGTACTTACCATTAGTCATCTTGCAGTTTTGAAATCAAAGAAGATAATGAATACGTAACTCCATCTGTTACCTTTATACAACTTTTAATCGGACGCATTATAAAGGATGCTCTCGTCGTCATGCACGCCTTTGACGAGAATGCATCGAGCACGCTGCATCATTACCTTCATTCTTTTTGTCGAGTATCTCATCACAGACTTAACTTCAGATTGAATGGAACGCAATTCTTATCCCAATTTCGTAAAAACGCAAATGTCCGTCAAGGGCCGACTTGTAAATGACACGACTCGACAGCCACCAATTCAACAAACTCGCACCCAAAAAGGACAACGGCGGCACGCAATTTCACCAAGTGCCCCCTGTGACCCACCCGTCTTAACCAAAGAACCAAGACCTCGCCAAACCTCGATCTCTTTTATCCAGCTTCTTATTTTAAGTTGATAGGACGCCCACTCGTCCTCCAGCCGCCAGTTAATTATTTATTTTAACGACGGCGTCGTTATTTTATGCATTAACAAGCAAATTCGAAACGAAATGAGCGAACCGCACGGTAACTTATAAACGATTATACGAACCGCCATATTGCAGCAGGGGGCAGCAACCAGAAACGTGCCGCCACAAAAACGTAAATAAACCGTTGTTCGTGATTATTTCGTAGAGTTGCGAAGGTCCCGCCGGGTTCTTTATCGATTCGTATCCTAAAGGAACGGGCGAGAGGATTGTGGAGATCCGGACGGCATTCCGTCCGATTTAATTACGTTGCAGGTATATCCATGGGAGAGGTCGGATGCCGGGACGCGTTAATAAGGAATGTGTCGGGCGGCGCGACGCATCGGTTTCGGAACTGAAGGTGTCGTCATGCCGGAACTGTTAGTGTCGCCTACCCCAACTGATGGTTTCTTCAGTACTAGGCGCAACGTTCTTCCTTGTAGAAACTGAAAAAGACGAATAACAGCTAGTATCTACCAAGGATAACGCTACAGCTCAACCGGATTACCAAGAAATAAAGTGCAGGGTTAACTTCTTGATAGTTTCCGTTACGAAGGAAGGAAGTAAGAGTGTTATCTTTGTTAACACGGTCAAGTGCAGCATTACATTTATACTAACATTTTGTTCAATATTTTCTCAAAAAATCTTATTCAAATGCCACCGCTATCTAGATAGAATTTCTTATATTTTATTAAAATGAAATTTTTTGATTCGCACAATTGCAATTTAACGGACAGCGTGTGAAGGAAAAAGTTTGCTGAAAATATATCATTTTTAGACTAGCGAACTGAGAAATCACGATTTAAAATTTTCTCCAATCTCCAAAATAAAGTCAACAATGTTTCAATGATAGTGTTAGAATCTGACTAGTAGAGAGTCAATGAGCCGATACAGGAGACTAGAGAGTGTAGTCTGCCCGTTGCTCAATGTGGATATTTGGAGACCGACGTTGGAGGTTTGAATCCCGCTCGACATAGACTCTTTTGGGTCTAACAATTTCAGAAGTGGGGTTCACCATTCGCTTTGGCTCCTGGGGATGTGGCAACCATGCTTGGGGTGTAGTTTCGGATAGGCAACCTGCGTGCATAAGATGTGTATGAGGTTGTGGTGTTACTAAGGTGGCTTTCCCTGAGGGCATCCGAAGACGGTTGTAACGTCAGGAAAGGCCGAACTGTAAGAATATGATTAGTAGAGAGTCAAAAGAGCGGATACGGAAGACTAGAGAGTGTAGTCTACCCGTGGTTCAGTGTGAGAGCGTGGAATGTTTGGAGATCGACATTGGGGGTTTGAGAGCCGCGCGAGGTAGACTATTTCGGGTTTAACAGTAGCTTCTATATAGTGGCTCAAACTTAAATATTTAAAAAATAGAACATTTACACACAATGTTTTGATTTTCAGGCACCTTATACTACAGTATCATAGTTTTTTTTTTAATACCATTAGATTGAATTTTGCATTTTGTGTCCGTACGCACTGCACGATTTTTGTGCGACTTACAGAATTTAGAATCCATAGTGCATAAGCAACACTTGTTTGTAGTTTATATATTTTTATTTTCAAGTGCCTTACACTCTATTGTTATAATTCGTTTAAGCTACAGCCGAAGTGTTAGTCTTCACTTATCCGCACATTTTTTCTTTCCCCCATTGCTACACTTTCCGAAGGCACTTGGCTCAACCAAGCCAAAAATATATACAAACAATCAGTAAGAAATCGACAAGGGGAGTGCTTTAAGTGAGACCAAGATAGTTTGATCTTGAAGGATGGCCGGTCTAACTCAATGGACTGCGACTGTGGGTATATGGTGGTGAATTTATGGGTGTCAGGCAAGTTTCTTTCTTGAATCACCCTTGATATAATCTTCCTTACTAAACTAGCTTAAGCGGAAACTATTATGTCCGCAAAAAAGGTCGAGAATCTTCTGCACACTTCTTTATATACAACACACTAGAAATATGGAAAATAGACAATACAAGATGTAGTAATACAGATTTAATATTGCACGATAATACTGATATTCATAACAAATACAATAGTACAGTAGTGTTGCCAGCATGCGGGTCTGGCTGGATGCAGTAAAACGCGGGCGCTGTACAATATTGACGGACGGAATAATACAATAATAAATAATAGATGCTTGAAAACCAACGATACTAAGACACAAAATGGGAAACACTCAAACGTACACTTTAAAATGGTTGCTTGAAGAATAAACGGAGCCGATAAAGTACCGGAAAACTCAAACCCGGGCTAAAGGCCACGAGAAACAACGATATTTAACGGAAAAGCTTGCCTGGTGTGCTGGGTCGCTAGACATCGAAGGTTTCTTCCGGTAAGGGTCCCGGATGGTGGAAAGATGGTGAACATGGCAAAATACAATCCGGCGACGAAGGAAAATCGCTAGGGTCGTCAAGGACAGCCACGACATCACACAACTGAAAACAAAAAAATTGCATGTTTCTGAAGTAGAAAGATGCAAGAATGAGGGCTCACGACTTGTTTTCAATTTTTATTTGTATAACTTACTCCCATCTTTTTAAAAAATTAGCTAAATAGCGATTGATATTATATGCAAATAAACCGCAAAATTCTAAATTTTGACGGCGAGGCTTCATAGGCAATTTAGTTGGCAACATGTCACTATAATTAGAATTTAGCTATTTGCAAGAGTTCTCGAGTTGGGCATAAAATACCGAAGCACTCACATATTTGATAAACGCTTGATTTAGGCATCTTTCGTCCTTCGTCCGCCAACCTTAAGGTTATATGCGTTTACAGCCGTATATCTCGATCTTACCTTGTAAACGTTAATATCAACGTTGTTGTCGGTTGATTCAACCACCATAGAGCACTAAAGAACAGGAAATAATGATTGTTATAGAACTGCCCGATCTGAGTAATCAGTTGCTGTCATGCTAGTTTTCGTTTGTCCCGGGTATTTAGTTTCTCCAGTGCCCATCTAAACTGAGAGGCGTTTTCTAATCCTCTGCGTGGGGATGCGCCTGATGGAGCACCAACAACCTCAGACACTTCTTACCGAGTGTTTTTTCTCTCTTAATTACAATTACATATAAAAAAAACATGGAACTCCTCCGTTATCGAACCGAAATACCCATGTTCATTTAACAGCTACGTGGCCGTATTTGTACTTCGTTTCTATCGACAACTCATTTGTTATTTATTACTTGTAAACCAAATTGCGGCTCAATTGCAACTAGTTACGGAAAGCTTTTTGCCACTGGAAATCTAATTTTTTCGTGGAAAACTTTTTTGCCCCACTAAATTGCTGTCTCGTTTCGAGTCCAATTGCGGTAATGGTTTCCTTCTTCAATTATTTCTTTTTTAATTCTGCCGCCGCTGCCAACGTCATTTCGACCGGTGATGCGGCGAGCGAAAAGGCTAAAGAAGAGGGAAATAGAAATATTGCCGGAATGTCGGAAAAGCAATTTCGGTAAACGTTCGAACTGGTTGCAACGTCACAACGTTGTGCATATTTCATGCAAACCGTTAAACGTTTGGTGTGTCTGCTTTTGTTTTTCTTTTCTTTTTTCATCTTTTGTGCTTGTGCACGAGCAGATATTAAAATTTAACGTGGTGGTGCGTCTCGTCGTCGAAGCGCACCACTCCTCCCGACTGGTGTAACCGAAAAATTTGTTTGTTTGGTGTCGCGTTGTCTTTTCAATTTTGGCAAATCAACGAATATGTGGAACTAGCCATGTTTTATTCATGATTACGAAAAACGAGACAAAATTGTTGAATCGAAGACGAAATATTTTGGAGGACAGCTGGGGTGTTTATGGTAAACACTACCGAAAGTTTGACGGACATAACTGTTTTAGGAACTTAAGTTTTTTTGAAAGTTTGAAATCAATTTTGTTGAAGATTATTGTCGTGTTATTGACTGTTTTATACCGGTTTTTGACTAGAAAAGCAACTCGTGTCTTTCCGTGCCTAAACACTTGCAACGTGTTCGACGCTTCTGGGTTTCAAAATTTTGACCAGTGAAGTGTTAACAACATTTATACAAATAAGGCAGAAGAATCACTAATTTTAACACACGTAACTTTATTCTAAAACATTATTCAGGGTGGTTTATTTTTTATAGTTTTCTTATGCCCGATTGCACAAAAAAAAATTTGGTACCGGACTTTGTAATCCGGGATCAAATTTTGGTCCGGTATCAAACCGCCAACGGATTGCACAAACAAAAATTTGGTACCGGACTTACTAACCCCGAGCGCAATGTAAACATACTAAGCACCGGCCTTCCCATTGGCTAGAGCCGTCGGGGATCGGTTCGTGGCTTGTGCATCATAGACGGCGCTAATGAGTGTTTTGACATTAGCTCGTTATTTGAAATCATAACCTAACAAATCCGCGAATGTTATAAATTTCCAACTTCACTTCGTCGCAGTCTACCTGTGTAGTTGGCATCTTTACGTACTGTGGCCTTAATTGTGCAATGTGTGGGGTAACTCTGGCCACAATTCTACACATTGTTGATGCGTGAATATTGAAACTATCCCCTACCAATTTTTGAAATGCACCAGTGGCATAAAATCGCAGAGTGACAAGCAGTTGGTCCCTTGCACAAATTGATTTGTTGCGGTTACTTCGAGGTTCAATGAAATGGCCAAATATATGTAGTAATGCCATAACCGATGCTTCATCAAACCTGAAGCGTATTTTAAATTTACGGTCATTATAGATTTTAAAGAAGTTATTTCTCTCTCAAGATGCGAACTCGCGGAATTTCTTCGACATCTTCGTTAGAATTCAATGATGATAGCGACGATAGTGACATTCTGATTTTATTCAAAACTTCCGAACGTAAATTTGAAATTTGAATTTTTAGCGATCTGTCACTTTGATACCTGGGTGGGCGTGGTATCAAAAAGATCCGGTATCAAATGTATTTGGTACGGGATCAAATGTTTTGTGCAATCCAAAATGAGGTTAATCCCACGTTTGGTGCGGTATCAAAATAGTCCGGTACCAAATTTTGATCCCTGTCGGATCTTTTTTGTTTGTGCAATCGAATTTGCTGTTTGGTCCCGGATCAAATAATTTGATACCGTACTAAATATTTGGTACCACGTTTGTGCAATCGGGCATTATTAAAGTACAAAAATTTCTGTTCATAATTTCGTCCCCAATTAGAATTTCCAAATTCAATTACTACAGTTTTTGTCCTACAGTTGTACATTGATCTGTGAAAATTTCAAGGTTATTATTATTTTTTTTTTGTTTAGAAGTTATGGATTTTCTATTCGAAGAGAATTTTTCCTGTTTATAAGAGAAAATAATAATATTTCCCAAAAATGGTACAATATCGAGGCATGCTTGTATTCACTGACTCTTATTGAAATTTAGTGGGAATTCCAAAAAAAAAATTAAAAATACAGGCTGTTCTATCTGAAATAAGGAAATTGAGATTAACTTCCGGTATTAACGGAAGTGCCACCATTTCTTAAATATTTTCCTTAAGTATAAAATAAGCTATTTTATCTGCACAAAATTTTATCATTGTTTCTCTATATTCCTCTAATACGCTGTAAACAAGAACCACTTTGATTATCTACTTCACCAGTGGATTATTTAAGAGGAGTTTTGCTTTGGTGAAAATAAAAAGCATATAAACGAATTTATTTTTATTTTATTTCTAAGATTCTTTCAAATTGAAAAACTCAATTGGATGACATTCACATTAAGGATCGACTTTCTGCAGAAGGTTATTGAAAGTACGACAAGTAGTTAGCCGACTTCTTGTTCTTTTAACTGCATAGATTTTAAGAAAGGACGTGCCAGCCGTAAAAACTTAAATTACTTTGTTAATTTTTATTCTCTAAAATTCTTCCAATTTTATAATCTGATGGCTTTGCAAGTCAGCAATAAAATATATATTTTCCCGGAACAGAATATATATCGGAAAATTGATAGCTGCACTCTTGGAACGGTTCATGATTTAAGGTTTCGAGTTCCGCAAGTATTATGAAGAGTCCGATGTAAGATGATATGACAATTCATGACGTTCGGATAAGGAATGTGATCCCGTTCCGTTCGTAGCCGAACTGTTAGTTATACATGTCTATTGCTTGTAATCGCGCTTCTTAACCTGCAACAATCTTTTGTCGGATGGTTCTTCGTTCTCTTGTCAGTTTGGGGATTCCCGTGAAAAACAAGTTCATCGAATCATTCTAGTCATTGCACTTTCATCTGTGCAGATTAATGGCTTCGGTTCGTCGACGTTTCCCCACTGCAAAGACGAACTCAGTCCGGCATTTCCACCATCAATCACGGATTGTTCAAGCCCACTAACACCCAGGAGTTGCGATCGTCGGAAACGTTTCGTAAAAAGCGCATCTGGTTTAATAAGCCAGCCGGATTTGCAGGAAGACTTAAATGAGTTTCTATTAATAGCGGACGTTTTGATGAATGTCATGCACTTGATTTACAATGTTGCGTTCCGCACCCGCCAAATGTGACGACGATCTGAACGACCATAAAAACCTTACGTTTGCTACACAAGAATGGCGCCACCCACGGAAGTTGCCGTAACGTCACAAGAAAAATTTCTGTCAAAGCTTCACTTCACGATTTGATGCCTTCATTTGCCGTTGCTACCACAATTAGGTGGAATCAAGTAGGATAGCTACAGGTGGTTCAAGGAGAGCCCAAAGGGCTGGATTAGATAATACCGTTGTATGACAATTTTTAGTAGGCTATCGCTAGTGAGTTTGAAGTGCGAACCTGGTGGAAGTCCAAGCTGAAATATCTGGTATCCCGTGAGTAACGACGTAAACGTAAACTTCTTTTATTCGATAAAGCTAGGGTGCTAGTTCTCAGTGTTTACATATACCGAATTAGTTTGGAGAAAAACAAGGAGATAGGTGATATAGCGCTCACTTCAGCGGTACACATCTATATGGAGACGTGCTTCATTTTAGGATAGATATTAATGCAGCGTGTTGGTTTTTTGTAATTTGCTCTTGCACTATTTGGTAAGAGTAAATTAAAATCATATTGGATTTAATTGAAATAATTTTAGATTTATAAATCTCAGAAAATTGTATATGCTCAGTTGTCGGTTGCAAAAGTAACTACCTACAATAAAAAAGAGGCAAATGTTAGCTTCTACCGCTTTCCATCACGTGATATTTTGCCAGATCTTTGCAAACAATAGTTAAATA
Source organism: Pyrochroa serraticornis (assembly GCA_905333025.2). Taxonomy (NCBI): domain Eukaryota; kingdom Metazoa; phylum Arthropoda; class Insecta; order Coleoptera; family Pyrochroidae; genus Pyrochroa; species Pyrochroa serraticornis. Next base: position 6,647,560 of record HG995155.1, on the reverse strand, counting down.
ACATACATCGAGAAAATTTCGCCCCTTCAAAATATAGTCGAATATGCTTTAGATATTTTACAAGTTTCTTGTGGGTAAAAATTTGGCAAGTCGTTTTAAACTGTGTCATATGTGGCAAAAAAGTAACTAAGACCTCTTACATGACAAACAAATTTATGATAATAATTAGAACCAATTGTATCTACGAATGGAGGCTTTAAAGAACATAAAAGAAATTTTCTACAGGAAATATTAGCTGGTGCCATATTTACAAGTGGAACCAGTTTTACTAGTCTTGCCAATTTTGCTGATACATTAAATTTAAAAACATTTAGTAAAACTACATTGCATAAAATAGTTAATCAATTTGTAGCACCGTTAATTAGACAGACATTCTATAAAGAGAAATTAAATTATACATTCTATCCAATCTCAAGGCGACATCAAAATTTGTGGAGATGAGCGGTACGATTTTCCTGGATTTTGTTCCAAATACTTGACGTATTCGGGTTGATCAGCAAAGTTTTAAACTGAGCGATCTTGAAAAAACCCACGCCTTCTAAACTTCTTGTACCGGAACTAAACATTACGGAACCGCCGTTCTCCTACTTATAATACACAATAATAATAATAATATTTTGTGCCCTACAGACCTAAAGCCCATTTACAGGAAAATATAAAATCAACTCATATCAAAATAAGTAAAGAAAACAACATAAACAATTATATCACAACCAATATCAGCTCATGCTTACACTAATACAGCTATTACAATTTAAAAATGGGAACAAGTGTAAACATAAAGTTAAACATAAAATCACACTTTTAACATCTAACTCAGTAGAAACACACATCTAACCATCAGCACATACATAAATTCATACATCTCTTCCAAGAGGAACAAGCATAAAAATCCTACTCAAGGAAATTTCTTGATACCACCACTCCTAAGCTCCCCCAACCCAAAAGAGAAAATGTCGACCAGGTGGTTTATCCTATTATACGCAGTACACAACGTATAAATTGACGATCTTATAATTGCCTGCGCCTTTGCAAGTGGCTCCATAAAAGTACAAGTCCAACGAGACCTCATTCGAGGCACCAGAAAACTTAACTGTGACAGTAGAACGGGTCAATCAGTCACATTAGTCAGAACTCCATAGAGGAAGGTTAGTGCTATGCACCGCCGACGAACCTCCAGACTGCACACATCATATCCACGGCAGCAGACATACTTTACGCCCCTCTGGAGGTACACTTTATCACACTGGAAAAGGAGATATTTTAGGAAGCTTTGCTGTATTAGCTCAAGACTCAAAATGTAAGAGACACAATGCTGGTACCATAGCGGGACAGCATTATCCAGATGGGGCAAGACTAGCCTCTTATACAATGACAAAATCGCGTCAACGGGGGTGATTTCTTACTATAAATCCAAATATTTTCATGGAGCGCGCAGCCACCGCTCTGATACGGTCCAGAAACGTCCAGTCAACATCAAATATGACCCCAAGATCCTTGACCAACGACGATCTAGTTAAAAGCAACCCATTCATCATATATGGATAAATCTACCCGGATTTCTCTTTCGTGAACGATATAACTCTACATTTAGAAGCATTCCAGTAGAATTTATTTTTACTGCACCATTTCGAATACCAGCAATATCACGCTGAAGTCGATCACAATCTGCCGGAGACTATACTACTCTGAAAAGTTTTAGATCATCTGTGTACATAAGCTTCTTACACTGAATCACTGAAGAAAGACCGTCTACAAAAAGTAGGAACAGTAGGGACCAAGGTTGGAACCTTGAGGAGCTCCAGAGCCCGCAATAAAACTCTGAAGTATATCCAGGAAATATCACGCTCTGCCTTCTCCCACCAAGATATGACTTCAAGAATGTCAAGGTATCGGAAAAACTATACCTCTGCAATTTAGCAGTCAAATTTTCATGGTCCACACGATCAAACGCCTTCAAGAAGTCAGTATAAATGATGTTCACCTGATCACAGGTGTACTGTGCGAAGTCTAAAAGATGGGTCAAAGTTGATCGACTCTACATAAACCCATGCTGACATAAAGAAACATTACCACGAAGCGACGAGAACATTCTAGCATACAACGCCATTTCAAATACTTTGGAGAAGTTATTAAGAACCGAAATGGATCGATAATTACGAACGTCCGATGGATCTCTAGCCTTCAAAACAGGACAAGTCTAGGCGATCTTCCGTACATCAAGAAAGATCCCAGCCGACAGGGATAAATTAAACAACATCTGCAGCGGGAGCGCCAAGGCATCCGCACTGTCACTAACAACGAAACTTATACAAACTGGAAAGTCACCTTCGAGGACCGTCGCCGCTCACCCCATTCAGCAGGAGGTAAAAAAGTACTAGTAAAATAAGCTCCAAAACTATTCACGATGAGGGTAACCGATCTGCACACTATCGCAACGCGTGTTTCTAGAGATTTTTCGTGTTGCCTTTGCGAGACTCAATGTATGACCAAAATTGTCTCCGATCAGCAAATATATAGCTCTGAACATCACTAATATACAGTTCATATGCCGTTCTTATACGTCGCTTTGTGTTTTTTTTGCGATTTCTATATTCCTGCAGGCACTAATTAGATTGGTGCTGCAAGTATCGCTCATACACTATGCGCTTCGGACGCAAACTAGAGAGAATCTCAGGAGTAAACCACGTAGGACAGGATCATTTAGTTTTTCTACTAGAATGGAATCGAGGAATGTAGACATTAAACTTCGCATAGAAGAGATAATAAGACTTATCGATTGCTTCATCAACACAACTGAACCCTTGCAAAACAGTCTAATCAACAGCAGACAGAGCACCGTATAGACTCACAAAGTCTGCCCTTTTGAAATCATAAGCAAAAGCGTCACAATTAGCAACAAAACACTTTGACCCACCACCATCAACCGGAATATTTATAGATAAATATCAATGGGGATGCATTATGCTCTCCAACATGTTTCAAATTTGACATAACCAGATCAACCAAGCAACCGCCACTATTAAGGGGGTTCTAAAGCTAAGTTGTAGATTCGGTGTAGTCTATGCCGGTGGGCGGGCGATTTTATTTACTTTTTCTCGTTAATTACATACTACAACCAGACCGAACTGTACGGCTGCAGATATCTTTGCCAAATCGCTCGCATATTGTAAAAATTACTAAAGTTTTTTTTGCAATCATCGGCAATTTTGCATTTTGAATCAATATTAGCTAAATTAATTCTATTTTTAACCAATCATACTTGTTAACAATAGATCAGAGAAGAGCGCACTGTAGTTACTTTTTGAAAAACTTTCCTTATATTTGTTATTCAACACCACCAATATGAACAATTTTGTAATTTTTTAACTAAAAAAAACCCATACTATGAGAGCTATAAATTTCAATTCTCGCAGCAGTGGGCCATAGTTTTATCTTTTAGTAAGTCATTTAGGTGAAAATCGTTGTGTTAAAAGCTGTAATAGTCATGTACTTTGCAATAAACTGGACCGCTAAAATATCTTGTTTTTACATGCTTCAGAACTCCTTTAAGCATAGTATTACTCTCCAACAAATCATGGAAAGCTGTAAACATGTTCTACAGAACAAGTCTCTCGTCACTACACTCTGTCATCACAAAACCCGGAACATTGAAGTCGTCAACAATTATAGTCTTACCATCAAGTGGCTCAAAGCGTTCAAACAATTCACAAAACTGATTGTTTACATCAATAGTAGTGGCAGGTGATTTGTAAACTACTAAAAACCGTAATTTAAAATTATTGAATACAAGCCTTCAACCTACTACATCCACATTTGGTAATTCATTATAAATCGACTAGTCCAACAACACACAGATGATTGAACTTCTATAAGCCAGAAGCATTTCCCTCCACGTAACACGCCGGGAGCATATTTCGCATTACTTCGCAGCACACAATAATCCGAGGAAAAGAGCTGACCACTCGAAATTCCGTTCGTAACCCACGTCTCATTCAATGCAACAAAATCAAACTCAGCATAACTCATTGTACAAAACTCAAGCGTCTGTCCGAAACTCTCTAACATTCTGATAAGACGCACGCACCGGGCTAAATGAGGCTTGTCCTAGGGAAGCCGTTAAGGTACATAATCCTTGGTTCATTCTCACTCTGCTTCTGCCGCCGCTTCAACTTTTCCCTCAAAGAGTTCAACTTACGCAGCTGTGTGAAAGTCAAATTACCCCCCTACAAAAACGTTATCAAAACGTGTAGCCTTCAGCGAGTCAGTACGCCGCAAAATGCCCCTCGCAGACTCCGGAGTTGTCAGACCAACCCTAAGCAACCCAGGGTGACTTTCCTAGACGCTGCACGCACTAGGAGGACACCACAACCGCAGAATCGATTAATTCCAATATGCCATTTACGAGCCCAGCATCCGACCTCCCATCATCACCCTTAAGAACATTCATGCATACGATGTTGGACGTTCTACTTATACGGTCCACCGACTCTGGTAACATCTCCCTATCATCAGCCATAGGACGGATCGGCAGAAGAGCGACATCGCGCTCTACCGCAGTCAGTCTACCCTCAATGCCGATCTTGAACTCAGCAAGCATGTTCTTTATCTCACCATTTGCCACCATGAATGCACTGCAACGGATACAAAACAGCTTCACAATCGATGAGCGTTGCATCCGATACAAGGCTTCACTAACATTCACGTTCAGACATCTCAAGTGCACCAACAGGTTGCACTTATCACAGTTGGTGACAGGATCAGTTACTTTTTGAACAAAACAGTGACAACAATTAAGCTTCATCATCAGCAGCAGCACCCATCGGGAACCACCCACACAAGTCCAATTGAGAGAGCGGAGGCGCCAGAAGAATGAAAGGCAGGCCAACCTTATCTGTACAACAACCGATAAGATATCGAACCAAACAATGTATCAACGCAAGCACTGGGAAACGTTCAAATACAGGTCCAAGCCACTAGCACCATTCGATAGAGGAAGTCGCAAACTACAACCACGTAACAATCCCAGTCAAAAAAGCGGTAAAATATCAGTCGGCATACGAAATATCGGAAACAATATCAACACGTCCATCTTCTGTCTTATCTTTCTTACTTCTTACTTATAATCCGCTTAGAATGATAATACATAACGCGATAGGTCATCGCTCAACTCTTACTCGTAATTTTTTGTGTAAAACTGGTTTACTGAATTCATATGATAATGTGAAAAAAAAAATTATATCGTTATTTTTTCTTTCTTACAGTTTAATATTTTCATATTGGAAAGATTCGAGGCAAAACGCCGTGAACTGCCAAGGGCATTCGATAACTTAAGAAATCACGTCTACATAAAAATTTGAGTTAAATTAACACGCGATGCAGGACAAGTCAGTTGGTTCTGGTTTATTTTTAGTGCTGTGTGATTTGCTACATCTATACCGACGAATATGAGTGACAATAATTGGAACGCCACGATTTTACGTTACGCGAAATGTAAAAATAACTTCATAAAGCTCCAGAGACGTCGTTTATTCAGGTGCCAAAACAAAACCAGCAACTTAGAAAAATGTGATTCAAAACCGTAAGAGTGGAATGGAAAACAGTTTTTTAAGACCGCCATTGTTTTTGTATGTGGAGTGCCTAATAATTGTAAATTCGAAACAGGTAGCCACTTTATTTATATTTGCTAAGTCGGAAAAGAACATATAAAATAGTATGACATGGAAGGTGGAGTTAAAATTATGAAAGAACCTGTTGTAACACAGTGGCAAACCAACCGGAAAACGGAATCAAGTGTTTCTCAACCATTGGTTCAACCTTTGCCTATTAAGTGAAGCACTTTGGGGCACATTTAGCAACACCTTCTCGGCAGGTTCAGGTTCCATTCTTCTGTGAACCTGCATAATGAATGCAATCGCATGCTTACATCCACCTGCAGAAACTGCACAATAATAATATGTAATATCAACTACTTTGTCAACAGTTTTGTCTATGAGCAATGACACTTTATACTTTGTACTCGCCACAAATTTTTGCCTCGATAGTGCAAATATTCTCAGCTCTCTTGATCTGTACATATTCAACTACAGATTTAGCCGTAAATTATCTGATCCGCAAATTTTTTGATCATAAATAGAAAATAATATGAAAAGCTAAATAAACTCTGTACCTCAAAAACACATGCCGTTCCAATAACAACATACATGTCACTCAAGAGAGATTGATAAAATGTAGATATTTATTTACTTATTGACCTTTGTGTCACCAAATTTAGCTATCAGCTGACGTGAAAAGAGCATTTTCTGCAAAAAACTCGGTAATGACGAGGGAGTAGACTGTTGAAAAATTATTCGACTGGGCCCTCACAAATCCTTCGTCTGTCATTTTGCGCTTTGGAAAACCACAATGCACTTTTAATTAGTTACCCAACGGAGAAAATTTGAAGAAACATTGTAATTTGCTGAAAGAATAAATCGCGTATCAGTAACCCACTAGCAGACTCGGGGATATGCTCTGTTGGGTGATGTGTGACGTCAGTCTAATTACAACCAGTTTTCGGTGACATGAACAATTTCGAATATTTGTTGATTTTATTCATTAAATAATTAATATTGAGTGCATGGAAACTTTTTTTTCAAATTGGCGTCGCCTATAAAGATTTACTATCAATATTGTATAACTTTTATGCGATCTTTGACTTGGTGCAAGTAGCCTTTTGTTGGTGCTCACACAGAAAACGATCTCCCAAACTTATATTTAATATCGAGTTATCGAAATCGAAACCCTATATAAGACACTCAGGAGTGTACTGATAGTTCTTTATCAGCTGAACATAGAACAGATTGAGTTCATTTGATTTCTTTGTGGATTCGAAGATGATTTACTTGAATGCACAGGTTTGTGAGAGGCCTCGCTCTCATATTTTCATTCGAAACTCGTCAAGTAAAGTATCATGGAGTAACGACACAAATTTGACGATGCTTCCTCTCATAATAAGGGTGGTCGTTGAGTCGTGTAAGAGCTATTGAATCGGTCATAATTTGCGTGAGGCGGAAACTCGCTTTTCCTAGACTTTCCCGGGCCGCTTTTATTATGGGCGTGTAACGGGAAACGTGTGTAAACGTTGTCGATAACTTTTTCCTCCATAACCTTGATCGAATTTGACTCTGCCGATGCAATCTGTGAGCATCAGTTTTGTAATATTGCACTCAGAAAAATTTGTGGTGTTACATTCTGCAATTGCAATTTTTGCACCTACAAATTGTAGTACAAATAGGGACGGATACAGCTTGTAGGATCTATTGATGAAACTTTGTAGACAATAAATTGTAGCTGGTAGTGAGAAACTTTGTAGTACTCATTATTCCATAAGCATAGTTCAGTTAATAATATTTTACACATATATTTATAATACGTTGTGGAAAAGAATGTCTAATCTTTCAATAGTCTATACCAAAGCTTGATATAATTATAGGAATTTACTATTGTAATTGGTACTGCAATATTGTGGCAATTCTTTGCATTATTTTAACGCTAAACTAATAATATTGGGACAATATTTACCAAAACTTGTAAAACAAAGTGTCAAATTTTACTTAAGTATTTTCCAAAATTGTAGTAATGATTTAAATTTATTGTAGTAATTTGCATAACAATTTCTTGTATAATTGATAAAATATTCTAGTAATGACTGCATATTTTTGAAACACTGACTACTACAAATTGTAGACATAACCATCCCCTTTTAAACCCCTAATTATAAAAAAGCTAAAAACAACTCAAGGACGTGTTCTGAAACCTGCAGGAAGTAATGCGTTAGGCTTAATTATAAATAGTTTTATTATATAACAAAATAAATAACAAATAACAAAAGTAAGACAATCATAAAACGATAAGGGTAATAATTATTTTGCATCACACTATGTGTCGCATAGATACGAAGCTTTTACTATTATTCCTTATTAATAAACAAGGCGTATAATCGTGAAGCTTAGAAAATTCAACCATTTTATATTCTGGTTGACTGGTATCATCGTCTACTTCAAACGCATGTTTATGTGAATTAAAGCTAAAAGTATGTAAAACAGTGCATATAAAATAAACTATTTCTTCACATTGTAAAATGATGTACTTTATTATACCAAATATGGGAAAATCATTCGAGAAATTAAGAACCACCACCACATCTTCACTGTAACAAGTACCAAAAATTTTAATCCATGATGTGAAACAAAAATTAGTAATGGGTTGTCTAGGAAAGTATTCGTCATGTATATTTTCTGTTAGAGGTGAAACATCTTCATATTGAACATTAAACCTTTCTTGCCACGTCGAACAAATTAATTCGTAACATAATTTTAGTTGGGCTTTTATGGCCAGCGTGTAAGTTATATTTCTGAAGTTACATGATATATTAGAAGTCATTTTAGATTCTCGGTGCTTTTGCTCCGAGCGCATACACCACAAATGAACAAGGGGGCCAGACATTTTTAATACCAAACTGTAGTGTAGCATGTGGTGATGCTTTGGCCTCAATCGTTTACAGTAGAAAACAATAATAGAAAGATATTCTTCCACAGCAACTTTTAATCTGTGATATTCAGAGAAGTGAACACTAGGTGCTGTAACAATGTCAATGATTTCACGCAACTTTATCCAAATTTTCCAGAGTTGTAAATCAATGGGAACTAAATCGCCTATCATAAGACCAAGATATCTGCTTAAACAAGCCATCTCACTGGTTGACATCTTAATTTTCTGCTTTAATCCTTCAGATGTAATAAGTGGAGGCTTATTCGATCGCTCCACTTCATTGTAACGAAAACATTGTATTCTAGAATTTAACGTTTCTAAAGTAAATAGTTTGTAATCTGAAATTAAGCTGTTCAATAGATAAGTCAAGTCATATGCACATACTCCTTCAAACATGTCGTGCATGATGTCCACGACATAATTTGACGTGAGGTGGAAATCGGCTAGCTGATGCCACACACAAGTTCCTTTTATACCAGTTTGAGTTACATTATTTAACATTATATCACTGTTATAATTTTCAACTGTGCGAAAAAGAGTCTCATCTTCGATAAATGCGGTATATGAATCAGTCTTACACATTTTGCAAAATCGACATCTGAAATTGGCAGAGAAACTTTCAGTAAGTCCTAAAATGGTGTGCATGCCTAAATTATCTCCAATTACTAACGATAACTTAAAATATATCACATTTATGGAACCGTTAACAGATATTCTGATGCCATTCTCTTCTAAAAATTTCAATTCTGCTATAAGTTCTTTAAAAACTGCTTCATTGCCAAATTTCTTGTGGTCCTCTGAATGAAATAAGGAAAATAGATACATATTTTTCAAACTTCCTTGCATTTCTGATGGTAAGGATGGGATAGAAATATAAACAGCACCTAATTTGTTTTTACCCGAATGGGAACCAAGAGCATTGCCTGTTTCGTAATCGTCAAAAAATAGAAATAATGGAAAAACATGTTTATTGCCAAATGCCTTTTTTTGAGATTTCCATAACTCTCCTTGAATAAAATTATTATAAACTCGATTATTTGTTATCAATTTATTATAATGAGAGTTCATGAAGGTGAAAAAATTTGGTCGCTCAAAAAGTAAACGTAACGTATCTCGTAGAGGAATAATTTGACCGGTTACAATTGAGGGATTAAGAATAACGTCATTACCAACACGTTTTTCTTTTAAGCATTGTCCTATGATAAATGGGCGTGGGGATACAAAAACTCCTATGGATTTAAAATACTCTAAACGTTTATATTCTGTCCGAAAGCTATCAACGGAATTTTGATAGACACTGAATATACTTTGAATGGTATTAACAACATCAACGTTTTCATGCAAAGCTGTAAGACGTTGAATGATTGTGTTTTGAAGGTGATCCATCAAACCAGAACAAAAGATTTTAGAAAATGATTCAATTACATACTGAATGACGTTACGGGGAATCAAAGAGTTATTGTACAATCCCGCAATTAATTCAACGACAGCAGTGTGATGTTTAGTTTTCCATGTTTGGAAGTTACGTTGGAGATTTTTAAGCGACCAATCAGAGTCATTTGGCAATGCCGATATATTTAATGTTTCACTAATAATTTCTGATGTTATTGCAACATGATTAACTCCACAGTGAAAATTTTCCTTTTCTTCAGATGCAGATTTATGGTTTCTAATTTCCCTAATTTCGTGCTGCCTTAGATGTTTTCTAAACGAATTGATAGAGGAAAATTGTCGTTTACAATTTGTCTCACTGCATTCAAAACTTGAATGATTTCCAAATATCTTATGATCTTCTTTTAAGTGATAAATGTAACTTCTTACTCGTAGAAACAGTTTTTTGCATTTGAAGCAATGCATTGTAAAAATCGTAGCAAAATAAAGCAATAATCATAGTATTATATCAAAGTCTTATAAATTATATTATAATATATAAATAATATTATATATTACATATAATATATTATTATATATTAAATTATAATTAAATAGAGTTTTAATCGGCCGAACTATTTTTTTCAATAATGTTCAAATCCGAGATGAGACTATTTACGGACACATACTTATTTTTACTGTCAAATATGTCAAAAATAGCTCTTTCTATAAATTTCCATGACAATTCGGCTTCGGGTGGATATTGCGCATTTAAAACATTGAAAATTTTAAAACACAATTCAACCGCCTTTAGCGGACTATCGACTTTATAAAAAATATCGTTTATATTCACGTAAGAAGCACTGATGTTCTTTATATTTTCGCCAACAATAACGGGCAGGGGCTGGGCTGTTAAATGGAACTTTGCTAGTTTGTCGCGTCTACGCTGCAGCTCTGGTTCCATATCGGCAACATTCTGTAATAATTAAAGAGTAGTGCATTACGTTCAATAATAAAGAAGACAAATACCTTAATATGTAGAATAAACCCGTTTTTCATTTCCAATTTTGACGGCGTCCATCCATCTTTTTTCTTACCAATGTTAACGCACGAGAAAAATGTCGGTAGTAAAGTTAATCCAAAATTTTCGTCATCTTGAGTACCTTAAAAACATCATAATGTAGAAATGAAAACTTGAAATTTAAGCTGCACAAAAATTTAACTTACTTCTTGGACCTACTATTTGTTTATATTCTTTCAGCAATTCCTTGATAAAAAGGTTCTGCTTCCTTTCAGCAAGTTTCAATAATTTTGAAGCAATTTTGGGCCATTTTACAAGTAAATGGTTTCCCTTCTCTGGGTTTTCGGCATTAAAATATTGCTCTAACTGAAAACCAGTTGGATGACAAAATGCACAGAATTTCACATTTTAAAACTTACAAGCGTATATCCAAGAGGAAGCTTAAGACATGGAAATGTTTTAAAATATGTGTGAATATCACATGCTGCTGCGATCTTTTTTCGATCAAAAATTGTTTTCTCCCAATATTCTGAAATGAGAGTGAAAGGTGCAGAGTTGTTCTTTAGATACGCAACACCTTCTTCGTTAGACTGAAACTCTTTATGCAACTTAGAGGTATGCCCTGACTCATCTAAAACAACATATACAAAAATATTAGTGGGCATAGAGGAGGGAATATTACAATGTAACAGTTTTCACCTTCATCGCGTTTTCGTTTATTTGAAATAAACCCTAATTGCCTGTATTGTTTTCGCAAATATGTGTACACGGAAACCAGTTTACCGCGAGCCGCCTTGGGTCTTCCCTTGTCATTTACATAAGGTACATAGTATATTTCTGGAAATTCATGAGGAAATACTTCACGAATTTCTTCCGCTAGTTGCATGAACCGGGCAGATGTAATTCTGTAAAACAGTTGTAACAGTTTTATACATTAAACATTCAGATAGCTATAGGTGGGTACATTTGTATAGGTTGTTCGTTATGATTTTCAATATAAAATACTTATTGTACTATAATTATGCAGATATACTGTTGTTTCCTACTATAACGGTATATCTTTTCACCTCTAAATAACTGTTACATAATCTCCTTGAAAACGTTTGTTATAACTTCTAACAATGATTTCCAAAGAAGTTATGTAGCACTTAGAGTTTAGGTGAAAAGATCGGCCCTTGGCAGGCTACATTATACCTACATACATACGGTATAAAGGGGATGGACGAATCTTACCTCGCATTCTTATAATGTTTCAATTCATTCTTCACTATCAGCTCCGCTAGTTCATCACGTCTAAAATTTGTATTTTTATTATAGCTGGCTTTAATAACTTCGCCTTCATCTGTTTCATTCAACAATTGCAATACAGTCTAAAAAAAATATCAAAACATCTAATCACGATTGAGAAATGTACTCACAGAGTATGGACTTGCGGTTGTTGAAACGACATATGGATAACCCGCAGTAGCCTTAGTACGGTAAGCTCCCGGTAGTGGAATAAGTCCTTCTTCTATAATAATTTCAGAATTTCCTGAAGAAATAGATGGTGCCGGAGACTCAGGCGATGTCGGAGAATTACTCCTGGTAGGAGTCACAGTGGACGAAGAGGAATTAAAAATTTCTTCGAATTGCTAGCAGATAATGAGTTAGTTTATTTGATAAAAAAGAAACATAAATTAGATACCTGAGTTTCAATAAAAGACTTCTTATATTCAGCAAATTTGTGTAAAAATTTTCTACAATCCCCGACCGGTTTAATTATTATTTTAATATCATCCTCTGTTAGTAAATTAAATGCTTCCTGGTCAACGCGATTAACTGTAAATATATAGAATTTAATGGTAGCTACCTGCTTCAATTAACAAAATTAGGCAATTCCTCAAGTATAATGTAAGAGTAAATAGAAAACAAATGTCAATTAGGTAAATTTCTGGAATTTACTATGCAAACCTGGCACGTATTCTACATCTTATACCAATTTAAATTGAACATAAATTTACCTCTGAATGCATTTATTGTTTCGTCATCAATTTTCCAATTTTGGAGCGTTTCTATAACAAATTCGTCCATTGTTGTAGGTATAAATAATTTTCATTCTCATTCACGGCGTTGCCCACAGCCAACGACTAAATTGTAATAAGATTCATCGCATTACCATCACCATTAAGAGCAAAGAAATGTTATTTACTTACCAGATAATTATCTTCGTATCTCCCACGATCACCAATAACGAACCTACACAACAGAGGAAAGCGGGATTATGGCATGGCAAAGCATGCAAAGTGCCGCGAAAAAAATCGCAAAGTCGGTAAAAATCTAGCCTTGATCACCCAGCGTCCAATAATATGGCCCAAAGTCTTGACTGCAGCCGATCACGTGAAATTACATAATACACATATTCAGTTTCCGGCGCCAGAATTTACTGAAGCATTGTATCACCATTTGCTACAATTTGTAGTAAGGAATATGGGAGCATAAGTTATAAACTACTGCAATTGTGATAAATATTGTTTCGTTTTTCTTACAGATTGTTTCAATAATTTTGTAGGACAGTTTACAACAGGATAGTGCAAAATATATGTTATTGTGGTTTTTTTTGCCACAACACTTCAGGTACAATTTTTAAGCTCTGAGGTTTATACAAATCAATAAAATCAGCTACAAATTATGAATCTAATTGCTACAAAACAGTTACTACAACGTTTTAGTAATTATTGCAAAACCATTTTTCTGAGTGTGTCGTTCTGAAGGTCTGCATATTGGAAAGCAATACGATATTCAGATTTACGTCGATGTTGAAGTTAAGGTTTGTTTGTGTCGCGAAGACAGGAGATGATCCCATCCTGATCGATGGTGTTCGGCCACTATTCGAAAGCAACGCAATGATTGATCGAACCGTATTAAAAACATCTCCTTTTTTTCTATCTCCTCTTGTTTCTTTATAAGTAGAAGACGGGCACCGTCGAATTTTCCGAACGGTAAAACTCAAACGCAGATAAATTAAACCATCCGAACCATAGATCTAATTCATCGTTCCGGGCTTGATTGCGTCCTGATTTAGTGCATCTCCGTCGCTTTTATCGACGGCCATCAAGGTCAATACATCTGGCCCTCGGGCAATTCATTTGATTAACCATCAAGACAAGTGTTGATGGACGCATTGTCAGGTTTCCATTGGGTTCACCGACTATTTTTAGATTGGGGTTAACGAATGTGCAGTTTTTTTAATTGGATCGATGAGGGTTAGGGCTGACGACGCACAGGAAGCGCGCCTCGACGCTGCAGAACGTCGTCGACACGGTAACTGACCTTTTTTTGGTCACCAATTTCTTCTTATCTCTTCAAATTCTTTACAATAGGTTATTTGCAGTAAGTCGCAAATCACATAACATTGATGGTAAATGATATATAGTCTATGCCAATTTGATAAAATGGCAGCTTTTATGCCCTGGATATTAATTATAGAACAAATAAAATCGACATTTATTTGAAATTGTTTATTTGACCCAGAAGGCACTGTGATTGGACTGACGTTGGTTAGACATCACCCAGCAAAAGATCTCTCTAACTTTGCGAGTCGGTTACTTATACTCGATTTATTTTCCAAGTAAATTACAATATTTCTTCGGATGTTCTCTGTTTAGCAACTGATTTAAGCTGCATTGTGGCTTTCTGAAGTGAAAAATGACAAACGAAAGATTTGCGAGAGCCCAATAGAATAATTTGCCAAAAGTCAACTCTCTCATCATTGCCTAGTTGTTCGCTCTTCACGAAAATTTGTGGAATAAAGATCAACAAATACACAATACAAATTTATTTTTTACGAAGCCAGAAGTTCAACGCGTCATTACTCATACAGACGAGGGTGATGAGAAAGTAGTTGATGTTTCATGTGATGATTGTGCAATTTTTTCGGGTGCATGTAAATATACGATTTTACTCATTATGTGGGTTCGCAGAAGACCAAAGAACTTACACCTGCTGAGGCAAGATGCTACTGGCCGAAAACGAAGTTGCCAGGTTTAGGTACAACCACGAAGTTCTCTGTTAGAAGAATTTGGCAAAACCAATAGGCCTACAATATTAATTATCCTGTATAAACAAATTGTGTAATATACTTTTATAGATTAAATAGATGATAATTTTTATAATAATGGTATTTACATTATTTCACTATTGATTCTTGCGAATTTATTAAATCACAAGTTGCAACTGCAAAGTTCAAGTACAGAATTAATCTAGAACATACACAAGAATGTGGCTTGAGCAATTTAAATTGTCGAATTATTCTTTATATCTGTAGTCTCAGGCTAGTTACACATTTTGTCTCAAGTACTTGTTTCTTGTCTAATTTTTCTCTTGCAAACAGTTCGGTTTTTTTCGAAGTTCAACAGAATCCTCAGAATATTTTGAACAAAAAAGTGTTGCCAAATGCGCCTCAAATGCTTCCGTTAATAGTGGAGTTCAAATTCGTTTAACAGCTAAAGGCTGTTAATTAGTTAATTCCTTTTATTGAACATTGAACTACGCACTAGCGTAACTGGAAAGGATACGATTTTGCCAACCACTGAGGCAATCGCATTTTTATCAACCCGCCGTTTTGTAGTATTCTCATCTCTTTCTGCCTTATACGCTTTAGGTCACCGTATTGTGAGAGATTTTATATTTAATACAAAAATCGTCCTTCATGTTTTCTATTTTTAAATCTCTTCGTGTTACCTTTTGTTTTAAAGTTTTGATTTTTCTTTTCAAATCAAAATCCGACGCATTCATATTAGTTTGTGTTTCTGCATCCACAATTTTTTTAGAATTTGTTATACAGAATGATGCCACTTTTGAATTTGATGGTACATTTTTTCATATTGTTCAATTTCAGTTTGATTTTCATTTGTATCAGATGCGTAAATAAAAATAAAATTGCTTTTCACACTTAAGTTTATTTAATTTCACAATAAAAAAATAACTTACATAAATTTGTATTTTAAAACATTAATAATTGAGGTATCCAACGCGAATCTATTTACTCAGCTATGAAGCTAAGTTTTCACCTTAACAATATTAAGAAACTTTTTGTTACCTAAATGTTTCTTTGTTGAAATGAGTAGAAATTTTTGCCAGTATACGTGAACTTCTTGTTTTCATTCAATAATGGAAACAAATCTTCGTTCCTGCATCATGCAAATTATTACAACCATTAACCACACAATTTAGAACTATTTTTATAATACTAATATGGATATAAACTATACAACACTTTACTCGAGAAATGCACTTAGATAAATGAGTTTTAAACGATTTATCCCCGTACTAAACAAGTAACTGGTAAAAACAGGTAAAAGCATAACTACCTGGTCACGCGTCCTATTTGTACCATGCGCTAGACAGTGAAGCATATACTACAAACTCCGGCTATCTTTGTTTTGTGCCCCTGATTCGTTTTCCGCTACAAGCGAATAACGTCGGGTCTCTTCCAGTTACGATAGTCTATAGTTTAATGGCTCCAACTCATGCGAATTTTCTGGCAGGACAAATTTCGTTCAAGTCAAACTTTTTGGCCCGTGCAAGCTTCATGCTTGCTTTAAGCAAGCTTATTAACTATCATTAAGAGTGTAAAATGCTCAAAACTTCAGGTCATGACGGGTTCGGTTTCTGGGAAAAGATATGCGGTTTACATTTTCCCACTCGTTCTTCGCTGCACGTTCAGAGTCTAGTATTATAAATAGTGCGATTGGTGCGCCATCTCTTGTTAATAATTATCTGTCCCAATATTTAAAATGTATTAATAAAACAAATATAAATTTGGCATTGAATCTATACATTATAACTTAGGATCGAAGCTTCTGCTTTCAGTAAATTCTTTTTTATAATTTTTTTGGTTTTCTAAGTAACAGGCATAAAAAATAAAAGCGTACAGGCATAGAAAATATATCTCTCATTTTGAATGTATAAGTTGAAGACGGTATGATTGTAAACGTTTAGATTTGTTTAAAAACCCAACTATCAGTGCTTGGAACTTTAAACTTTTTCAAACTGGAAACGCATTGAAATGGCGTTGTAGTCAATAATTTCAACACTAGAGGATTCTGTAGTTCTCAAATCAATATAAGAACGCAACTATCAGCTTTCAACCTGCAACGCTTTTGATTATGCTGTAGTTGTTCACATTCAGATTGGAGGCTAAACGTTTTTGAGTGCATTGTAGCTGTTTAGATTTGTTTAAAAGCTATTGTTGATCGCGAATTGTAGGACGTAGAAATAGATTTGTAGTACTTTTATTTAATTTCCTAAAAGTTTCAGATACAAGATGAAAGGCTGAGAAGTGAGTTTTAAAAGTTTCGCGAAAAGCAATACTGTGATGTTGGCTGAAGTGATTCTAAATTCTGTGTAATGAGTTTTAGATATGATGGGATTGAGTTAAGTTAGATAAGGTTTGGGACACGTGCGCGCAACAGTGGAAAAATACCAAAGATTCAAAACACGTGCCCCTAACAAATAGAGATAAACTAATGGAAAAATACGATGACTAACTTAATTACATGCATAAGCAAAATAGCGACTAAGGGGTAGGTATATAATAAAACCTAACTACTAATGTTCAAACTTTTATTTTCAAACTTGAAACGCAACTATCAATTCTCAACCTGCGATGGCTTTGGTGGCGCCACCGCCACAGTCATTCAAGTTCAAATTATAAACTTACCTAGCACTGTTCACTCTACAATGTTGTCAACTTAAAACGAAACTATCAATGTTTAACCTGTGATACTCTACAAGGTTCTGTAGTCGACAAACTGACACAAAAGCGCAACTATCAGCCTTCAACCTGCAACGCTGTTGATGATCCTATAGTTGTTCAGATTCAAATTTAAAGCTCTACGCTTTTTGGGATGATGTAGTCTTCCAAATTAAAAATTTGAAACGCAAGTAAGTGTTGCATAATTCTCGTTCTCTCGTACGATTCTACCGCCTCCAATTCGAGTGGCGTTTGTAATTTAGCGAAGTAAGAAGGCCGTCGGCCTGAATTCGTATGATAATAGACGGTTCATGTCCTGTTTCTGTTGTTGCAGGTTATCTTTTATTCAAGGATTTTTGCGAGAATCTGTCGGAAGTGCCGGTGCCCCAGCTACGCTTCTACGAGGAGGTGAGTAGATTTTTTTCTATTCTTGAGCCTTCGCGTGATTGGAAGTTGCGCGAGACGTCTCAATAAATAAGCGATTTGCCGGCGGGCTATCAGAAAACGATGGTGTAAAAGGGACGCCGCGACGTCCCCGACGCCAACCGTCCTTCCCTTTCACCGGGAATCGAGCGCAGTAACCAATAACTTTATGTGGGCTGCAGATTCGATTCGGTTTTTATGCCGTTTTGATTTCGCATGCGACAAGCAACGACCAAGATCCGGGAGTTGGGAAAAGAGCTCAAGAGCAAACAAGAATTGTTAAGAGGTGACGTTTTACTTTCTCCGTAAGAGAGCAAATGGGAATTGAGTCACGTCTTAAATTAAAATAATCCCACTTGAGTAGTAATAGGCTGATAGCAGACGGTATTATTAAGATTTCTACGTTGGTAAATTGTTGACTTTTTTTCATTATTCACTTTTCCATAATACTGAATGTTGCGTCGAATGGAGTAGTTTTTATTTAATTGATTTTTTTTACTAGAGTAATTTATTTCGAAAAATAATAGAACGAAATTTCTGAAGTGCGTAGAAAGTAATCGGGTAAAAATTGAAGAATACTCTACAAAAAAGAAGACGCAAGGTTTTCATTCTTGCAACTGGTCGAATCTAAGAAAGAACTTTTGGGAGGAAGGTCAAGAGTTACGATGTGTCAAACTGGAAAGCATGAATTTTCATAACTACCCCATTCTCGTCCTTTTGTTAATATGTGAAAGTGAATTACTTTCCGACAAGTGGCTCTATATAAAAAATTAATCTGAATTTAAACGGTGGAGTGCGCAACGATATTAATTTGTTCTCTCCCTTCATCCCAAATGTTTGAGGGCGGTTGCGCCTCTTCCTCCTGTTTTATCCGATTCAAGTTCAAGTTCGTTGAAAGAGGACGGCGGCGAGCGCTACGGCTGTGTGATTGTTGTTTGTTTGGTCGTACATTCGACCGGAATGACCGCGTGCCTTTTTGACAAACGAAATTTCCAAACGATGCAGTCAGGGTGGCGGTTCATCGTCCGCCGTATTCATCCCGGGTACTCAATTCCGTCGTAATACCGTAATCAGAGTTGTGGAGTGAGGATTAGCCAGAATCGTATCCAAAATCTTCATATCGTTTCTACTGGATATAGTTTCTGGAATGAGAAAGGATAATTCGTTTTCGATTCCGGGAGCGCCGCCCCAACATTTACAAACAAACAATCCCAGAGGTTCTGCATGTGCGTAAATCAATATAAAGGATTATACGAGGGGTGTTCGGTAATTAGGATAAACCAAACAAAGAATAATTTCTCAGACTGCATTATACTTGCATTTTTCAAGAATTCACGTATTTTCTACCAAAACATCCCAGGCGTATTGAAAATACTTGACACAGCCGATAGTATTTCTAATTTGAAAGTTAAATAATATTTAAGAATCAAAAGTAAATAATATAAAATAAGATAAATGGTGGGAAGAAGCGTAACTATTTTATTTAATGAATAACAAACAATGGAAAACAAGAGGTCTTTATAAATCTACTCGCCATGAAGCGAAGAAATCTAATGGTTTCGAAAAATGTTGGAAGTTTGTAGTTAGTGCAGCAGCACGTAACCAGATTTTTTTTTAGCATGAATAAAATTAAAAACATTTGACACGAATGACTGAAATACAAAATTTGATTATCTTTTTTGTCAATGGATAGAGAGTCGGTACCGGTGACTATGTTCGTAGGTGGCAGGTGTTGTGACTAGCTGAAATTCAGTAGATGAAACTTACCGGCTACCAAGTTAATTGCCGGTAAATATACAAACATTATCGCTAGTTATTTACTTTATTTTTGCCTAAAGTTTGAAAAGATGGACTCCAATATCATTCAGAATTGGTTTTTATATAAAATTATACTTCCTAATTTAATAATTGATGCAACTACTATATCTCGCAGAATAATAGAAACTATTTGCTACGTAGGTACCAAATTTGCTATTTATTTAATTTAAAACGAGTTTTTTTCCTGTAAGACGAATTGATTTTATAAATAAATAAGTAATTAAAAGTTAGCTATCATCCATGATTGATAAATGTGAGCGTGAAAAATTTTGGTAGTATAAGAATCTAATACGTACAGGACAATTCAAACTTTATTAAGCAAACCTCATTTCTTAAAGTGTCCAACAATAATAATTTTTATTATGATTACAACGAGTACAACATTACCGCAATTTTGTTTTTGACTTCTTGATGTAAGTACAATCAATGTGAAAGATGAGCAGCCACCCTTCACAGCAAATTATTGTATTTGCATCACTAGTATTGAAGTGTTGAAGGTAAACATTACAATAATCGTTCTCGTAATTTTTCTCTAGGGATATATTTAATATAATTTCCCATTCTTTATTAGTTACCGGAGATCTGAAATTGAGTGATAAAAGCTACAAATCCGTTTCATTAGAAGAGATGCAATATAATGTTTCAAGTAATATCTACTAATATAGAAACGATACAAAAACTGTTACGCAAATTGATAAATGTTAGAGAAAGAACATAAAATTTATGGAGAATATAAAAATAGACGAAACAAAAGCAAGAAAATTATAAACTCACCAATCCATTTCAAAAGCACTCGGTTTAGTAACATTAGATTTTTTATTTGATCATTTCCGTGTCATCATGAAATTCGTTAAGTAATGTATTTGAAGAACGTGCTTTTATGGAATGTAAAACATGTTTGTGCAGTGCAAATAAAGATTGCTTCTTACGTTCCAAATGTTGGAATGGTCAATAAATTAGATAATTTATCTCAGTATCCAAAGAAATATTGCTCCTAGTAATTTTATACACTGGAACTAAAAATAATAACAGAAAATGCATATATATTGTAGGAAATAGATGTTCTTCATCGGATGCTTCTAAAGAATTATTATTTAGCACCTGTTCTATCGGTTAGTTAAATAATGTAATAAGAGAAACAAGACTGACTATGGTGATGTACGGTCGGTTGGGTATTGGGTCATCTTTATATCCCCAATATAAATTTCGGATAAACGAGACTCTGTATAAACATGAACAAATATTAGTAATAACTGTAACCAAACGTTAAAGCGGACGTGCCGCCTTAATAGCGGGTCCAGCGAGAAGGGGTTTGTGTTTATGCGCGATGATAATGGACGCAGGTCAGGTGGTAGAGGAGCCTGTGATCAGCAACCATACCCCGATATAAAGGGAGCTCCGCGGTTGTTGAAGGCAAGTTGACTATTGTGATAGTGAGTAATCCAGTGTGCCGCAGGCCAGGTGAGCCAGTAGAACATTTTACCCGTCCCATCCTTCCTAACGCCGAAGAGGTTGGAACCCTAGCCAACTCTTCGAAACCGCCTCCTAGAGGTCCGGAATACCGAGCCGGTCTCTCCGATAATACCAACCCTAAACCGCTTCTCAGAGGTCCGGATTACCGAGCCGGCCTCTCCGCTTCCTCCGACTTCAGCTCTCTGAAACCGATCACCAGAAGTCCAGATTGCCGAGTCGCCCTCCCCGCTTCCTTGGACCCTAGCTCTCTGAAACCACTTCCCAGAGGTCCGGATTACCGAGCCGACCTCCCCCCTAACACCAACTCCCAACTTGTCGAAGCCACTTCCCAGAGATACGGAATACTGAACCGGCCTCCTTCCAACACCAAGTTTCCGACACCGCTCTCCAGAGGTCCGGAATACCAAGCCGACCTCGCCGTTCTCTCCGACCCTAACTCTCTGAAACCGTTTACCCGAGGTCCGAAATACCGAGCCGACCTCTCCGCTAACACCGACCCCAAGTTCCCGAAATTGATTACCAGAGGTTCGGAATACCGAGCGGGCCTCTCCGTTCTCCCCGACCCTAACACTCCGAAACTGTTCACCAGAGGTCCGGAACACCAAGCAGGCCTTTTAGCTGTCACCTACCTCCAGCTCTGCGAGACCGCTTCCAAGGACTGTTACCGACCGGCCGAAAACCTGAAGAAGTTCTTTCGGATTCCGTTTCAGAATTTTGATAGAAGAATCCTCTCTCCGCAGCGGCTACCCGAAGGAGTAAACCTTTCAAATCTGGCGCCCGAGCATTAAGTCCGAATGCATCCATAGTGTCCCACCTCATAACTTATGAGCCAGAAATTTTCTACACCGATATCAAACAAAAAACATTTTTGGCGATTTTGATTGTTGCCCCATCATTCATAAAGAGAACAACGTTGCCTGTATGAGAAAACTAAAAGTACTCTTTGAATAACCAAAATGTAGGAAGGGCCGGAGTTAATTGACTAATAGTCTATAGTTTCAATATTACACATTAGAAAGAGTCGCAATTGCAATATATATGTGCACCCTTATTGCATCAATTGTTGATGCACCTGTAAAATAATTTATAAAAAAATTACTGTGGTCGCCGGTTTCATGCTGCTTGCGTTGGATTTTTGGCGGAACTACTGTTGTCTCTTGGTGCCGTCCCAGGATTGTCCTGGAAGTGTCCGTCCTGCCTGCCGCTGTCGTTTTCTGGTAGACTTGTGGATGCGTTTGATGCGAAGTGTTCGGCTCTATTTTCAGATTTTGCGAGAGAGTTTGAAGCCATGAGGTCGGATTTTGTTGCACTGGGCTCTCGGGCGACTCCATCCCCTTCTGCTACTGGATATGCTGGGGCTGTGACCACTCCGTGGTCTGGTGTTTTGATCAGGCCTAAGGATGCTGGGCAGCTAAACGCCAAGACTAGATCTGATGTTCTTTGTAAGGTCGGAACGGTTGGCTCTGGAATTTCCATCAAGGCAGTGAAAAATATTAGTGAGGGAGGAATTGTGATAAGGTGTGACAGCGAGGAGAACTTGCTGAAAGGAGTCTGGCGTCAGAGTACCTGGTGCGGCGGCTGAGGTCTGTGCGTCCCCGTCTGCGGATTGTTGGCATGTCGGAGGAGTTTGACGAGTCTACGCTACTACATTATATTAAAGTGCAGAACAAGGTTGTTGTAGGAGAGAGCTTTGATTGCAAGTTGGGTTGAACTGAAGCCAACGAGAAAGAGCGGAAGTGTTTGTCAGGCTGTTGTGGAGTTGGATGTGGGTTCCTATCAGAGAATTTGTCAAGAGGGCCATTTGCTTATTGGATTGGATCCATGCTATGTGTATGACGGCTTTCCTATATAAAGGTGTTATGCTTGTAATGGTTACAACCATGAGGCCACACATTGTAAGCAGAAAGGAAAACAGGTTTGCCCATTATGTTCGGAGAACCATTCTGTCAAGGATTGCACTGCGTCAGAGGATCAGTACAAGTGCAGCAACTGTGTTGCATTGCTGGGGAAAACGGGAGGGGATGTCAATTGTGGTCATGCAGTGTGGAATTACTCTAAGTGCCAGGCCTATAAACTTGCGACAGACAAGCTGAAGAAGGATCTTGATGTTTCTATATAGCAATTAAATTTATTGACGTTAGACGAAAGTGCGGGTTTTCTTTTGCGTGAGAATGTCCTCGCAGGCGGTGAAGCGTTGAGCATTTGTCACATCAACGTGAGATCTCTTGCCAAAAGTTTCCATATTTTTATCGTTTTAATACTACCGTATAAATTCCATATTATTGCACTATCTGAAAACTGGTTGACGGCTGACATGAGGTCGGAAGGTTTTGCTCTCCCTGGGTACGATTTTGTGCGTTGTGACAGAGAAGGCTGGGGTGGTGGCATAGCGGTTTACTTGGCTCATGGAGTTAACTATTCTTTTCTGGATTTGGAGGTAGGTCTAGACTCGCCCGGGAATGAGCAATTGTGGGTGCTGGTTAAGTTTGGAAGGGATAAAATTGCGGTTGGAGCAGTATACCGACCGCGTTCTGCAAACGTTTTATCATTTGATGATCTTGAGAATTCCTTGGCAGCACTTAGTACGATGTCGGATGAATTGGTTCTTTGCGGGGATATCAATGTTGATTATTTGGTTGAATCGCAAAACCTTGTTAAACTTAAAAGAATCATGGAAGTTTTTCAACTTAAGCAGGTGATTGATGAACCATCGAGGGTTACGGATGTGTCCTTTACACTCATTGACGTCATTCTTGTCAATAGTAATAGGACTGTTCTTGAGAGGGATGTTGTCGATATGTTGGATTTAAGCGACCATTTTCTTGTCCGCTGTGTGCTAGACTTTTCCGTAAAGAAGAGGGTTCCTAAATTAATTACATTTAGAGATTATAGACAATTAAATTATGATGAGTTTGCCTTGAATGCTGGTCTAATCTCCTGGGATTTCGTTAAGCAGTTGGACAGTTTAGATGAAAAGGTTGATTTTCTTAATAGTGCTGTCTTATCATTATTTGACGTACACGCTTCGGTTCGCTCCGTTGTTGTCAGAGAGACTCCAAAACCCTACATCACCCATACGATTCGGGAAATGATTAAGTTAAAAAAGCGATCTTTTAACAGATTCCGACGTACGAGATCGGCTGCAGACTTTGATTATTATAAAAGTTTGAGAGGCGTCGTCACCAGTGCAATCAGGGCGGAGAAAAAAGCATTTTTGCAATTCAGTATAAATAAAAATAAGAATAACCCCAAAAAACTGGAACGACCTACGGCGGTGGAGGGTTTGTGATGCTGCGGCTGGGAGAATTGCTGAGGACCTGGGGGGTCCAGACGTCGTGAACGGGCACTTTATTGACTGTTTGGCTTCGCTTCCATGTGACGTCTTAAACAATGTTCGTTACTTTAATGATAACACTTCGAGATTGGTTGAGGATTTTTTTGAGTTTGCACCGGTTGATGCTGGATCTTGGGAGAGGATAGTGCGGGATATACAAACTTCTGCGCGAGGTGTGGACGCTATAGATTCAAAAATGACCAAACTGTCTGCCTTTTTTTATCGAGATATTGACTGAAATGATAAACTTGTCGCTGCGAACTGGTAGTGTTCCATATCTCTGGTGTCAGTCTGAAGTCGTTCCGCTTCCTAAGGTGCCGATAGTGACGTCCATCTCGCAGCTGAGGCCCATTAACATTTGGCCATGTTTTTCGAAAATTTTGGAAAGTGTAGTATTTGAACAGATGTCCAACCGTGTTCTCCCGCTCCTCCAGTCGGGATTTCGTTGGCGTCACAGTACCAGTTCTGCTTTGCTGAAGGTAACGAACGATATTGCGAGAAGCATGGATAGGGGGCAAGTAACGTTGCTTGCTCTTCTGGATTATAGCAAGGCTTTTGATTGCATCGACCACGGGCTTTTGATTGCAAGACTGAAGTTTTATGGCTGCAGTCATTCTGTGCTTGCTTGGATGCTGAGCTATTTGGCGCAGCGACGCCAGAGGGTTGTTCTGGATGGCAAACATTCTGTTTTTCTGCGTGTGGAGCGTGGGGTCCCTCAGGGCAGCATACTGGGGCCGCTGTTGTTTTGCCTGTTTTCTTCTGAACTCGGTGGAGTGTTTTCCCCGGATTGCGATTACCATCTGTATGCCGATGATGTACAGCTTGCTATGTACCCTGCTCTACTATGATTCCGTTCTGTCGAAAATCAACAAATAAAATATGGAACCCTGCAAAGCCGGGCCAATTGCAAGATGGATAACCTCTGGGGGGTTGTATGGTCGTGTTCCGGCCAGACCCAGTGAAGATTGGTCGCGGGTTAAGATGTTAAGTGAGCGCCAGGTAATTTGCAAAACACAACCGGTCAAGTAATTACCACAAAAATTACCAAATGGTAATGAACCAGAAGGTTTAACTCAACACAACGCCGTTGTCCTATTCACAACAATACATACATTTATTCACAAAACAGAAGCTACAACACACTAGGATGAAATGGTAGGAAATATTGAATTTAAATGGATTGCTGAAGGCAACAAATACAAAAACTACTAAATGCTGAAGGCGGTTATAAAACAAATTATCATAAACAAATCACACAATAAATCTGGTACCCTTTTCTGTCGACAGACTGGCGCACATATAACGGATACAAATAAATATAAGTAAATCCCTGAAGGGATTACAATCAATAGGTTGCGATACGTTCACTTAGCTGCTACTGGTGAAATCGACGTCAATCCGGACAAGGCTAAACCTACAGCGTCCGGTTGGAATTAAGCGGTCCAGCAGGCAGCAAATGAACAAGGGATTGTAGGCCCAATTCAGGAGGGTACAGACGTACGACGGCAGACGTGTCAAGGACGGCAAAGAAGTGCCCCTAGAGAAGGTCCCAGAAAAGATGAAGAATAAGAGGAAGCGTAGAGTAGAGAATAGAGGAGAAGAGAAGAGCCCTAAAAATATGTACAACGATATAACAGCCATGAACACACAAACGCACACTTACCTCTAAAAAAGAGGGCGTCGCACCAAAATTGTAAGATATCGGTTAAATGTCGCCAATAAAGCGAAAACTCAAAGCTCCTAATTACACTCAGGATAGCAATGATTGTACAACTTGTTCTGCACAAAATTCCCAATACGTGGGTTAATTATCAAAATTAATAACGCACACGAACAAATCCCGATCACTACAATCTATAATGGCGTCTTTTTAAAGAAAACTTTTTGTGTGTCATGCCGATATCGCTGCATAAGAAATCGAATAAGAAAAACTAAAGAGAGCGCGATTAGCGCGGGACTTGAAATACGAACATTTAACAGAAACAGAACATAAACATTTTCTCATCTTACACACTAACGAGAAAACCAAAGGAGAGATAACTTTCTTAAGGCAGGAGGCTGGAAAGTGTCAAAATAAATCAAAGTCAAAATAAGAACGTAACAAGCTTTATGTTAGTTGTGACCCAGCCGACATCGACATGGGATTTGCGGTCATGAACCGAAATTCATAGGCGGTGCTGGGGTGGTCGCGGGAGAATGGTTTGGTGGTGAATCCTGATAAGTCGGTAGTATTGTGTATTGGGTCGAAAGTTCAGAGATCCAAAGCTCTTTCCCTGAGAAAAGCTGTCATTGAACTGGCTGGAGCCGTATTACCCTTTTCAACATCTGCCAGGGATCTTGGTCTGGTTTTGGACAGTGAACTCAATTTTGAAAATCATGTGACACGAAAGCTTCAGCTGTGCTTTGGTAAGCTGCGATGCCTGAGACAATTTCGGGGATACCTGCCGCAGAGACTGAAGTGGACTTGATAGTAGATTTAAAGTTAATTATCTGTGTTTTCTGTACAAACTTGTAAAGTCAGAATGTCCATATTACCTCTCAAGATTATTGTATAAGCGGGGTGATTGCCGTCAAGGTGATTTAAGAAATAAGTCTACTTACAGTATACCCCAGTATAAAAGAACAAAATTTAAAGCATCCTTTGAGTATCAAGCACCTGTGTTGTTGAAAGAATTTCTTAACTCCTTACATGCCTCCGGTAATTGCAGGGTATTTAGAGAAACGGTGTTGACTTTGATAGTGATTTACTGAATTTCTTGCGGTAATTCACTCCGTGCCGTAATGTTAATTAAATATTAAGTAAAAGTTGTATTATACTTAAGTTGGTGGTGCTGAAAAACTGCAATAGCACACGCACCACCATTTGATTGTATGTACCATCAACAGTCAATAAATATATTATTATTATTAATAACAAGAGCTAACAAAATAAACGTTTATTTTCTCAATTCAAACTAGTTTATCATACAAATATAGTAAAAAGGGAGACCTACAAATCGTCATCTGAATCCCAGTTACTGTGACTATTTTTGTATACGATTATTTAATTCATTCAACCCTAGTTTACTGCTTCACTAGAGTTATAGCAAAATTGTCATCTGCTCTGTATGTTGCCAAGTCATTTATCTAACGTAAATAACTTTTTTTTTGAAGTACTTTTACACTCATCATAAGTATTTTCTATACTATATATATTTTTTATTCAACGCAATTTGTACAATTCTTTCTACCTGTTCACTATTCTTGCAAAATGCTTTGAACAAACTGTACCAAGACAATTGTTCAGCGATTACGCTTCTACATACAATGCCAATCCCCTGGATCACTTGACTCTTGATCTACAAGTTTTTTCAGGGGTTCTTCTCGTGACACTCATAAGACGAATGCCGTATGTTTGTTAGGATTTACACAATGCAATTTCCACAGTGCATATACGTGTGCATTTACGAATCTTTGCTTATTAGCGGAAGCAACCACGTGGCGGCATCTTTACCTAAACCTTAAAAGAGATCAATGAAAGCGAACGACGGCGCACTTGCACTCTACCCAATTCCAGACCTTGGGTTCAGGTGTACTTAGGGACAACCTTGATGCACTTGAAAATGATCAATAATTCCCTCCGCCATTGCCACTTTTTGATGTGACAAATCAACAATACAAACAACCATATACATACAAAAATAATAACATAACGATCCTGCTTATCTCTGTCAGCACGCAACCCCGTCATCGAAACATACACGCACGTGCGTCTCTCTTTTGTTTTCGTCTTCGATCTAACTCTTGTCAACATTTCGTTAAAAGTGGCGGACGAAAGAAGGTGAACGGAAGATCCAAGATGAAGTGCTCCTTACAGAAACTGTGTATATGCAATTTTTCTTAGCACCAATCAATGAAACTTTGTTGATTGAAATAAATTGAGGATTTGTGACTGTTTAGGAAAACTATGGCAAATAGTCAAATGTTGATGATAGTGACATGCCAATCAAATTGTTGATCAACTCTGACCATCAAAATTTTAAATCTTGTTCGTTTTCATATAAGAATGATCGCAACATTGATGGTAATTTCGTGATTTTTGAGGAGCTGGGAGTAAATTATTACAACTCATTTGAAAACAAGCGATGAGCTCTAGTTCTTTCATCTTTTTACTTTACAACCATGATAATTTTTTTCTTTTCCGTTGAATATTAACGTCACACTGAAGTACGAAGGCATTATTGTGCTTGTAACCAAAACTTCGTCATGGCAAAGAATTTCTCCTATCCTTTCCTCAGTTGCTCTCTCTTTTCTTTCCGACGTATAATCACCGACTTAATGGGGAAGCTCCTCAACGGCTCAATTACGTATATGTGTAATCTCTTACGGGAAAATGGAACCGAATCGATGGCAGCCTTCTGATGTCACCGCCGCGACGCGTCAGGGCCCCAATGCCACTGGCGACCCGATAAGACGCCGCGAGAGACTTTTATTAACAGGCATAAAAAGCTATTACGGAATTGGCGGAGAATTAGATGGAAGCGGATCACGGTAACGGGATTAATTTCGGAACCAATTTGTTTGTTTTTTAAATTGGTTTTTACATGTGAAATGAAATTAGTTAAGGGGAGAGTTTCCATTTTTTTTCAAATTGCTAAGGCCAATAGAATGTTTAGATGGAGGTCCTTTCTTTGCAAGAGTACACGAAGTTAAACCGATACCAAAAATTGGGAACTTGCTTTGTTCAGAAGTTATCGCCTCATGTCATTAATTTAACAGTTGACAGATCAGGACAAGAAGTATCAAAAAACATTTCTGCGCGCTGTTTTTGTTTTGGTATATAAAGTAATTTCCTAGTTTCTTCTTATACTGTTATAGAGTAACCTAAAAATTAGTGACATTTTGCCGTACAAATGTTTCTGACATCATTTATAGATATAATAGCAACCGATTTTGCTGTATACACAGGTCAAACTGCGCATGCGCAAGCTTTCCTAAAATTACAAATTTTAATGTTGCGGACGAGTTTTAATTTTTGCATGGGATGCTTGTCAAATCGGTGGATTTATTGACTGAAAAGTTATTGTACGTATACACAATTTCTAGGGTATAAAATCGATTCTATTTAATAGCACACATGGTGTAAACTTTTTTTAAAGCCATAATTTTTCACATAAAACATTTTCAACTTGAATAATTTTCACAATCTTGATCAGCAAGACGCAGCAAACATGGTCGGCAGCAACTGACATTTGATATTTGAAGTTTTTGATAAACTGAATTAGTTTTTGAAATTGAAACAATAATAACAGTTTTAAGAGGATAGCCCTTTCCATATTTTAATCAAATCTTCGTAAATCTTTCAAAATAGCACAAATTTTGGCAATTTTAGCAGCTGTCACTCTTACAGTTTTGATAACACCAATGTTTGTTTAATACAATATACTTTTTATACTTAAGTTTGTAAAATTTTTGTTAACTTTATGATGGAACTTATTGTTTTGTTTTTCTTCAGTCTTTGGTATTGTTAATTATGGTAGGACAGGAAATAAATTATATTACAGTGTTTTATCTCATACCCACACATAACAGAATCCAAAATAGGTACTTGCCCACACGACATTTACCCACTTTCTACAATTTTGTACCTCACTTTTATTTACTAGGTGATTTTAGTTTATATATTGAATTGTCGCATGCACGAGTTTTAGCTGAGCTGTCATTTATCGTACACTCAAAGCCACTATTATACTGGTAAAATCTGTACAAATTGACCAAAATGAAAGACATTTTTTAGTGTTTGAATAAAAATCGTGACTTACGTTTACTAAAAAAGTGCGAACTGTGATTTGAATGTGGTTTCGTAAGCATGCAGTTGAAGTTGGCAAAAAGTATGTTGGATGTACTAAACATTACTGTTATTGGAATTGTAAAAGTGATAGTCGCTACAATTGAGAGATTCCCGATGGCACGCTTACAATGGGGTACTTGCCTAAAAAAATATATTGCTATTTTTAATCTCTAGATGTATGCAAAAACCCGAAAGAGGCTTACATATTTTTTTCTCATTTTTCTATTTCGTATTTTCGTAAATATTTGCAAAAGTTGATATTGATGACGTACGTAGTCCCATATCCCAGATTCACACCTATATTGAATGGATTCTCGCTTCAGTTACTATGCTACACTGCCAGTAGAGAGAGCGCATATGTAAACCGGAATGGAATTCGATTTATAAATAGATGGAAGACAGTCGTGTGCTCTGAGTGTGTAAGATAAAACCATATTAGACTGTAAGCAAGCAGCAAGCAACCACAACTGATTGCGACGAGAGGTTACTTGAGATGCGGATGTTGATGCATAAGTTTAGCCTAATTTTAAAAATTTAAAACTCACAAGAGTATAGATATTGTTATATTGATCCAAACAGCAAACTCCCTGCTTCCCTGACTGATCGCAACTGTCCGTGTCCGTGGTCGCCGTTGCCTGATGCCAGCTACCGGACTACCGGCTATTTGCAGTTTTTGAGTGGCGCCATCATACGGTTTCTTTTAGAACTACGGCGCTTGCGGGCTACGTACATCACAAATCCTCTACTTCAAAAATTAAAATAATAATTCTGGACGTAATATTAGCCCTAGAAAAAAATTGCAAAATACGGGTCTAATGAAATCGTCTACATTTGCTAAATATTATATTTATATTATATGGTATGGTTGGTCGACTTTAAAGTGTCAGAAACATCATAAACTACTCATATTTATGTTCCTTGAGTTTTATTTACTCCAGTGGGCCTTTACATGAGTTTTCCAACCCAATAAAAGCTTTGAGAAGTAGAAAAATTGTAAGTTCTTATAAATTATCTAAAGATTAGTGTACAGATTTTCGATATATTTTTTATAGTCATATCGCACACCAAAAGAATGAACCGACCTGGAGAGAAAATATAAACGGAAACGGAGGGTAGCTCATCGGAAAAGGACAGTATTTTTGTAAAATCGCAAGAAGGTGCTTTTGAATATTGTTTCAACGATACAAAACTAACAAAGAACAGAATATTGATGGTTAGCTACTTTCCGTGTTTAATTATAAAAATCAATCAGCTGTTTACATTATAGGATGGAAACAAGTACAATACGTCACCATATAAAAGTAAACATGCCCATAGGAAAATGTTTCTGGCACTTTAGTTGTGGGAAATTTATTCCAGTTTACGGAAAATATTGATAGAACATTTGTTACGTTAATAATTGGTTGCAGCACTTCACTTCATTTTTTCTCCTCTTTGGTCACATACTTCCAAAGTCTACATTTTGGAAGATCGGTGTTTTTTTATTATAGCTTCTTGGACTCCACATTATAAATAAAGCATAGAAATACAGTATGAAATATAATATAATAATCGATATGCATTATACAGCTAAAAAGTCGTTTAAATTGTGTCTCAGCATTTCTAGAAAAGTTTTTATATAGTAGGCTTGCACCAGACACACCATTTTTATTAACAAATACATCAACAAATGGTAATGGTGTTGGCATCTGACAACCCTATTCATTCTTCTTACAGTGCTGAAGTTTTTGTAAGGTATGATAGTAATTTCTCAAGTATCTCCCATATATGCTTGATTGGGTTCAAGACAGAACTTCATGCAGGTTTCATCATGGGGAACTTCAAACTTTTGATCAACAGAATCAACAGATTCGATATGATCTTCAAAATCAAACCCTTTCTTAAGAGGTTTACTTTTTCCGATCACTAAGCGCAATTGTCTAAATAACTAAAAGGCAAATTGTTTAAAGTTTTAAATTGCAAAGTCGATGCGCTTCTGTTTTCATTTAGTACCTAGTTTTTATGCAACTGTTTTTACATAAATGCTTATAAGAGTTTCAACAGGTGTTGATCGACCAAAGGCTACGTTAAAAATCAATTTTAAACATGTTCCACTTCGAAGTTCAGGTTATCCTAATATTTTTAGCGCATAAATTTGGTGTTAGTGCGTAATCACTAGGTGATTTGCGAACAGAATCGCTGCAGCCAATAATATAGTATGAATAAAATTTTCTTAAAATTTCAAGTGAATTTTACTTACTTCAGGTTTCTTCGGAGAAATGCACGAGCCTCTTTCATTGTTACAGCAAAATGCAATACGTCATTTGAGGGGCAATTTTACGCACAAACTCGAAAAGAGTTCAGCAACAAGGTGTTTCACTATCAATAAACAATAATAACCGCACGATATATTAAAATTGAACCTGACCAGTAAAAGCAGACTTGCTTGACTCAAACTTGGCAACCATAATGGCAGATGGTTCTGTTCTGAGATGGCTTGGCTGGTAAAGATGCCGGAGGAGAACAGTGGCCTTAGGAAATACACTAGCAGCCTTGGTGGCAGGAGGCTAAGGTCTTTCAAGTTTAAAGTCACGACTGACACCAACGTCAATTTGATCCAATATACTGACATCCATTGTACACTTATTTAACAGTTTGCACTGTTTTAGTCGTTTAACCTACTCAATTTGCACTTCTTTTACTAAATAATCCTAGCAGCTTTGATTGGCAGATCCGAAAAAACTTGCTCGTGTGCCAATAGAACATATATATTAAAATCAGTTATTTTATTATTGTTGTTTTCACTGATGACATCCTTTGAAAATAATTCCGCTTTTGATTTTACATTATTCGAAATTAATTTTAATCGTTTCGAATTGCAGAAAAATTGAAAACAATTCTAACACTTACTTCATAATACTATTGTCATCTTTATATATCACTTATGGGTGTAAGATTAAAAGGCAATGCAATAATTGGAGGGAATCGTAATTTGTCTGAACTAGTTGGAACTAGTTTTCACAAGTAACTTGATTTAACTAGCCGAGACTAGTTTTAGCCATTACTGATTTCAATTGAAAAGCGGCTTTCACATACTGATTCAAAAGCTCCTAAAAGAAATTTTTAATAGCTACAACGTGTAGTTGAGTTAGGTAACACTTTAACTTCGAATAATATGGTTATTTCAAATTTTGATATGCTATCGCGTGCAATGTATGTGATTAAAAGTAAAAGATAGGGGAAACGACAATAACGTTGTGAAAATCATTAAAACAAGTTTTTACAATCTATTATAGAATGTTCTGATGTTAAATAGGTAAAACTAGTTTTAGCTACCCCAAACTTATATAATTGTACTCGAAATTATTGAGAAGTCGATTTTTGCTCATTAGTTGTGAAGAGCCACTAATAAGTTTTTTTATGAAGTTTTACCAAAATAAGAGAAATTGTAACTGGTATTAACCAGATAGTGAAACGAAATTAATGTTGGGGAAATTGTTATTATTTCCCGCACAACCGAAGCATTGAAACATTGTCGAATGGATTGCTAAATAATTCAGGTATGAATTGAAAGTATTTTTAATAATTTAAAAATACCTAAAAAGTTTTACGTCACCTACGCACGTAAATGTTTTATGTCCAATTAAGTGCTGGAAATTTTGTTATCTAAACGTTTTCGTTTGACGTACCCTCCTAAGAGTTTCCATTAATACCTACTATACGGGTTTTTATAGGGGGTATCTTGAAACATAAAGATCGCCCCATGAAACGAACCGTTTACCGTCTGCCAAATAAGAAATTTAACATTGATTCGATCGATTCGAAAATTATAACCAAATAAAACCGATACAGTAATTAATTTGTTCTTTGTGTCAACCCCATAATTTAGTTGTTTAATTATATGTTGATAATTTAATTTAGGACAAAACATTGATGGGGTGACAGCGTACCAGTTCATTATTTCGTAGGGTTTATCCTGATTGTTAACGGGCAAACAGTTCGATCATGAACCAGGAATATGTGGATAAACTTCATTTATTAATTGGTGCAACCAATTGGTTCATTGATATTAGAGGTAATTAAATTGAAAACGAAACCAATGCATATTTTGTTAACAAGGGAGTTTAAATAATTTTATCTTTATAACCAGCATCACCATTTACAGACACTCTGCACAAGTTGACGTATAAGGTTCAAATTCAAACAAAACTGTTAGTTTAGTAGTTGACTGCAAGCAATGGAGTATTTGGCCGTTTTGTTTTTTGTCGTCTCCTGAAGGACCAACTATTTAAATTTTGAAACTGCCTGTGATTGTGAGTAATTTTTTATGAAAGTCGAGTTCCGCTGTTTGCCTTCCTAGTTGAACGTTTCGAAGACGACGGCTATAGGTTTAATTTAAAGACAGTCAAAGCCGACCGTGACCCTTTCAACAGGTTGGGGGATGAGAAATAATTGCTCTCCCCATTAGAGATTCCGTTTTTCGACCTCTCGAAGTGAGTGAAATTTTCTGTTTACTATTAGAATTTCAAATGATGGAAAGCGTAAGAGACGCCATTTTTATTCACTTTTTTTTTTTCAAAGTCCGTGTACACAATGAAGAAGGGAAAGTCGTCGAGCCGTCGTGTATTTTATTTATCTGCCGAACATCAGCCTCTTAAGACGTTTTCCGGTGGTATTCAGCGACGAGTTTGGAAAGTTTCGGAAGCAACTTGTCTTATAGAGTCGACAGGGGGGGGCACGAATTGGATTAAAGAAGTTCGGGGAGCTTAATTTTGATGAAGTTTTACTTGATGCCTTGTAAGACGCCACTACTAAATACTATTAACAGCATTAGAAACAAAGTGGATGTTGCCCCGCCCTCACCGCAGAGAACGAAATAGTAGAGTGCTCCGCTGAAAAAAGATGCGTTTTAAACGATTTTGTGGGTACTTCAAAATGAAAATATATGCATTAGCCAGATATGTTGTTTATCCTCTATGGTTTCTAAATTCTGTAAGTCGTACGAAAATGGCACAGTCCGTACGGAAAGAAAATACAAAATTCAAACTTCACGAGAAAGCTACAATATTGTAGTATAAGGTGCCCAAAAATCAAAATATTCTGTGTAGCCGTTTGTTTTTAAAATATTTAAGTTTGAGGCACAGTTTTGAACCTACCATTAAAAGGCCGTTGATTTTATTTCGGAGGTAATTTAAAATCGCCGATTTCTCGATTCAGTACTGTCTAAAAATTTCTTATTGCGCGAAAAAAAAATGGGGTAGCGATGGCATTTGAATCGGATTTTTTGGGAAGATATTTAACGAGATATTAGTTTAAATGTAGAGTTAATGGTAAACATAACTTCAAAACATTGCCTCAAACTTAAATATTTTAAAAATAGAAATTCTACTGAGGATGTTTTGTAGTAGCTTTATCGTGATGCCATTAGTTTCAATTGTGCATTTTGAGTTCGTTCGCACTGAACGATTTTTGTACGACTTACGAATTTAGAATCCATAGGGCATATGGAACATATCTGGCTAGTTTATATTTTTATTTTGAAGTGCCCACCCAAATCAAGATACAGATGGCTGTGCATTGTGTTAAAAGGAAACAACCCTTGCTCGAGGATAGAGTTTTGGTCCTTTAAAACAACATTAGGGCTAGACCAAATGCCTCGACTAATTTCCTTCGAGAGCTGCAAGAGATTTGCAACCACATAAACGCTCAGTTTTGTAAGTCAAATTTTGGTGCGGTTCTCGCCGACCCCAGCGCGCAATCTTCCACGTAGCATAACTAGAAGAACCTCCGATTTATTCGATTCCTGAAATACTCCAGAATGGCCCTGAAGACCGCGCGAGTGGGCGTCCGATCGGCGATGGGTGGTATACAAACGGACTCGATTTTGATAGCACATAAAGTCGACGCGTCCGTCGTAAATCACTGTTAATAGCGTTCAATTTGCGTATTGAATTTTATCGGCGACGTTACCGAAAAACTTCAGCTACAGGCGATAAACACGCGGACCCTTATCTGGATGCAGAAAGCGACTCAAACATGATAGAACCGAAGCGTTACGACGTTTTATACGGTGAACTTATAGTAACGAACCGGTCCATGGGTGTTCGCGATGATGCAAAACCAAGGATCGGGACATCACGTTTGACCTAAACGCACACTCGAATCGATTTTACACGAGGTCCCGATAGAGCAAGCAAAACGTCTCAGTTGAATTGAAATTGCAGCAATTTAGTTGAGGGTTGAAGGCAAATAGAAATTTCAGTTTAACAATTTTGTCCTTTTTTGACTTAGTTCTGTACATTTCAGTTTATAACGTTTGAGTTTATCAAAAAGAAATAATATTTAATCTAAAGACAGGAGAAGAGGATTCCACTTACTAAATTCAATTTTGCAGTTTCTAAAAATCCAGGATTTGTGCAATATTTAGCAACACTTTGTATAGCTACCTACAGTGCTAATTATATACTAAATATGTTTAAAATCAATAATAATATTTAGTGTAATTATAAATTAATGTGCCTCCGGTATACTCTGAATCAGTCAGAAAATCGTTCCCATAATTGACGTTATAGTTATTTGTGGTATAAAATGTCAATGACCACAATTTTTGTCAACAGTTGAGACGACTTTTTTTTGTTCTATACCAAGTTGAGTTTCTGATATTGAATTCCTTCATTTCGTCCCATCTGTGACAAATAAATTATTTTCTTAAAACGACTCACCATCGTACAATAATTCATAACTACCCTGTTGTATTTGAAACAAGAAATCGTTTAATTTTTCGGCTTAAAATGGACAAGTGTGGATTCACCCGGCGCATCCGCCATCCAGCAATCATCATTTTCATCTGAGAACTACTTTTCGTTAGTTGATTTCCAAAAGTAACTTTTTTAAGCGCTTCTTTTTTAAACTAAAACTGGAACAGTTCAATAGATTTCAGGGGACAATTGGTGGCACGTTTTCGCACGTGGCGCATCGCCTGTCAAACCGTCTTTTAGTGGCGGAACAGATGGGTGCCGCAGTAATATATTTCCCTGATATTTGCAACCCTTGGAAGTTGTCGACGGAAATTCGTTACCAAATTTGATGATGGCGCTCGATTCGACCCAATGCCCTTCCTTGTTAGTTCGTCCTTTGCATAATTTTGTGATCGGTAGAAGGTAACTTGCCCGATTCCAATCGGAAACTGTGTCGTCTTCAACAAACCGAGAGGGCAGCGGTTTCGTTCGGTCTAATTCCCCACAGGACGAGATCAATAATTGCGCTGTCGATGACTGATGCTGCAGTCGTTGGCGAAACTAAAGTGCTTCTAACGTGATGAAAGTCGGGTATCTATTCTTTTAATCGGTAATTATTTATTTTTAGTGTCTTTTAGGTTATTTTATCTGGACTTGGAGAAACTTTCGTGAAATGTTTATCTATGAAAGTCTGAATCACCGGCGTTAAGGCAATTTCTTATTTTTTTTTAAATTGGATTGTCCGAATCGAACCTGATTCAAGACGTTATGAATCCGAATATTTTCGCTTCTCACGAAGAAAGTTGTATTGAAATATTCGTTTTAACCTTCTTTATACGTTCACATAGGCGGCGCTTCACTTGTCGAAACCCTCGCCTCAAAAGAGACAAACGAATCCGAAAGCGTCGCAAAACTTTTAAAATTTCTTCCTTAAAACTTGAATCGTCACTCGCGTCGTTATCGAGAGCGTCGCGGCGCTCCGAAACCGGAAGCCGGTTGACCCACAGGACGCGATGTAACGTTGTCATTTCTTTACGCAATCAATTTGCGATAATGTCACGGTAAATATTTGCAAACAACGAACGTTGTGTGTTGTTTGCACGTAATTTAGTGAAACTATTATGGGTGGATGAAAGACGCGTTAGGTCGGTATCGCGGTATCGGTGTTAAGATTTTCGATTCATTTCCTGGATGTGGGTAAGAAGGATGGTGTGGGGTTTCGTGGATACGGGACGACCGGAATTATTAACGAGTTCGTAATTAGAGAACTGCGACGCCCGCATCAATTATCACCGTGTCGCCGTTATTACCATTCTGATTATGTGTTTATACGACGGATGGTGGAGGCAGACAGTGGCGTGGGTTGGGTTCGGTTCTCTACTTATTAACGTTAAGGTTACAAGAAATGCTTCTTTAATTTAATAACATCATGCCAACTGTGGGAAAGGTGACAAGAAACGGAAGTATGCAGCGGGTCGGGAAAAGTTTCCTGGGATCAGTGGAATTTATTTGTTTGAGTCGGCTGACTAATGAGCTTCTCCTCGATGTCATCAGTAACTTTGATTTAATCGACTCAGTCAAATTGACATGATGATTCAGTTGTATCACTTGAAACAGGTCAAGAAAACAAGATGTAGAAATGGAAGTTACAACACTAATTAAAAGAAAAAACCCTTCCTCAGTTATAGAACGGGATCTTTGAAATTACGTAATGACTAACAATATACTTTGCTGCTCTCTATAAAGAATGAACTGCAGCATACACACGCAAGTGCTGTGCCTGCTTTGTTCTCATATCAGAATGTAGTCATTTTCAAGACGATCACCGTTTTTGTATGCGAAGACCATTCGGATGTATGTAAGTAACTGTTATACCACGTAAATTTCACTGGCAAACCACAGCTTGTGGTAAGATAAATATGCCAGGACCAACAGCAAAATAAAGTAAATAAATACAATATGCATGTGCTTGCTTGTACACGATACTTAATATTGTAGGTTTATCAATTTTGGCAAATTCTTCCAACAGAAAACTTTGTGGTTATACCTAATTCTGGCAACATTTGTTTTTGGCCAGTAGCATTCTGTCTCAGTAGGTGCAGGTTCTTCTATTCTTCAGTGAACTCAGATAATGAATGCAATCACATGTTAATATCCTAAAAACTATACAATCATTGGCCAAAAATCAACTACTTTCTCATCACCTTCCTCTATGAGTATTGACACATTGTAGTAGTTATGACTTTATACTTTGTGCTCTGAACAAATTTTCCCCTTGACAGTATAAATATTATCAGCTTTCTTGATCTGTACATATCCGACTATAGAATTGCCGTAATTATCTCGACCAGCACTATAAGGGAGCAAACGTTTATTTTAACACAATTTTTGTCATCGAGAAGGAAAAATAATATGAAAAGCTAAATAAACTCAAAAACACATGCGTTCCAATTATCCGACTGGGCCCTCACAAATCCTTCGTCTGTCCCAATGCACTCATAATTTGCTAAACGGAAAGAACATTGAAAAAGATGAAATAACGAATTTTGCTGTGAAAATAAATCACTAGAAGCTTATTTTTTTCAAATTGGCGTCGATTATACATTATTTACTATCAATATTACGTAACTTTTATGCGATTTGCGACTTAGTGCAAGTAGTCTATTAAAATTTAATTGGGATGCTAATTATTGATTGGCGCCATACAATTTTGAACAGTTTCTAATAAGACTCGTAAAGTCCTGGCTGGGGTTTAATCAAACTACTAAGAGGTAAACGATAGTATACTTTACGTTTGCAAACATGCCTAAAGTTCCTGTTTGA
Organism: Pyrochroa serraticornis; assembly: GCA_905333025.2. Classification (NCBI taxonomy): domain Eukaryota; kingdom Metazoa; phylum Arthropoda; class Insecta; order Coleoptera; family Pyrochroidae; genus Pyrochroa; species Pyrochroa serraticornis. The sequence goes on along the minus strand of HG995155.1, from coordinate 6,607,486 downwards.
ATGATATTCGTTGATCGTATGTCACTCGAATTACGTTCCTCTAATATTTACAATGAGGCCGTATAAATTGGGGAAAATCAATGTTGGTTCAGCTCGTCAAACCAGAATGGAAGTTGGGATTCTAGGGTATCGTTAGCCACGTAGTTCAGAGTGAGTTTGCAACTCAACAAACGACACTCAATTTTTTTTTAATTAATATTTATTTATTTATATTATATAGATTTAGAATATATAAAATTATTAATTACTATTTAGTATCATTTATATTTTAGTTCAATTTCCACTTAGTTAAAAAAATATAACAGTCTTTTTAGTAACATTAATGCTGTCATCAACTTATCAAAACTAACATTAGTAAGTTGGATGATTTTGTTTACATTTTTGTCACTCGTCACCCGTTATCGCTAAAAAGTCCAAGAAAAAGATGGCAATCGAATTATCCAAGAACTAAATTGGTGTTCTGTTTACCAGTTCTAATGCGCAGTTATAAAAAGTTTCTCACCGTTCTGTATCAATGCAGTCAGTAGCCTGTCTATCGTTTCTCTAGGCATTTTTGAACTGTCTGCAAAGTTTGTTTACGATTTGCTTTAAGTTCTTTATGAACAACTTGGAGTAGTGTCAAATTTTAAAATAATCACAACTACTTTTCAAGTGCCCATGAAAATAATCCCGCCATAAATTATAACTGTTCAAACGTTTCAATTATTTCAAGATCATAACATTCTCCATTCACAGCAGAAGATTAGAGGGTAAAAATAACAACTTTGACGTGCGCAAGGGGGTTTTACCACAGTTCCTGGAACCTGAACTGTTTTTTTTTGCAAACTTTTCCATCATATGTTAGCGAACCGTTTCCTCATTGTTAGACTAAAAATATGAGACGAGGCACGACGAAGTAGTGTTTCTTCCATTTCGAGTTCACCCAATAATTACAACTATACTACTGATTTAGGATGTTATGAACGTAGAACCAATTTTTGTTAGGAACGTAGAAAGGATCCCACTTTTGATACCAGATTTTCTTATGGGCGTAGAAAGATTCCACTTTTCATAACAATGAATGTTTGTTCTGGATTCGCACTTGATGGTTTCTTCGTTGTGAATTAAAGATAGATCATTAACTACTTCGGACTTTATTGTTAATATCTATATACACTTTGCTTGTGCGATGAGAAAATATAGATGGAACTGAACACAACGAATTTAGAAATTGTACTGGATACAAACACAACGAATTTAGTAATGGAACTCGATACAAAGACAACGAATTTAGTAATGGAACTGGATACAAAGACAACGAATTTAGAAATTGAACTGGATACAACGACAACGAATTTAGTAATGGAACTGATTTAACAAATAAATGGGCGAGCTTATATAGTAGTCTTAATTAGGTGATTAGGTTAGAAACCTACAAGACCTTTCACCTAATTTCGATTTAAAATGTATCCTTGTTTCTTGAACTTTGATCTAAAATGAAAGTAAATAATTTGGCAAATTAACAATAGGAATAGTCCCGGAATGTTTCCTAATTACTTATATTATAAATTACACTTGAGGCGCACATAACAAGGATCGTCCATGTTATTTGCTGCTCCATCAGTAGCAGTTTTGCTACTTTTCCCTCCTTCTGGTGAAACATGGTTTTTAAGCGTTTTCGTTTAGTATTTCATTTCTTAATAAGCGCATTCTTGTTTTAATCTTAAATTCTTCAGCCAACTACGTCACTTATTGAAATGTTCGCAGTAGTAGCGCCACCTATCACGGGAAGGAAGCTGCGCATTTATCTACCGCTTTTAATAGGATACTTGCTCTCGTTCCCTTGTTTTTGTGAAGGCGTTACCACTAAAATATTCTATTTATTATCTTAATCATCAGTTGTTAAAAGATTTCGCAGTGTTCCGTTAACTACACCACTAGTTATCGCGTTTAGTATAGTGGTTTATCACCCTTATCACAGCATATTTGTTTTGCGTAAGTTGTTTTCGTTTACTAGTTTTCTCAATTTTATGAAAACAACCGCCTCAAAAATTCCTGTTTGTTTTCTTAGCAGTCAGCGATTCAACAATTCGTTTCCTCTCAAATTTTTCCCTTAACTACGCCCCTGATTGAAGTGTTCACGGTCTCCGAATTCCGAGACTGCTCGGTACATTACGGCGAATACTAATTCGATTACGTCGCGGATACTGCGGCGCCACCTATCGTGCGATATCCACTTTACAACATCGCTTCTAACACAAAAAGCCTTTCTTCTCACCGAACGACCGACAAAAGCTCTCAAGCGAACGCGTCAATCATCCCCTATCCTAGACAGGACCGGGGATTTCCCTATCAGCGGAAAACGAACTTTTGAACGCCACAATTTAAAATCGTTAGGAATTCGAACAACAGAACCGCGGGACGGAACCGTCGACATGGAAATTTGAGAAAATGGCACGGCGGACATCCGACCCAAAAACGCAGCGTCTGCGGTTCCAAAGACAATGATAATATAACTGATTTTAGTTTACGTACTGAATTGGCGCATGCGCAAGTTTTGGCTGATCTGTCATTGTACGTACTCTCGAGACCACTACTATACTGGTAAAATATGTACAAATTGACCAAAATAACAGACATTTTTTAGTGTTTGAATAAAAATCGTGAGTTACTTTTACTAAAAAAAAGTGCGAACCGTGATTTGAATGTCTGCAATGGAACGTCAGACAGATGACACGTGCAGTTGGCCGTGCTCGGTTGCTGTGGGCCACTGTCTCGCTGGACAAGATTTTGACAACAGAAAGTTCTATTTAGATGATTCTGGTTTTAAAAAATAAAAATAATTGATATACCATGAGCACTATTGAGAAATAGTATTGATTTTATCTCCTAAAAATTGTGTGTATGTATAACAACTTTTTAAGTAACAAATCTATCAATTTCAATCTGTTGCTTTCTAAGGAAAGTTTGCGCATGCGCGATTGGACCTATTCATATAACAAAATCTGATATTGTACACTCTCAGTGATGCGATTTTGAAGGAGCTGTCCTTCGAAAAGAGAGCTATTAAAGTTGACAAAAAGTAAAATGGTGATGTTCCTAAATGTTCCCGTAAAGCAAGCACTGTCCATATAATATACTCTCCGCAGAACGGTAACTCAATGGAATTTTACCGTTGATTTAGTGGCGCCATCTCGATAATGATATTTAACTAACGTACCGAAAGCGCGGCAAATTTGAAATGTTAATTAATTAAATTTTTAAATAGAAATTATATAGGGTATCGTAAGCAAATGTTTTTGTACCATAAGCATCCGGTCATACATTATGTATGACCGGATATTATATCTAAAGTTTCTATTAAGTCCCGTTTAATTTTTAATACAAAGTAGAAACAAGCTCAAAACTTTTGTTGTTTTCCAAAAAACACGCTTTAATAGATTGGCGTCAATGTCCAGTTAACAACTATAAATTTTATGAAGTTAAACTTCATAAACCCCAAAATCCTTGTCGATTTGCAACGAGATATGCACAAGCATAAAACGAGTTGCATCATTTCCATAAACTTGCAACTACCCTTCAAACTTTTACAATGGAAAACTTTAGTTATATATTACCTGCTACTGAGTAGCGAACCGATCGAACCGGCAACATCCACCCAAATTTGGTTGTTACCCGAATTCCTCTCGTCGTGATTACTAGATCGGCAAATTCGGACGGGATATGGGAAGCAATTAGGGACGCGAGATCCGGGTTCTGGGAGATTGTTGGCGGTGGCGGCGGCCGCGACGTCCCATTCAGCAAACTAGAATTGTGGTTCATAGTGTCGCGTTAATAGAACATGCAAGATTTAGCGGTTTTTAACGGGATAGATGGACGGTTTAATTCAGGAACGACATTGAATAATTGATCAGATGGTGTAGTACACACGGGTCACGATTAATAATTAATGTTGGCGGAGACACGCACATAAAAACTGACCGCCCCCGCATTGTGCATACAACACACCTTTCAAAGCGATTGAGGACGAGATTAAAAATTGATGGCGGCCGAAATGGAGATAAAAGCGCCATCATTTCTTAGATCCTCTGTGCAGTCGTATGAGAATGCTGTTGGGAGATGGGAAAGGGGAGTAGAGGGAATAGAGTAGTGGGAATAGAGTAGTGGGAATGACTGGAACATCCACAAAGTTCTAGTACCTATCCCGTAATTTTCCAGTCATAACTACTGTCATGAAACTAGAGTAGTTAAGTTTCATGTTTGCTACCATTCGAGACTTACATGACTGCTTTTCGAGAATGTCTCCGTATCAATTTGGGACGAGGAAAATGTTAAACTAAAGGAAATTTTAGTTTCAAAAATTTACACATCTCTAATAATGAATTTGTTGTTATATCCTTCAAAGGTAATATACTTTCAATTTTGTTCGTTACGTTGTGGGGTTGAAAACACTTTTTAACAACAAAATTTTACTGCATTTATTAAGATTCTTTGTCTAACAACCCTTACAGTAAAAATTGCCTGGTGGTAAGGCACCTATTTCATGGAGTCTCCTTATATCTAGAACGACAGAAGCAAAATCAAACACGAGTAAGGGAGGTACATTTTCTTAACAAGAAGCCCAATATTGCTAGTGTTTTTTTTTTTTAAATGAAATACTTAACCGTTTTCCTACCATCTGGTGAAATGGAGCGAAAATGGCCAGCCAAATATCGTGCTGTACTGTACACATACAAGTGAGGTGGGGTGTTTCTAAATAGGAGTGGGGACGGCTGAAACTTGAAGCAAGATGCTGAATGGGGCGGCGGGATAATTTTGACATAGCTCTACTTTCAAATTAATATCTCGTTTCTTGTTTCAAAAAATCTAATTTAAATGCCATCGCTATCCAGATAGAATTCTTCGTATTTTATTAAAATAAAATTTTTTGAGTGCCACAACCGCAACTGAGGTAACAGCTTGTAAAGTGGAAAGCGTACCGAAAATAATTATTTTTTAAATGATACCGAACTGAAAAAACGGGGATTTAGAATCTCCTTCGAAATAAAGTCAATGGCGTTTCAATTGTAGCTTCAAAGCAGTGCCTCAAACGTAAACATTTTAAAAATAGAACGTGCACTCCACTATAATAAGTGTTCTTCGAATGCAATTTTGTTTTTAGAAAAACTAATCATCCTGCTTCACTTCGAATTTATGTACTAAGCGTTTCATCTAAAAGACTTGGTCGTGAAGAATGCAGTTACGTTACAACATAGTTATACTTCGATCATTGATTAATTATTTCTATTTCTAGTAAAAAGTCAATGCTTCGATTATGTCATGATCGAGCCTGATGCTTTCCAAAAAGCTTTGCAAGTTTACTAAACGACAACTTGATACGACCTTGTGCTGTGACATCGCGTTTTGATGGGGTCATCGCGCCATTTTCTTGTTAACCCCAGCTCGCGTGTTTTCGAAGGGGACAGGATGCTGGCGGTAGTATCGTCATCACCGAAGTTTCCTCTCCGGGAGTCGGTTGGAAAACGAGATTAATTCGGGGCGTTTTTATCACTGATGGTGGAACGTTCGCGGGTCACTTGGTCGAGTACAGGGTGGCGCGACATGATGGTGGGAAAAGGTTCGGTGGTTTTATTGCTTTCAGGAAATGGATTATGAACGTTTTTACGCAGAGCGTCGTAAAATATTTATTTCCACATGAAATTTATCTGAGTTTACTTAATTACAAATGCGGATTTTGCTAGAGAACATTCATATCTCAAAGAACTCGTCACGAGTCATAACAATTCTAAGTAAGTTAAGAAAACTTCGTTTACATTAATCATCGTTCAATCAAATACTGAAAATTACTAAAACATTGTTTTAGTCTAAACTATTTAAGTGATAGCGGTCAACTGCAACGGTCAATTAACATAGACACAAGCTACTTTGGGTTTTCAAAAGCTGATTCGATTAATTCAATGAGTAAAGAAAGGAATTTGTTTGAAGCCCTAGGTTTAAGACTGAAACAGAAATATATTTGCTGAATAAGAGAATCTGGGAGAATGTTATTGTGTCTTGCTTCTCAACGAAGGCCCGTTGTTTGGCACAGAAGTAATCCCCGTTATTGTAACAATAAATATCACTAGATGGCGTTATAAGGGCCCAATCAGCATCGTTGGGTCTCGAGATCCAGATTAAACGGGATTTGTGTCGAGACCGGTCCTTTGGCTGAATGATTTCGAAATTAAGGAAGGTCATTGCCACCATCAATGAAAGAGCAGAAATCTAGCCTACGAGATCAGATAACTTTAATTGCACTTGATTCAGGGACTATAGAATTTATAGCACGAGTAACGATCTATAACAATTACTAACCTCGAATAACTTAAATGAATCTAACTTTCCAAGTAATAAACGAAACCCGAGAAATCGGCCTTTACAGGATTCTGTAATTTGAGCTTTTATGGAAATTTTGCTATGGGCTTTGGTCTTCTTGTGGAATTGTTAACGGTTACGGAACTATAAGAGGACTTTATCTCTTACAGATCAAGGCGTACGAAAAGCTGGAGTGTTCCGAGGAGCGAATGAAGCAAGCGCGCGACATCTACGACAACTTCATCATGAAGGAGCTTCTGGCGCGCTCTCACGTAAGCGACCTCTAAAACTACCCGAATGCAAACTAGAAGCGCCGGCTCCGTCGACTTTTCCCACTTGAGGAAAAGTTGCATGGGGCGGCCGTTGTTAACGAACCGTTTCTCTTCCAGGACTACTCCAAGGAGTGTCTACAGCACGTACAAAAGCACCTAATGAAGAATGACGTGCCCCCTACACTGTTCGAGGTGAGCCGGCATATCTACACATCCGTTTATTTGTTGTTGTTTTTAATGCTTGGATGAATACCTAAATTATAATTAAAAGTTTTTCCATTATGGCGCGTCAACGAGTTTTCCAGACCGCCATTAAAGTCCCCGAATTAACCAATTTAAGATTGATATTTTTTTCTTTGCTTTCAGCCTTACATAGAAGAAATTTATAACCATTTAAGAGACGAACCTTTCAAGAAATTTTTAGAAAGGTGAGATAGGTAACGTTAGATTTATTTTTTATTTATTTCAATCAATTTCTGTAGCTTTTAAGCGTGGGAACCCCGATTTGTAACCTGACGCGCTAACCCTCTTCTCCTTGAATATTTTATCCGAATCCCTTAAAGCCGTAAGAGGTGCAAAGTTAAATGAACGAGGCAAGAGTTGCTTAATTTTGCCGGACAATAAGTGGGCGTAAAAAATCGGATTGAAATATCCTGAAACATTCCAGAAATAGCCTGGAATAACTGATTTTTTTGTAATCCCTCTATAGCTTTTATTATCAATAAAACAACAATGACAGCCGCTATTGTAATGTAGACTATAACCAGCAAATTGGAAACATGATTCAAGACTCCGACGTAGTTTTGTTTGTTTTATCAACTCAATAAGCGAAACTTACAGTTTATGATTTATAACCGGACCGGGCGGCCCGCCAGGTCTAAATTGCGAAATTTAGAATGCGTGATTGGTATTCAAACTCAAAATTAAGCTCATAGGTCGGTATCGGTCGGCGGCGGAAAAGTCGTTATTTAATTGGTTCGTGTATCAAGAGTCGTCAGGAAATGGACTGACATGCAAATATTTTAAGAGTAGCAGCGCTCTGTGAGTTTTTGGTTACAGCAAACATTATCAGTTCAACAAAAAAAATTGTGCCGGTTATAAAAACAATAAAACAATAAATTGCCTATGTAACAAAACCAAAAACAACGTGTAAAATAATTGTAATTTATGCATAAACTGTACACAAACTTGAACAATTTTCCAAAGTTTGGGACTTACAATCGTGATTTAACATATTTTGTTCGATTCTTTGATCTTCACTCTTTCCATCGACATAAGCAGATTTTTTTAGAAACGGATAGTAAAGTCTGTAACCAAAAAGTACAACAGCGTATTTTCTTCTTTTTAGCGCCGAACTTTTTGCCCACGCGGGGACCATTCATCTAGCTTATCGGATCTCGCTCTGTCGTGATAATTTCACTTAACAAATTTACGTTGTCCACTATATCATCAAAAAAATTTGTTAATGGCACATTTTTGCGATGTGGAAATTAACTGTTTTTGAAAACTTCGCTTCGAAGTCTAATTTTGCATAAAAAACCAATTTAACGGCCAAACCGTAAAAAGTTAAGCGTTTATTGCCAGTCGAAGAAAGCGAAGTTTTGTCGGCGAGTTCGTCGTCTTGTCTCCGAATCCTAGGAAACTTCTCTGCCGCAAAATTATTCACTCTTCCTTTTTAGCCAATTTCCTCCAATACTGCTGAGCGAAATTCTAATTAATTGCAATAGTAGCTTCATAATTCATTGTTAAACCATCAATTTGTCGGTATCGATCTCAAATGGTGCTCAAGGTGACATCGGTCGGGGTTCCCCTAAACCATTTTTTATTACTTACTCAGTTTCTGTTCCAGTGATAAATACACTAGGTTTTGCCAATGGAAAAATTTAGAATTGAATATACAGGTGGATGAGAAGATTTTCGATTGATTAATTTACTAATGGTGATTGTTTGCAGTTAACAATGAACGACTTCAGTGTGCATCGGATAATAGGCAGGGGCGGGTTTGGAGAGGTTTACGGTTGCCGAAAAGCCGATACGGGAAAAATGTATGCGATGAAATGTTTGGATAAGAAGAGGATAAAAATGAAACAGGGTGAAACGTTGGCGTTGAATGAACGCATAATGTTGTCCCTGGTCAGCACAGGACAGGATTGCCCTTTTATTGTGTGCATGACATATGCTTTTCATACACCCGATAAACTTTGCTTCATCTTGGATTTGATGAACGGCGGCGATTTGCACTATCATTTGAGTCAACACGGCGTTTTTAACGAGTCCGAAATGAAATTTTACGCAGCCGAAGTGATATTAGGTAATGTTTTAATTTCGTGATTGTTGTTATCACGGTTGTTGTACTGGTTGCAGGTTTGGAACATATGCATAGGAGGTATATTGTATATAGAGATTTAAAACCTGCAAATATTCTATTAGATGAACATGGACATGTTCGGATATCTGATTTAGGTCTAGCCTGTGATTTTTCAAAGAAAAAACCCCACGCCAGCGTGTATGTTTGAAAATTTTGAGAATATCAAAGTTTGATTGGTAGTTTTCAGTGGCACTCACGGTTACATGGCGCCTGAAGTATTATCTAAAGGAACGGCGTACGATTCGAGTGCGGACTGGTTCAGTTTTGGATGTATGTTGTATAAATTGTTGAAGGGACATTCGCCGTTCCGCCAACACAAAACCAAAGACAAACACGAAATCGACAGAATGACACTGACGATGGTAAGGTAACAGCAGACACATCGGCAATGATTGCCCAGTAGATCTTCCTGGACATAGTCAGCTTGTAGTCTCATATGTACTCATGTCCAGGAATGACTGTGATGATTGGTCAACTATTTATCATGATCGTTGTTATAGAACGTGGAGTTGCCGGATTCGTTTAGTAAAGAATTAAAAGGTCTCTTGGAAGGATTATTACAAAGAGACGTTGACAAGAGGCTAGGTTGCAAGGGCAACGGCGCCGACGAGGTCAAGGACCATCCTTTTTTCGCCGGCATTGACTGGCAACAGGTCTATCTGCAAAAATACACGCCGCCTCTGATCCCTCCAAGAGGAGAAGTTAACGCCGCCGACGCCTTCGACATCGGCTCCTTCGACGAAGAGGACACCAAAGGCATCAAGGTATAAGACCTGCAAGTCGCAGTAATTGAATATTCCATCAAGGATCTAGGTGCTAGGCAATGTTTGGTCATATATTTTTCACTGACTTCATTTTTTGTCAAAATTTGCTATTCTAACAGAAGCCCGGTGGCGACGCCAAGATATTTTATCAGGGTGAACGGCTTGCGGCAGAAATAAATATGGGATGGGCAAAAAGAACATGAAGAAAGCAGTTATGAGTAGATATATTGAACGAAGATAGCGGTTAAAAATAATTTTTTTCTCACTCTTATAAATTCAAAGAATTAGAATTAAACTACATATCTAAATACCAAAAATGTTAAAACAGGCAACGGTTTGGTGAGAGGTGAATTCAAAAGTAAATTGTACTCTCGTGTACAATAAAGGTGTATGATAAAAACTATTAAAAAAATAACTCACAAAGTAATTTTTCTGTTATAGTGTGCGTTGGCATATGTGTGGATGACTTGTTCCAAATGAAGACTTGCAATATCCTTTTCAATTGAAAGGATGACTGCTAAGTTTCTGTTTAAACATAACAGTTCGTAAATAATTGTTTCGTCTTTTAAGGCATGAACAAAATCTTTACAGGATGCACTTACATCTTTTTTGTCTGATAAAAATCTTCAAAGCAATCTCAAGATCAAAAAACAAACTTATTTTCTTTTATTATTAATAACATCGAATAAGTATTGAAAAACTAATCTAATCATCTTTAACGGCGTTTGGTACGTTCACCAGCCAACCTCATCTGCTACGGGGCGCTAGTAGTAACCATCAGCGTATTTCGAGTGAATGTATTTCCCTACCCGGTTCAAGCGGCCAACTTCACCACAACTTATACCTGGACCATTGATTAATTATCTCTCTAAGTAAAAAGTCAATGCCTGGACCTAACTGCCCAATCCGTCTGAAGTCAACAAAATTTGTGTATGACTGAGTCAAGTGTCCCATTCAATAAGTTACTCCCGCTTGTCACCCAGAACACATTTACGGTCCACAAAGTTGGTCGAGTTGAGAGCCGGACGACGGAAAATCGTCTTTGGGCAACGAGTACATATAGAAATTAATTTAAACAAAGCATCAACAAATGGAAGAATAATTATGCAATAATAACATAATTAAAGGATTTCTTTGAAATGCATCAATTTGAGTAGACACCTTTAGAAGTACTATTCTGGACGCGATGATCTAAGATTTAATTGGGGATCCTCTCATAATTGCAGAAAATTTAATGAAAACAATTTACTTGTTTAGAAAGAGTACATTAAATAATATTCAAACTTCCCACGAATTGATGTAATCATATTTTCACAAGGATAATAATTTGGGAGCGCAAACAACTTTGCTTATAGTTTCAGGACATATCCTAAATCGACTATTTGCTCTCCAGACAATAAATGTTCAATATATTTTGGCGGCTGTACTTTCTCAATACAAACAATTTTTCTTATGTATCTGATTGTGTGTTCATAATGGGCTGCTGGCAAAATTTAACGTGTTGATGTCGAGGCTATTGCTTTAATTGCCCTCTGAAAAGGGAACCTCACTCAATCGCATTTCTTCCCAAATTTACAACTATAGGAGTACGAGATTGCTTCCCCTACAATTATGGCGACAACTACTGTGTCTTTTTACTTAGCGGGGGACTTAGAATACTGACATCGGTATATTTGGTAAATAATTAATGGGCTATGATAATTTTAGGATGGGCTGTCGTCCACCCACGCCCACCGTTGGCGTCACCACTGTCGAAAACAATGGCCTAACAACGTAAAACAGAAACAGAAAGTTGAACTTTCTGTAGCAGAAGAAAATTTAATACTACCGCTGATTTTAATATTTTTATCCGCTTGCAGCAGCACAGTTTCTTGGAATTTACTGATTTTTGTGTGTTTGCAGCTGACAGACGCTGATCAAGAGTTATACAAGAACTTTCCTCTCGTCATTTCGGAACGGTGGCAGAACGAAGTGGCGGAAACTGTCTTTGAAACGATCAACTTCGAAGCGGACAAGGCGGAGCATAAGAAAAAAGCCAAACAAAAGAAATTATTCGATTTGGACGAGAAGGAATCGGACTGCATTTTGCACGGTTACATTAAGAAATTAGGCGGACCATGGACGTCGAGTTGGCAAATGAGGTACGCGAAGTTGTACCCGAACCGACTCGAACTTCACCCGGACTCGGCCAAACCGGAAATGGTGTTCATGGACCAAGTGGAAGAAGTCAGTTCGGACTTGGTGCAAGTCAAAAATGAACAGTGTATAGTCGTTAGGATGAGGGACGGCAAAATAGTGTTGACCAATCCTGTAAGTTTTCTTAGGAAGGCTGCGATTCAATCTTTTATATCAATGCAAAAGACTACTTCTTGTTGGCGAAATTGGCCATAAGCAACTCTCAAAAGTGACAAGGGAAAAAAAATTATTTTTTTTTCATTTCTTCTTTCTTTTCTATATCGTATAGTGTGCTTTTTTATTCTAATTTGGATCATCCAATCATCTCAAAACATTTATAGAACATCACTTTCTCACGCTTTTCTTTATTTTTCCGTTTATGGAAGTAACTTCATTGTTGATAATTGTAATAACTGTATTAGTATTAATCACATGAGTGTATTGAAGACGTGATAATTATGTTGGTGTTTTTTGAGGTTGACGTTTATTGGCTGTGTTTTCAGGACGAAATAGGCCTAAAAGAATGGCTTACGTCCCTGAAGTCTGCCCACAAGCTATCCCAAGAGTTGCTGGGTTCCATGGCGAAGAAAGCCGGCAAGATCTACGGGACTGACTCGAACAATAAAAACGCGATTATAGCGGCACATCGTAACACAAACGGTAACTAATCTGAATCGGTCCTGCACAACATGCGAACCAAGTAAACGCGGGCTACAAGCGATTTTGCAATGTTTTTAGGTACTATTGTTGTTGCTCCCCAATTTCTCGTTATATTTTTCCAACAAACCACGCAACAAGTTATATATTAACATAACGTTGTGAACCGTTACTAATTAATTAATAAAAAAAGAAAAAAAAACGAAACAATACAACCACAAAAATAACATGACAAATATTTATATTATTTATACGCGATCTAGATTTTGCTTTACGCAGGTACTTGTTATTTATCATAATGGTTTTCTAAAGGTTAATTCACGCGAAGAAAGAAATGAAAACTGTTCTGGGAGTGTCGCTGAATTACCGAACGAAACTCACATTCCACACTATTGTACTCAGGCCAGTGCGATTGGACCCCTCGACTGCATTTTGCCATAACCGTCGTTTTCCAATTTACTTTTCTTTTTAACACCCACCCTGATGACAGTTTTTCGAAGCATTCGCGAAAATTTCGTATTCTCTTAGGTATTCTTACCCAGTTATACTTTACTTAAGTAATAAATTTACCAACCACAATTCAGCTTCCTTAACAATATTGGCTTATACAGATAGAAAGATTAGAGGGCTCAATATTTGTTTGGTTTCAAAACAAAGGCATGGGAGCCGGTTTAAAAATACTGTACTCAAAAAGGTCAATTTCAGTCTACAAGGTCTTTATACTCTATCAAAACTGTAACACTTTGTGATTTAGGACCACCGACTAAACTTTTACTTCACTTAACAGCGTAAAACTTCATTGTAGTTGACTTACTAATCTTAATCCAAACTACGGGAGGAGAAAGAAGATAATGCAAATCTATTAGTTGTAAATTTTGATAGTTGGCGATAACGTCAACATAAGGATGTTACAACTAAATTACTCTTCTCGCCTATTTTGAAGTTTACGCTTTCACAAAGTAAATTTCAAAAGTTTCTGGATCTTAAATTAAATTTCTTTTTGTTGTAAGTGTTTTGATATTATAAGTTCGTTTAAATATTTTGTAGGGTGAATAAGAGATTTCTCGTTAGTTTTACTTTCTTTACTTTCCTGCGAAACTTATGAAAGAAGCGTATCCCACATTGCAACCGCAAGATGATACTGTGAAGTAAAATTTATTGTTGTATCTCTTTTTTGATGAATTTATGCCAAAATGGTTCTGGCATATATTGAACTTCGGTGAAACGCCACCAGGGTGAGTCCAGAAACCCACAGATCAAATCAAGAGTGCAAATCGCCCTGGCTCACCCCCTGTCTCATCTAGTCAATCAAAAACAGACACCCTCTGATTTTTTTAACATTTTTCTAGAGGCGACATTCACGGGACGGTTTCATGATCGTTCTTGTTAGAAAGGTCCCGACCCGTATCGTTCGGGACCTTTGTAGTGACACTGTATATTCCTGAACAGAGATGTTCGTCTCACTGGTACCAACACCAAGCTAATAAGTCACTAGAATAGCTTGTACGCCAGCTGCACTATCTGTAAATACTTGCTTGTTCCTTTTTGGATTTCGTGAATGCCGGGACTGGGTCGATGGCGGCGCGCACAACTACCGGACGAGAACCAATCAAAAGACGAACGCAAAAACAATAGTAACATCCGTCCGGGGTCCCCACTGTCGATCGACCCATCGGACTTGTTGCTGCACAATAACTTCGTTTTTGTTGAAGGATTTTTGTACATTTTTGTATATATTTCGGTATTGATTTCACACGGGGCGACGTGTTGCGGTCCAGCGCAGCAACCACAAATGAACATATGCGCCACATTTTGCGTTATATTTGTTGCCACGGCCACAGAATTGGTTGCTTTGAATAGTAATGGCATCATCGTGCGTTTTTAAGCATTTAAACGCTACAAAATTAGTAATTATTTTCTTACAAATACCATACAAATTAATAATTTGAAACTAGCAACTCCTTAAGCGGCCAGCAACCGCCACAAATTCTATTTGCACTCCTCTGCGTTTGAATAATGATTCAGTGGAGCCGTGTTACGTTGAAAGTTTCGAACGTGTCTTTAAGTTCTAGTGGCGAGTTCCCACCCCGTTCCCCGCGGCCGCAGCCTATCGGCGCTAAAATGTGCGTGAATCACGTGTAAATTTTTGTATAGAGTGTATAGATGTTTGTGCCCTTGTATGATTTTTTACGACTAACCCATCGACCAAACGATGGCAGGGAAATAGGTGAGATCAGAGCAAGTCTTGCCACAATACGTCGCTTCCGGTCAGCAGTTCCGAGCAGTCCTCAAACAATCACGACGTGCCAAAGCTAAATCAAAATTTCCTCTTTGAACCGGTCGGAGGCGACGTGAGTTCGAGATGAACAATCACTAGTTTCAATGTTTAGGACAGCAATATAGTTGTTTTCGTGTCTAGGAATAGTGGGTAGCGTTCGGGAACGTTGACTCGATTTTTCGGCCGATTACTTAATGAAAACCAGGCCCGAACTGCCCAATAATCACATGATAAATATCCTCTCCTCAGTTTTTTTTTATGGTTTCAATGCGATTTTCGGGAGATTCCGCGGGATTCCCCTGGGTGATCTTGACGGGTTTTGGGAACGGGTCAATACAAGTAGTAGGTAGTGTAGATTAATGTTAGGTATGTCGTAATTTGTAACTCTGTATCGATGTATCTTGCTTTCGCGTGGACTTGGAGCCCTTGGTTCACCGAAAGACGCAAAACTTATAACTAATTCAAGTGTGAACTTGTATTGACTTAGGCTGGGCAACAAGCAATGAATCGAGTGTCGAAAGGAGAACGTCCGGGGAACTTCCGTCGAATCCTGCGAATTTCGCATCAACAGAATGAAAGTACGGTATATTCTAAATGAAATTAGCAACCTGGAAACTGAATATGTGTCACAAATAGACTATAATTAAATAAATTTATTAACTTGAACTTGGTATCGTTTAATAAGTCATTGCATCGTGAATGTATAGTGATTATTTAACTAGATATTGATTACCTCTTTAAGTTAGATTTTAAGTTATTAGATGTCAATGTTGTACATATTGCATTAAAGTCACGTTTATAGACTTAAAGTGATGTTTTCGTTGATTACAACAAGTGGATCCCTTCCAAAATTTTTACTAAATTCTCAGCGACCTGGATATTGTAGAGTTTCCTCGGCAGTGCTTCAAAGTCCGCAGTTTCGATCTGCAAGAAAATTCAGATCAGATGAAGCAAGTTCGAAATTGGCACAACTACATTTACAAGATAACTACAGAACCTTTAATGCTATACAGAGTGGTTCTTGCTCAGAGCTCATTAGAAAAATGCAGAAAACTTGTTCTTCCTTTCTTCAATAGCACATGTTGGGGAGTTTGTACTACGCGACAGTGGGCCATTTGTAACCACGTGTCTTTTCGCATCATATTCATGTATGTATATATGTCGCAAGCTTTTTGTGTAATCAGTCACTTCATGAACATTCTAGACTCTTTATGAAATGCCTGCAATTGACGTAATTAAGATCGTTACGTTCTCCGACGGCGTCTGTTCATGAAAAGCCGGCAATTCTTTAAGTACGATGAACAATTACGAATCATATCCTAGAATACTTTATTCTTGTCAATAAGATCTTTGGTTTATTAAATAATGAATACAAAAAATAGGTTAAATAAATTGCCTGCAACTTCAGCAGAACATGGTCGAGAATTCAGAGTAAGAAAAAGACTGTTGAAACAACAAGATCAACGGCATTTAATAAATGAAGTCGTAGCAGAAGCAAATCAAATTACTGGTCCATCAGAAGTGAGAACAAAAAAGACATTAACACAGGGTCGGGGAATTGAGAAATCAAAATATAAATAAAGTGGTAGCAGCTCGCAGAAAACGAAACTACAGCCGAACAGATGCGCGAATATAAAAAGAGGAAACCACAACTTTACACTGACTTGTAAATATTGCTTGATTTGTACATTTGCAATAGATTATTTTTTAATCGGTATTTAATGTAATGTCTATTTGTTTACCAAATGATTTTCAATAACATTCAGTTGGTTGTTGTATTTAATGATAAAATCAATGATGGATAGGTATGGCAACACCCGACTTAATACCCTACATAACAAACAAAATTTAATTATCTTTCGACTAGAGCTGTAAAAACATAGTCATTCCCTTTGATAAAATTGACTTCTTACAATTTTGTCACTTCATAATTCCAATTACCTGTTAGAATTTCAAAATTTAACTACTGTGTTTTTATGTCTCAGTTATATCCAAGAGTAAAGAAGTTATAAAGAGGCGACGCTTCTGGCGGTTCCTTTGATGTTTTGAATCTAAGGTCTATGACTTTTAATTTGGTAGGGTAGACAAAACATCGTTAAGCACGTTCCTGTAATACGATATTTGGATGGCGGCCTCTTCAATGCCAGGCGGTTAGTTCTTAGCGTCGTGTTGTTGTTAACGCCTCAGCTGTAGTAATTCGAGCCCGTTGCGGTCACAATTTCAAAACAAAACTTTTAAATTGGTAGGTTGGGCATCTCTGTCGCCGACTCAGTTTCCTTGTTCGGCCGTCACTTCTTTATAAGTTCTTTACTCTTTGGTTATATCTAGCAACTGTGAAATTTTGAAAGTTGAATATTACATTTCTATGTACTTTGTTTCTCTATATTCTGCTATTGCACCATAAACAAGAACCACCCTTTAGTGGAAAAGTAACCTCGTGGCAAGGGTCGGTTTTTCGATCTGGTAACCTAGGGCAGTACTGGGGCGCCAATAGTCTCTCGCAAACTGCGCATAACCCAGAAAAAGTTTTAAAATTCAACAAGTCGCTGTCTTTCCAATTGATTAAGTTACGAAAATATTTTTGTTGCGCTTCTTTCATAGGTTTTCCCATCACCAAATCGAGAGCTGATTGGATTTTCTAAAAGTTGAAGGTAAGTTAAAGGTTCTTGTAAAAATGTTGATAAGTACGTTTCCGGCAATCTTTCTTTCTTTATGCTCCTCCTCCATTTCATTGTTGATTTTAAATTTGTTGAAGATACAGTTGTACAGAAGCTTGCTAGGGCTTGAGATGTTCACATTATCGCGAACATATTGGAGAGGAGTCATGTCTGTAACAAGATTGCACAATTGTGGAGAATGGTTAGTTGCGGAGTTTGGTAAAGTGAAAAATTAGAAGAGAAAATACAGAGAAATGTAACCAAAAGAAAGTAACAAAAAGTAATATATAAATTAGTACTTTGTAAAGTTCTACTGTCAAGAGGAAGTTCGAATCTAGCATTGGCTCTGCTAAAAATTCTAGGCAAACTTAACCACAGCTCGGAATTTACAGGCGGCAGATTCAACTCTCGTTGCAAATTTGCAAGTTCTTCACAATACGGTTTGTCTTTGTGCACCGTTTTCATAGCTTCCTCCAAAGCTTTACGTCTCTGCAATAGCAAAGTTAATATTTTTTTAGACTTCTAAGACTTGTTAAATAAACCTTAGTATTAAACTCATTCTCTATCATTTCCGCATCGAGTTCCCGCCGTAACTGCCTCAATATTTCAATATCTAAATAAGAGTCAATATCGAGACTTTTTCTATTTCTTTCTGCAGAATTTTTAGTTACGTCCGGACCTCCATCAGAATGTGCAGGTACCAACGAAGGTCGCGCACTAGGATTATGTGATTCAACCCCAATGGTAGCGACCTAAAATTAAATCGTTGAAAACAAAAAGTATGCCTCAAAAGAATTTAATACTTGAGTTTCCGGATCTAAAGAAGACTGGAAAGCCGGCGGGCCCCTCGACCCTTCTCTCTTCTTTTTTCTCTTCTTACCCCGCCTCTTAATGAATTCATCATCATCATCGTCGTCATCATCACTTTTTTCATCGTCCTTAAACTCCTCAACGGATTTCTTTTTCGGCGATTTCAGCGGTGATGTTAAGTGTTTCGGGGACCTTATTACATCTTCAAAACTCCCGCTTCGAGTTGGCGCTTTTTGAATCCTGATGATAGGTGGCTCTGTCAGCGATGAACTTCCAAACCATGATAAAGTTTCCTATAAAATCGGCACTTTGACGCACGCGCCAAATTTGACAGATTAAGATTTGTTTAGCTGGCAACCAAAATGCTGTCGTGTCCATTTAATTGTTTATTTGATTGATGTAGTGAAATGGATTTCGAAAAGCTCAATTCAAAGTTGCAGGCCTTAAACCAGACACATTTGCTACGTTTTTGGAATGATTTTACTCGAGAACAACGTGAAGACTTCATTAAACATCTCCTCGAAGTTGACGTTGAAAATGCTACAAAATTGATGGAAGGAAGTTTGAGTAGTTGTTGTGAAATCCCTGATCGATTAGCAATGAAACCTATACCCCCATCACAATTCGAATCGGAAGAAACTTGTGACTTTTTGATACTTGAAAAGTATCGAAAACTGGGCTTGGAAGCGGTTTCGAGGGGCGAAATTGGAGTTTTGTTGATGGCAGGGGGACAAGGAACTAGATTAGGGGTGAGTCATCCTAAAGGCATGTACTCGGTTGGGTTGCCATCGCAGAAAACGTTATTCCAAATCCAAGCAGAACGTATTCGAAGGGTTGAGGTGTTAGCTGAAAACCTTACCGGAAAATCCGGAAAAATTACTTGGTACATCATGACTAGTGGCCCCACGGACTTAACAACAGACGCCTTTTTAAAATTGCACAATTATTTTGGGTTGAACCCCGAAAACGTGGTTCAATTCAAACAAGGTTTGTATCCTTGTTTTGATTTTAATGGGAAAATTATTTTAGAAGAAACCAACTTAGTCGCTTTAGCCCCTGACGGTAATGGAGGTATATATCGGGCGTTAGCTAGAAACGGTATTCTAATCGAAATGAAACAACGAGGTATCAAATACATTCATGCCCACAGCGTTGACAATATTCTTATCAAAGTAGCTGACCCGGTTTTCATTGGTTATTGCATCAGTAAAAACAGTGATTGCGGTGCTAAAGTAGTAGCGAAATCGTGCCCTTCCGAACCGGTAGGGGTGGTTTGTTTAGTCAAAAACCGATTCCAAGTAGTCGAATACAGTGAAATTTCTGAAGAAATAGCCAACTTACAAGATGCTGAAGGAAATTTAGTTTACAAAGCCGGAAATATTTGTAATCACTTTTTCACTGTTGATTTTCTACAAAGAGTTATCGGTGAGTTTGAACCACAACTAAAACTTCATGTGGCAAAGAAAAAAATCCCTTGTGTTGACGAAAACGGAAGAAAAATTCGACCTGAACACGCGAATGGCATTAAGATTGAAAAGTTTGTTTTTGATGTGTTTCCGTTTAGTGAACGTTTTGTCACTTGGGAAGTACCGAGACGGAGCGAATTTAGTGCGATGAAGAACTCGAATAGTGCCGGAAAAGACTGTCCGAAAACTGCCAAAGAAGACTTGTTGGCTTTACATAAAGTTTACGTGGAGGAAGCTGGCGGATTCGTGAAAGGAGATGTGGAGATTTCTCCACTTTTATCGTATGCAGGAGAGGGTTTAGAAGCGAAGGTTAAGGGTAGGGAATTCAAGGAAACTACGGTACTTTGGGGAGATGAAGAAATCGTCACCAATGGGGTGACGTGACCACGCATTTAACTATTATCGCACTCATTCCTCCTTAATTTCAATATTGTACATTTATTTTCAATATCATATTTTATTTTATCGTTTTTTGATTTTTTATGTAAACGCCAGTTGCCAAATATACATCACAGCCCTCAATCAATTGCGGGTCATTGTTCAAGATTGCATATCCTGTTTATACCGTAATTACTTTCGGCTATAATTGCAACAAAATAACTTGAATTTGTTTTTACAAAAATTTTGTTTGAAATTGTTACTGATTCACAAATATATATTAATTGTTTATCTTCGTTTGTTTTTAGATGAAAAAGCAAATTATTTAACTAAGAACGACCACTTTTGTTAAACCACAAAGTATTTGTTAATGATAACATATTTAATGCAGTACTTTAGCTATTGTCCACTCAGAAAAAAAGAAAAGATTTTGCCTAAATATATTGTGTCCAATACCTAATTTATTTAACATGCATAAAAATTGTGCCGCTTACGGTTGCAATCATTTCAGCTTCACAGTGACCACTGCTAAAAGAAGTTCTATGTCTTTCTAAACATTTCAATTCCATAGTTTTTGCAATTAACAAGGTTGTTAATAAAATAGCATTATTTAGTAATTAATTACAGAAAACTGTATTAACCACTTCTTAAAGTTAGCCACGTCTTTCCTTTTATTTTCTGTAAACTTTTCTTTCATTGCTTCTTTTTATATTATTGCATTTTGTTAAAGTTATCAAGTTGTAATTGTTTTGATCAACCAATAAATAGCTTTTTTTACAGCGACATACAGTTATAATTGTTGATTTTATAGATTGCCACTGTTGTTACCCATTTATTGACAGCACAACAAGCCCCTAACTAAAAAGAACGGTTCTCATCATAATGATCAGAAAGATCGTTCTTTCTCATGAGTTTGATCAATAATCTCAAATATTTGGCGATTCGTTACTAGTTATCTAAAGTTTAAGAGCGGTAGTCAATGTATTACACCGAAGGTTACTTCTAATTTTTGAACCGTATTTAATGCAAATTTCAACAAAAAATATTCTTTATTTTAGATGAGTCCTAACTTGTGTTAAATTAAAAAAAAACATTTTCATTTCAGTGTAATACACACCCGGGTTTCGTGCTGAAGCTACTTTCAATATAAAAGATAAAAACCTTTTTTATCTTATTTAGACATTTAGATAGTGGAAAAATATTTTGCTGCAAAGCTAATAGAACGGTACCCCGTACCATTTCGATTTTTGACGTCTTTTACAACCCCCCTCCTTAAACGGGACAATCTTTTGACAGGTGGATTTTTCGTCTTAAAACATACTCAATTGAAAACGTGGATCCACAGCTACTTTAGCTGTCCATGCAAACTGAAGTAACGATAGATATTTATTCTCCTCTACCATATCCACCTGGTAGATTTGCTGCCAGATCTATAATGTTAATAGATGTCAAACATGCATTTATTCTCCAAAATGGTTTGCCACCTACATATTGTTATTCAACGCTCACAATAGGAAGTTGAAGACGATCAACTGATGGCTATCATCATTTTTTTTATGCAACAACTACTAGTTCCATAATTTAACTACCAACCTGACTGTGACTCTTTCTCAAATCCAGAATTAGAAGTGTTTTCTCCCTGACTTCATTAGTAGGGGTGGGGTCAGGAGTTACACATCGCCTGGACCCTGAAGCTCTTGTCGCAGCGCTCGCTAAAGTAGGCGGTGGTGTTAAGGGTCTCGAATCCGTTTCTGTATACCATCTGAACAGCTCTTCCGGCACACTTTCGATGGTCCCCAATTTTTCCAGCACATCTCTAGATTTAAGTTGCTGCAGTCCCGCCCTAATTGCATCAATTTCTTCAGCTAACAACACATTTTTCCCTTCGGTTGCCTACAATATCCCACAAATTACATTTTCTTTCAACATTTTATCTGTACCCAAGAATCTTTGACTTTTTTCAATAAATCCTTCGCTTCGCTATCAGTAGGGTGGTTACATAGAAGAGAACAGCCATAAGGATAAGGGTTATATAAGCCGGCAAAAGGTTTTAAAACGAATGGAGCCCGTCTCGCTATTGCATTCAATTGTACAGTTCTTGCCTTAAATTTAAGAAATTTTAGGACAAATCAGATAAAAATCTAAATTACCTGTTCCAATCGTTGTACTTTTTTTAAGGGACTCGCTGTGAGCCCCGTTCGACTAGTGAAACTCATTTCAAAACGTCAGTCAGTATCAAAATTATTGATTAAACTATTGCAATGACAACAGTAAAAATCAAACAATAACTACTAAGATACCTTTATTTAACTTGGTAATTACATAAAGAAACTAGAACGAACCACTTTTAATGATGATCATTATCTTCGTAGCCGTCGGGGAGCGCGTTGGCGTGGGGGTTGTGAAAGAGTGAGTGGTTGCCATCACCCCAAGGGAATCTCTTGGTGCGGATTCTTAAATAGTCGTACTTAACAAAAGGAGGTCTCTCATGAGGTTGTTGATGGGCTAACCAGCAGTTGACAGCACACAAAGCGATCGAGGGGAATGCCACGAAAAATGTTAAGTTTCGCCAAATTTTGTAGCCTCCTGAAACGTCATTACGTAACGGTTAACCTCACTTTATCAAGATGGAATTTAAGTTGAAAATTAAGACAGTACCTTCATGACCACCAGAAACTGCGGAAGGACCCTGCACTTGAACTGCCCTTTTGGCAGAAGTTTGCAAAAATCTCCGGACTGAATGATTGAGTAACGCAGCCATTTTCTCTGAATTTTGACAGTTTGTAATCATAGAAAATACTTGTAATGTTTGTAACACAGAGAGAGTATTTTCTATGGTAACACAAATGTCAAAGGGAGGTTTGCGTCTCGGATTAGCAAATTATAAAAAATATTAAATTGTTCGATTTAGTAAAATTGTTAATATAATAATGAGCTAGTGTAGCGTAAAAAGCTTCAAAATCACAACTACAGGCACGATGAATGAATGTCAGGGTTGTAAAATAGGAAGACAGATATCTGTAAGCGCAACATTTCCCTTAATTTCAAAAACCAAATGGTTTAACAAAATATCAGTTAATTCATTATTATAGCTATAGTTTTATTCCCAATTATTTAACAAAACATACAAATGATACAGAGAGAAGCATATAGCACCAAACAATATAACCATTTGCATGTACTTCATGGTAGTAAAATACAAAATAATATCCATTTTCCTCACACTATCACGCTAGAATTGTCAAAACCTAACGTTTTCTTCACCACATGTATCTTTCTGTTGGACAGACACACAATGTAACAATGTTTGTCATAAGTTATCGATAGTTTATTGAAACTTTCCTCAGGGAAAGCGACTCTATCAATGGACGACGTCAAGTTTACTAATCCCATAATAATAACAGCGGTCTTCTCGTCGTTCTCCAAATCGCCAGAGGAAGCCAATACTGCTCCTTCTTCATTCAATAACAAATAACCAGTCTGTCCCGGAACTCGGTCCATCGCAATCCCTAATCTAAAATCGACAATTATTTGAGGTATTGGGGCAGAGGACAACACTTACGCCCTTAGTTCCGTCGTGGTGCTGCCGTTTTCATTATTTTATTGTTGATACAGAAAAACAAATTTCCACATATTTGACAATGATCACGTGATTGATATCACCTAATCACCTTGACGTTACGTCAAGCCAAGCGCCATCTCACAATGGATGGTAATACTAATTAACGCGCCAAATTTAAATATAACCCAAACATGCAGCGCAAAATATAAGCTTTGTATGATTATTTGTATAATCCATATACATGGTATAAACGAATAAATTAGAAAATTAAAAAAAATCAAAACTTCCAATAAAGTGACAGGAATATACTTTATTAGCTAACAAAAAAATTGATACAAAATATCTATCCTTATTATAAAAATATCAATCACAATCTAACAAAATAAAACGAAAGATATAATGAAAAATGAGAATCAATCATAAAATGAGTGGCTAAGTCGTACAAACTAAAACATTGATAAAATTACAGGAGGTTTTACGGCCCTGATCAACCGGCAAACAATATTGAGTCGATGATTGATTAGAGTAAAGCACCTTCCTCTCTTGCAGTCCAACAAACAACTTGAACACGTCCCAGATCCAGAATCAGTTAATTTCACATTAATACTGGGTGTTCAGAAGATTTTGTTGTAATGAGAGCGCTTTGAGGGAATGTTCTATTGTTTTATCACAGTATCTTTTTGGAACGTATTCGAGTCATTTGCTAAAATCCTAAAACAACTGATTAAAAAAAAAACAAAAAAACGCAACAAATTTGGCAGCACTGCATAATTTCGCTTGGACTATTTGACTAGAATTCAACACATTTCAAGAAATCTTTTGATAATTTCCTCGAGAGGCAGCACTTCTTCGACGTGAACCACCGGTTTAATTTGAGACCTACGGATGCTCCAATCTCGCATTTTTAAAGTATACAACACTTCGTTGGGCGAATCGCATAATTTCGAATAAACATTAATTAGCCCGCGATAATCGTATTCGAAACCCGAATAAGTTTCACCGAACAAATTCAAATTGATTTCCATTGAGCGCATGTAGAGTTTCTCCGCGTCGTGATGACGTTTCATATGATAATTGTAAAGAGAAGCCAGATGACCGATACTCAATCCAACTTCGTAGTCTTCGCAACCGAGAAGCTCTTCTTTTATTGCAATCGCCCTCAAATGCATGGTTTCTGCTTCCGCGTATTGCGTCATGCTTTGGTAGAGACGGCCCAAGTTGCCGTAATGTTTAGCGGTTTGGACGTTTTTCTCCCCGAAGGCTTTATGAGAGAGTTCCAGGGCCGTGCGATGGAGTTCTTCCGCTTCTGACAAGTATTTCTCGCGAATCTCCACGCTGTTGGCGTCGCGCATATCCAATGCGATCTCTTCTAAAATTAATGCCTTCACCCGCTTCGCTGAGGATAACATCAAATGGTCGCTGGGCAAAATACGCTCCATCAGGCGGATGGCCCGCTCCGCGTTCTCTCTAAAATCAAAAATTACTAGAATTTTATCGAAAAACTCTTATATTTATAATTGCATTTTTTTCTAAAAAATTATCCTTTCATTAATCATCCGTACAGTTTACCAAAAGAACTTTTTCTGTAAACTGAAAATTTCCGGCCTCTCGAATCATGGGTATTCTTTCGGTAAACTCGTTCAAATTTCCTTACCTGGCGGCATAGAACCTCCCCGAGCTGTACTCGTTGACGTAGAGGGCGTAAGCCATATCTTCGTGAGCCAAAGCCACGTGTATGTTATTCTTTTCAAAAATTTCTTTACGCATTTGGAGAGCACGTTCGTAGACATGTACACTTTCTTGAATTGAGTCAAAGTTTAGAAGGAAAAAGCCGTAATCTAGCAGAGTGTCCGAAAAGTGAGGGTGCTCATCGATTTCATAAATGGCGGAAGCTAGATTAACGGCCTGTCTGATGAGAAGTCCTGCTTGGTTGAAGCGACGTTTCACCACGCAAGCCCTGGAAGCTCGTCTTAGAACCTCGATGACGATTCTGCTAATCGAAAAGTGAGCTGGATATAAGTGGCACAAAAAAGTACATTGGCCGATAAAAAATAATGTATAAAATATTATTTTAAGCTCTCTCTTAACCAAACTAAGTTTTTTAAAAAAACTTTATTCTTCTGCTTGATATATAGTTCAACACCGGGCACTTGTAAATGATTTTACGCAAATTATGTTGGTATACTTGCAGTTTTACAGCATGCATCTGCTCGTTATTTGCTTTCATTTTTTTTTCAGTTTTAAACAATTTTAAAGATTAGCGTTCCACTGTTAAATATTACTAAGAAATTATGATTATAATTTTTTTAACACCCTTTACTTCAGCAATCTGCCCTGGGAACAGGGGCGGTTGGCGAGTAAAAGCTGCAGAACACTTAAAGAAAAAGAAAAATAAAAGATATACAGATTGATGTAGTTTTAATCGATCAAACTTTAACGGAAGATTCTTCTAGTCGTGCTGATTCAGAAAATTATATATTATATGTCTCTATCTCGATTCCTAAAAAAGGTACAGGGTGTTAAAGTTTACAAAAAAAGTAATTTTTTTGCAATAACTTCCATTAAAATCCAAATTAGAACATCATTATGTATGCATACTTTCCTTTCCAAGGAAAATTTTATTACGATATGTCTGATTTGGGGAAGGGTACCAGTGGCGTGCAATAAGGTCACATCTTAATTACTCCAAGAAAAAAGTATGTCAGTGTACATTCTCGATATTCTTTTGGTTTTTTGTTAAATTCCTTGTTCAATTTAAAATAAAATTTATGTTACAGGTTAAAGATTGAAACGTAAGTTCCAGAGATAATCGTCTTTTTCGAGAGACGTGCTAACTTAAGGGCGTATGATAGGTTCAAATTTTATTTTATTTTTTGAGTTTTTGTAAAATAAATCGTTAGAGTATAGAATATCAAAAGATTTAGCTGAAACAAAAAAAATTAAAATGCATTGTTTAGATAGATAGAACAATAACCCATTTATTCAATGGTTGATTTATTTCCATGGAATTAAAGCTTCTTCAATCTACTTTGCAGTAACATATTTTTTATTGCCCTCCGATACGTAACACCATCATAATTAATTATTTGCATTTCAAAAAAATTACTGAAATTTGGTGTGGCAAAGAATCATTAACTTAGTGCATTTATTAACCGGCAGCTATTGAAATGAAATTATCTTCACTGCATAGCCTATGGTTTCTTGTTACTTATCCTTCTTTTATTTTGAAAATCGCATTAATGATAGCAAAGTCGTGTTCGTATAAGCAAAACGCCTTCAAATTATTTTCTGTTCTTACTTTCTCACTCTTTCTATTTTCCCCCGCCAAGTAAAAATACGCAGTTGTCGTCACAATTGTTGGAGAAACGATCTTGTACTCATATTTTGTAGTAAAACTGGGAAGGTACATGTTTACAGATGCTTCTCTTATGTTGATAATTGCGACCACAAAGATAGTCCAACCAACAAAGGGTCGTTTCGACGGAACCAAAAATATATTTGTTTTCATATTCAATTCTTAAAAGTGAAACAAACGGTGAAACATAAGTGAAACAAAATTTATATTGTTTTTATTAAGAAGAATTTATAGACTAATTCTTCTTAATTATGACTGTGCAAGTTTTATATTTTTTCAACTTCTGATTACTTCATAAAGAATTTAAATATACCGCGATGTAAAAATCTCGGACTTCTTCCTCGACCGCTCCCGCGCCATCACTTTGAACCTAGATATGCGAGATACGTCGGAATTTTTTTCAGAGTCAAAGTTCCTTATTCGCGGACCAAAAAATTGTGACCACTTCCCGTATTCACGGGTGAAAAATTCTGTATCCGCGGATCAAAAAGAAAATTGCAGGTATTGAAAATGTAAGAGAAACTATAATTTACTCATACGGTTACTAACATATTACTTCGGTTTAGAAAAAGTAAGAAAGTGGTCAATTCAAATCGAGCAATAGCTTCCACATCATCAGGCCAAATTTTGCCAGCAGCCAATTATGAATACGACATGTAAACAGATAGATAAGAAAAATTTGTAATAGGATAATGCATTTCAACTTTTCTTTTATCAGTTTGTTAAATTCTTTATGTGTTGAGAAAGTAGAGCCACCAATAGATAGTAAAGGTTTATTGTCTGGAAGGCGAATAGTAGATTTAGGAGATGTACTGAAACAATATCCTAAAGTTGTCTTGCATTCGATCAAATGTACTACTGGCAAAATGGTTTGATATCAATGGAAGGGGGAGTGAAGGTGAAATGTCTACCGTCACTATCAGGCCACTAAAAGACGTTAGTCAAAAGACGGTATGTTTTAAAATTACAAATGGATTGCCTCGGTAACTTTCAGATAAATGTTTGTAACTCAATTAATAATTATTATCTTTTAATTTGACACAAAACCATAATTATTAATTAATTATTTCAAAGAAATTCTTTAATTATATTATTATTGCTTAATTATTCTATTTGTTGCTACTTTTTTTAATTTGTATTAATGTCCTTATCATGTGAGTATTTTATCTCAAATTCGAACAATGGATTATTAAGTATCTTCATAATGAGTACTTCTCATAATATTTTCGTGCTCGCTTACGCAAAAACGATTGTTGGTCGCTCGCTTTCAAGTCGAACAACTTTGTCAACAAGAAATGTGTTGTGGATGACAAGGGCGAGTAACTTTATAAATGGGACCCTTGCCTCAGTCATAAATAAATTTGGTTGCCTTCAGGCGAGTTGAGCAGCTAGCTTCAGGTAGAACTTGGAGTGGAGGTGGTAGGTCAACCGGGTAGGGGAGTACATTCTCTCAAAATGCTCTGATGGTTACTACTAGCGCCCCCATAACAGAATAGATTGGCTGGTCAACGTACCATACGCCCTTAAGAATGGCCACAAGTCAGTTTTTAGTGGGCCATGGAATGACGAAAACAATCGTTTTAATTATATGACATCCCAATGGGAGTGCTGAAAGCTTTGGAAGTCACCTTCAAATAAATAAAATGATTGTTTGCCGTTAAGTCAATTTAGCTATTTTAGGTGCTTTTCCTCTATAAAATTTTGAATACGTTTTACGTTGAACACTTACATACACATATGGCATCATTCTTATTACAAACAATTAGATTAATTACTTGATTTTAATTATTTATGGTTTTTGTTTCTTCTCGCAAACGTAATAACTCAGACACTCAGAGCGATCATCAACACATCTTCACTCTACAGGTACATATATACCACTCGGTTATAAAAATTCAGAATATATTTTAATAAACGCGTGTTCGCTATTTTATACATTCCATAGAACCTACGTCAACAACAGATAAATGAAATCTGAGACTATTAGCACACTATCATTTACAGACAATCTATTCATTATTTCCAAAACAATCTGCATTTTCAAGAATTTGATTGATTACATACCTTGTTGGAACTTTATCATCAAGCAGCAGTAGCGCCCTCTTGGCCCAAGAAAACGCCTGAAACATGAAGTCGGTTAATTCCTTATCAGAAAAAGGGAAGCTACACATTGAGACTTACTTCATCATATTCGCTACGATGGAAGAAAAGATTGGAAAAATTCGAATAGAGCCCCGCTAAATTGGGTAAAGCATCCAATTTCTCGAGCTTCTTGATAATGCGCTGAGCCGAATTAAAAGTTTTAGCAGCCGCCTTAAAATCGCAATAAGTGGTCTCAGCAAAAACCCTCCTAAGAAATAAAGAAAATTTGATATTAAATCCATGCACGCGTTAAAATATAATTATTATTAGACATTTTGTTGGAAATACGTTGCAACATTTCTTCAAATTAAATTTTAAAAAAATGTCTTTTACAATTCTGGTTATTTACTTGACTTCCCTTAACCAAGCGGTTACCTTGAAATAGCTTGTCGTACTTTGGTAATTTTCCATTTAAACATAAAATTCAAATAAAAGAAATGTGTGAATTTTATCAAGTTATAATGGTTCCGATAGTAAAAGGTAAAATTATCAACGTACTTGTGGTAGCATTCCAAACACTTCCTGAGCGTACTGACAGTTTCTTTCTGCTTTTTGCATAGTTGCTCCGTGATGGTCAATATTTTCATGCTATAATTATACCAACTTCCTTCATTCAAGAAACTTCCTATTCGAATTCCCAATTCAACAGCATTATCCGTTGGTTTTGTCAAATACTTGGAATATTCTTGGATCAATTCCTCGGGAACATTAGTGCCGTGTTCAATTAGTGCCTGGAAGCTTTTCAAAAGTCTAACTCGTTTGTGTTTCACAGCTAACATCCGACTGAGGATTTCGAGTTCACTGAACTCGACGGCGAGAAGACACAGTCGTTTCTCGAGAAACATCTACAGATCAATTGCATCAAAATTTTGGTTTGTGATCATTTATTACTTACGGTATTGTAGAAATCGAAGAGGACATTGTTGGGTAAAGACCTAAATTCCTTTTTGCAAAACTTACAGACCGTCACACAATCACTGACGGCCACTTTTACGCATATGTCGTAAAGGGGCAGGGGGCTCTTCATTTTCACAAGGAATCACCCAATACGGCCGCAGTTTCGTTCTAACATGAAAACAGCTGATAAATGATAACAGAAACCAGCTGAAACCACATTAAGGAAGAAGGAAGAGACCTGTTATGCCGGCCGTGACCTGTCACACTGACAGATGAGTCAGTGGTGTAGTAGTGTAATTTTCTATGAATGTGATCGTTAGCTTTAGTACATTTTCGGCTTCTTTCGATTCTCGTTCCAGTTGAATTTTTAATGTAATTTAAATATATATATGATTTTTGTAAACTTTAGAGTAATTTCTTGGATCTCCAAAATTGAAATATTTTGTACTAGGTTAATAAATGATTCATTTGAAGATTTTCCATTTTTACATGAAATTCAGGGTTTTTCTTTAATTTTACAGCTTTAGGTAATATTTTTGTAGATTCTTATTCCCGAACGATTTCTACAAGTTTGAATTGTAACATTTGCTTTATGGCATGTGTAAACAAGTTTTATGGTTTCAATGTACTTGCATTCAAGCCAGATAAAACTGGACTAGAACATTTTCTTAGTGAGGCGGCTGCTAAAATGCTAATGCTTTATTTTAATTGTTAATTAACATTTCGTCTTTAAAAGCATCTTGCGTATAGAAATGTAGCAATTTAGATATACGCGTTTTATTTTCCTCATGAGTCAGTCAAATGATGTAACATTCAAGTCATTTTTTTTCCTTCTATGGGAGTGAGGAGTATAATTACACATCTGTCCCACTCAAATTAACTTTTTGTACTAGGAAAACCATAAATTCTTGACTATTATTGTCAACCTCATTAAAAATAAGCTCACTTGGTAATGTTTATTAAAAACGCCCATAGTCTCAGTGGTATTAAATTTAAAAAATCATGCTGGACTAATGATTAGCGGTACAAACAGGTGATTATGGCAAAACACACGTGAAGCCTTAGTTGTTAATATACATTTATACAATGTTTTTCTTAAATTTGGCGCAGTTCTATCACTACGGTTAGTATGATCCCAATTAAATCTGTTGGGCGTTAGAGAAGTCATAGGCTGCCGCTTGAGACGTATGAGGTACGGTTCTGTCAATATCTTCGTAGCTTGAATGTTGTTGTTCCCCTCCAAACAAGTTTGAAACGGCGCCTGCAAACTTTTGGTAATTTTATTATTTCATTCAAGATCAGGAGAACCTGGTGATCCGCTTCTTTCTTCCAAATTTTTCACTAAAAGAAGTGTACTGAAAGGTCTAATGATCAGGTGAAGGATGCACATGGCTGCAGAAAACTTGTCTCCAGCTCCTGTAATATTTCTTATTAAAATAATTTCAAAAAAATTACGTCACAGGTTACCACTGCTGGTTGGAAAACACATAATTAACAAAATTATATCCAAAACTATGGAAACGCCATTTACCACAATTGCCTGAAATTATTTTAGTAAAATCAAAAAAAGATTTTGCCATTATTGCAACTTTACCAACTGGACTGGCTCCTCGCTTTGGGGCTGATAAATGCTCCAAACTAACAATAATATTAGTATGAAGTTGTAAAAAGCGAAAGCTGGGGTGCTCCAGTAGCCCATAGAACTTAGGGCTATAAATACAAAGTGTACTAGGAAGACCACCTGCAAAGAATAGTTTAAATTTTCGAAATAGTCCGAAAGAAAAACCTGCCTTCAAGTTAAAGTTTCGTATGGGCGGAAGAGCCGGCATTGTACTTTAATAAATCGCAATTATATTTAATAATCTAATTAATAGTAAGATATTTTTGTTTGTCAAAGTGACATTTCAAGCTGTCAAAAATCAGCTGGTAGATGTCATTAACGTCACCTGTCAGCATTAAATACCAACATGAGGCGAGAAGTCATTAACACATTTCAAACTTTAACACTGGCAACAGTAGTATTAGTAGATTCAAAGACAACTTTGGTTGTCTCTGGCTACAAGTAGGAGACGGTTCTTGCTAATATTGTGTTCCTTCGCAGATTTATTGCTGGGTATTCGAGCTTCAGAGTTAATTTCTTTTCTCAATGACAGCTTTTTGAAACAGTCGGCTAACTTCACTTCAAACTTTTACAAGTGTTAGTGGTAGCGATATGATTGTGATGGATCCTTGGATAGGAAGTGAGAGTAGCACCACTAAATCCGATTATTCATCCTTAAATTTTGAAGACAACTTCACCCCTTGTGTTCGAGACACCTTACCGGACTCTGAGCAATACTTGGCGACTTTAGGTAAATCTGTCAACATGAACTATTGTAACTGATAATTGTGAAATTCTAGAAGAGAAATTGCGCAAACTTAAGAAAGACCCCAACGTTCTCAAGCAATTGTCCGAGAAAAAGGAAGCGTGTATGCAGAACTTGTTAAACGGAGACACCCAATACGAAGACCCCACTCTAGACACTCCTGTTGCAAATTCTCAAATTCTACGCACCATTTTACCTCAAAAACAGGCTCTAAGTCGAGGAGAAGTTGTCGAATTAATTGAATACGATCAATTAGATAACAGCGATAGCGACAAAAACGAAAATTAATCATGTCGTCGCTTATTGATTTCACAAAAAAAACTTTAGTTTTCATCACCGGAGCTTCCAAAGGAATTGGTAGAGCAATAGCGTTAGAGGTTGCAAGAAACCTAAACCAAAACTCTATAATTGTTTTGTTGGCGCGTTCTGAATCTGGTCTTGAACAAACAAAGACTATGATTCAAGAAGTTGACAAATCGCTCACCGTTGAAACTTATCCCATCGATTTAGCAAAAGCTGATATTAAAAGTTATGAAACCATTTTGGAAAAAGTTGTAACTACAGTAGACATGTCCGGGGTGGAATTTGGATTGATTTTCCATAACGCTGGTAGTACTGGGGAAGTAAAACAAACCATTGATTTAACAGATTTTAAAGGTTGGCGCGATTACTTTGATTTAAACTTATTTTCAGTTTCCATACTTAATTCTGTTTTTATTAAGAAAATGAGACCCTTGGCACCACAATTGGTGGTGGTTAACATCACGTCATTGTGTGGCCGTACTCCGTTTAAGAATCTGGCAATGTATGGAGCAGGAAAGGCGGCGAGGGAGTTATTTTTTAAAGTTTTGGCATTGGAGGAACCTCATGTGAGCGTCTTGAATTATTCTCCAGGTCCGGTGGATACTGAAATGTTTGAAGGGATCATTGAAAATGCTCAAAGTGACGAAGTTAAAAACAGCTTCAAGAAAGTTAAGGATGGTTCAATCCTGACACCAGAACAAACAGCAGGAAAACTTATCGGTATTTTAGAAAAAGGGTTCAAATCAGGGGACACTATTGATTATTACGATCAATAGGTTTTGGGGCAAAACACTTCTCTGTATCTTCACATTCCTTAAACTACTTACTACAGGACAATTTCTGCAATCTTCATGCTTGACCAGACTTTTTTTAAGATCATAGACTGGTGCTTTGGCTTAATTTTGCTTCATATTTCTAATGTCATGCAATATGTGTCATTATTGCACAAGGAAATTTGTAAAGATTGGAATTTTAATTAGTAAATAAAGCAAACCGAAACTTTTATTAACAATTTTAACCCTCGACTTGGAAATAAGAAATCGAGTTACCAACTAGTGTTGGCATAAATTAAGAAACAAAATAATAACTTTATTATGTAAAACAAAGAAAACAAAAACAATTTAAGAAGGTACCATTCCTTTGTTGCGCTTCCACGCCGCGCCCCCTTTTCTGTTATGGTTGGCGCGGCTGGATTTATTAACAGTTTTCTTCTGTCTGTTCTGCAAAACGTTCTTGTCTTGTCCTTCACCTTTCGGTTTACCAACAACGTCACGTCTTTTACCTTGGCTTCTGTATCTAGCTTCACGTCTCTCTCTAACCGCTTCAGGGTTTTCACAAAAATCGCCTTTTCCTTTCGGTTTGTCTCCGACAACACCAGCAACGGGCACTCCTTTATCATCATATTCATTTTCTGAATAACTTGTGTCGCTAACGGCGTCATCCTCGTAATTCGGGTTGTATTTCAAGACGTCTTCAGAACCGTAATCGGGAACTTTAACGATTTCCTCGTTCAATCGGTCGTCGTACTCGTCATCATACGCGTCGTATTCATTAGTGTACTGTCTGCAAACAGAAAAAAGTTTTAGATATAAGAAACTAAATTTTTTAAGTGCTTACAATCCGTCTAGAACGAAAGTTTTGATTTCTTTCATGTCTTTTTTGTCGTTTAAAAGTTTTAGGGCGTCGTCATAGTCAGGTTTCTTGCCTCGATACGCCAAGATAGGTTCAGCAGGTTTTGGTACTGGCGGTATTCGGATGAGGTCAAATGGAATGTCAATTATGTGGGGTGGTAGATTCTCCTCCAAAATTGCACTAATGACATCACTCGTTTGATAATTATAAGCTTCCAAACACTGAAGTACAAAACCTGCAGGAAAACTGTTTTAATAAAAACAATATTGAGCTCTTAGCGCTGATTTTAAACAATGTTCCTCAATTAAGATTTTCTCATAGTCTAAATTGCCACATGTAAGAACTACAATCAAGAAACAATAATTTACTTTACATTGGATATTAATATTGAACCTGCTTGTACTTCAACTCACCATCTCCTAAATGTGGAAACATGTCTATTACAATTTTAATACAGTTCTCGATTTCTTCTTCGGTCGGATTGATGTTGATAGTATTAGCAATGGCATTGCTGGGACCCGCTTGCATGTCGTCGCCGTTCTCTTTGAGTTCCTTCAATTGATTCTCTCTTCGAGCAGCGTATTTCTTGACCGCTTTCCATAAAGTGGTTTTGTTACATTTTAAAGCTTTCCACAGCCGGTTATGCCGTCTCAAACTCTTAATACAATTCAAAATGTAGTCACTGCGAGTCGAGTCTCTGATGCAGAATTAAGGACTAATGATACGAAACTTGACAAATCAAACCCTAGTCTCTGTATCCTTGCTTTATGAAAGTTACAAATTGTGAATCATTGTTGTAGCCAACTTTATTCTAAACTCTTAAAAGAAGATTCTTGACTAATTGTCTTTCTAAAAAATGGTTTGACAAAACTAAACGATGGTATAAGGATACAGATCAGTGCAACTAATAAACATTTCGTTCTGGACTCCCACATCGTACTTCTCATGGTAATCACAGATGAAATATTCATCTTCTAGGGCCGCAGTCATTAATTTGAGGTATGTCTCGACGACTTCTTGTTGCCGACGAAGATCTTTGGTAAATTTTAGCGCCTTATCTAAGCAATGAGAGATGAAAGTATTGAATACGGCAATGAATTCGGACCTTCCCAAAGCCATGGCTTCAAAAATTGTATCAGACACCTTGTCCTTGCTCTCCACTTCTGGCCTCCCATCCAAGTACTCATAGAGATTAAAATAGACTTGTTCATAGGTGAATGACAGTCTGCAAATAAGTCCCGTAAGAAATGATCGAGTCAAAGCAAGAGCTATAAGTAAAAGAGGTGCAAAATTCGACTGAAGGCGGCTGGGTAAGCAATAAAATCAAGAAGGCGAGGCAACAATTTTGACTGATTATGAACTCTACTGAATTGTTCATAACAGAAAATACCTTGTAGAATTTGGTTTGTAGTCTAGTCTGAACTGAAGCTTTAATGAATTTCCCCCATTTGGGTTTCATATTAGAAATATTGTAAAATATAAACGTAATGATACCTGTATGGAATTCCTTTAGTTAGAGCCAGTTCCACTGAGGGTTTATAAAATTTCAATAGAATATTTAAAGTGCAAACAGTATAAAACAAATAATTAACAACGGCATAGACCCAACTTAATGAGAATACGGCAGGTCTCTCTTCAATAGCGATCGGAATTATCACAGCACCCTTTTCGAAGCCACAAACGTGACCTCCGATCATTTCCAAAATCTGAAATTGGAAAATTCAATAAAACTATCAAACAAAAAACCCAATGAATACCATCAAAACTTGATTTAGCATTTCCTCGATTTCGTTATCACGAAATACCGACTCATGGTCAAAATATAGGCTAACTAATTGATTAATGAATTTCATATCCACATCTTCATAAAGAAATATTAAAGTTAGCACTATGGGAAGAGTCAGTAGTTTTCTTTCCAACAAAAATTTTAATACGGCATCTTGGGACATATATTCAGACTAAAATTTGTTAAAATTATCATAAAAATAAATCAATTTAATAGAAATTACCTCAGATTCTTTTAGGGTAAAAAGTCTTAGGTATACTAAACGAAAATAGTGAAATACTGATTCGTAAATTGCAACCGATTTGTCATCTAATTGTTGTATTTCATGCGAAAACATGGGATGTAAGAGAAAACTATGTAAAATGGCCCCAACTCGGGGTTCATACAACACCGAACACCAAAATTGGTGATAGTTACAACGTAATAAATATTTTAAACTTTGCAAAAACAAACGATTATTGTTAACATAAGAATCATAGGTTTTACCAATGGTATAGGGGTCATAATCAAAGAGAGGTGGAGCGTCTGGAAGCCACGATTTATCCTAAAAGTATCTTGTTAATTTAATCGTTTTTGGAAAGTATATTCCACTTACTAAGGCCGATACTACAATAGTTTTGCGTTCAAACCATTTTCCGTCATCGCTTGCTTCTAAAGTGTTCTAGAAATTTATAGTTATTAATTTTAAAATGGTTGCAAGCACAGAAAAATACCAAAGGCAAGTCCTTACGTAATTCTAGGGTAAATCTTTCCAAATGTACTTGGGTGATAGGTAAAGTGTTGGGGTTCTGAAAAGTAAGGTTAGGTAAATTGATACGGTTTTTTTAAACACCTTAAATAAATCGATGTAATCGTAAACAATTTCATCTTGATAAGACTCATCTAGTTCTAATGCTTTAATTATTTCGGATAACTCGTCCATTTTCACATAATTTTCCGGTGAAATATTGTGAAACCCCGAAAAACGTCTCCAACTTTCAACTCGACAATTTAGGAGTACCAACACCAACACTACCAACCATAGAAAGAAAACACTCAGTGGCGGCTGGTGCAGGAGGGGCAACGGGACAATGCTCTCCCAAAGCGCCCCAGAAAAACACAGAATGTATTAAGCACGAGCGAGAAATTTATAAAGGTCATCAGATATATTACCTGCTACTATTTTAAGTTTCCCGCTCCCAATCTGAACGCTGTGGCGCTGTGCGCTGTGAGCCAGCTTGGCGTTGCCCTCCGTGCGTTGCCAGATTGCGTGAAACTTTGCATATACTATCCTTATTTTCCAATGCAATTATACATCGAGAGTGCTTTAAAGAACGCTGACAATAGCGTTGAGGAGGGGCCAGTATCATTTTGCCTAAGCCAATAGATTAACTTGTTAAACCCGAACCTCGAACGTTCTCGAACTTTGCCATTGTTTCCAAGAGTTCGGCAACGACAATCTGCTTATAAACTAAATACAATACATGCAAGTGTGGTGTGGTGTGGGGTATTAGCGATTTATCCAGGTATGAAATAATTTCGTTGCTCTATCGTTGTTTTTTTTTGGTTTTACTGAGATTCAGCAGTTGTTAGGTGATTTTGTGTTCGAATTGAAACAATGAATACCGTCCAAGCAATTAACACCGCAAGATTGAGGGGATTAAGTTTTGAGGATCGTAAGAAAATAAAAGAGTTGGATCCATTTTGGCCTAACCTTCAGATCCTAAAACAACATGTGGCGAAGGGCAAAAATGTGGTAAGATCCATGGCGTACATATAGATGGTGTGTGCATAGGACGACTTAAACTCGCACCCTGCGCGCATGACGTCATGCTCGAGTCTTGAGGTTCAGTTTGTTGCGTTGCTGCATTGCATTAGACATTGACTATTATGGAGTCTATTGTCGAATTAATTGTTACAGTAAAAATTACGTTCCTTTGTGCCCCTGCCACTTCCATAAACTCGCCAAGTTGGTAGTGAAATCTCTTGAAACGACCTTGTTTAATTCTTGATCCTGACAATGATACTTAAACACCTTATCTGGCACCGGTAATTTTATTGTAGGGTCAGCGTGACAAAAGGGCGACAGCAGTCACATTTTCATCTTTTGGGAACCTTCGCTACTTTCTCGGCCCTTTAGTTCTACCTGATTCTACCTGTCAGGTCATTTGCCAAGTAGACTTCGACGAGCGCGCATTGCAGATGTACATCTTTTCTTTGTTTGTAATTTAGTTTCGATTACATAAATATAATATTAGAAAACTTGGTGATGTTATTTTTTGTCGGTCAATGAATACACAAATATTTATAAATGTAGGAATTTAAATAAATTTATTAAATATAGATACTAGACTGCACAATAATATTGAATAAGAATTGAAAAGAAAAAAAAACAACATGATTTATTTAATTAATTACACGTATAAGGTAGAATATAAATATCTAACTAATTGTTAGTGGTTTTTCTCATTTTCTTTACAATTTTGGATTTATCTGCTTTACTTACGCCTTGTAAACTAAGTGTAAATTGTTTAATCCTTATATAGACTCGTGTTTTAATAAGGCAGGTTTTCAACAATTCATTTTCTCGTTCTTTTGGCAGTTCTTTCTTCTCTTTTATCAACAGTAGTTTATTTTGCAGGAATTACGCTGCTATTAATAAGCAAAGTCAGTACAGCATCGAATTTAATTTTTCGTCGTCTTTTTGGCAAATAATTTAACATCTCCTGTTGCTTTGTTTTTTGAAAACAATCATGTTCGAAGTGTATTGAGTATATGGTAGCTAAACGTAACAATATTCAAGTTATGTAGAAATAAAAATTGGTAGTTTTTCCTTACCATTTTTTAAATTTATGTAAGCTTGCCGCTTACACTTGTTTAACCAAATATTTTTTAAAGAATCATCTTTCGGAAACGTGAAAAAACTGACTCCTGTGGTATTTCTGTTACTATTAGAACATCCCATTACTGTACAATAAGGCATTATCAAAACAGAAATCTCCAAACTCGAAAAATGAACACTCAAATGCAATAAGACCCGGTAAGTGTGAACTGTGGGTAGACACTCGAGACTCGAAAATGACGTAGGCGGGTGCTAACGTGCTTGCGCACACTTTCCCTATGCACACACCATCTATATTTACGCCATGAGCCAAGATAGACTTTGAGCGCTAGCTACTTGGTCTATTAAAACGTGAACTTATTAAGTGCACAGACGATTTTAATAATCTGGATATTTGTCATTTTGTAGCTCAAAAAATAGACAAATGAACTTTGTTTATAAGACTTTTAAGTAAATATTTGTTTTAAATCAAAAATTCTTTCTTTCAAAAAAAATGTTGCTGTTATATTTCAATTTAACGTTAAATGGGTTAATTACGTGTAAGAATAATTTTCTAGTTTTTTGTTTGGGAGTAGGGCTACTGGCGAGACCCCCTTTATAGGTCAACGGATTGATAGTAATACCTCAAAGGTGATATGGAAATTTACTAAAATTGATTGTAAAATATAAATTAATAACTACCAAATAGTTCACTAGGGTATTAATTGTTATTAGATACTTATAAGTTTGCCCTAGAGGTTGCCCTCCCATCTAATTTAGCCACGAGCCGCCACTGCAACACGGGCCCATGGCCTTTGGAGGCCCCGGCCGGAGCCCCGTTTTTTTTCTTTGTGATTTAAAATAAATAAAGAAGATTGAGATATTGCTAAAATTTTATATTAAGTTTTTGTAAAGAACGAATTAAGAAAAGTAATAAATTTACCGCATCAAATTACTTGGCCTTAAGGGTTCTGTTCTGTTTAATGTTTATTATTGATATTTCCAATCTAACCAAAACTGTATTTGCTGAGAAAATAGCAATAAAGACATCTGGAGTTCCAACAAGGTGCACGTGTATATCGAATTTTGCGAGTGTTTCGACTTGTAATTTACTTATTTATCGCATCTTTGCAAACTTTAGCAAAGGGCCCGACTACAAATTGACTAGGTAGCGACAACAAAAGATCAGCAGGTAAAGCATTGTATCGACCTGTTCGTGGCACGCTTCTAGCCGGCTCAACTCTCCCATCCTTACACCTCTCCCGCTAACAAATAAGCCTGACAAGAAATGCCGGCAAATTCCCATTTCTTTCTGTTATAGCTGTACAATTTTTTGTAAAGTCGAGTATACCTCCCGTATCCTTCGGAGTTTTATTTATATGTTTATTTGTAAGTTAGTTTATGAGTTCATATAGATTTATTCCATTTCTTTCTATTTAGAATTTTTTAATGTATTATCTACGTTCAAAGTCTTGGCACCGGGCTGGTCGGGAAAGTAGGCATGTACATTTAAATTCTTTTTGAAATAATCAGAAGTGGGAAAAATATAACAATTGCAAAGTTAGAATTAAGAAGAATCAGTCTATAAATTCTTTTTAATGTTTATTTATCTCAAATGCACGGTTACGCCGGTAGCCTGTAGCCTGGTGGAAACGCTGAAAATCGTAAAAATTAATTAAAATTTTGTCGTCCTCCAAACTGAGTAAATAGCGTTTGAAATATTTATGGTCCATAAGCGGGCGAGTATTTCCAAAATATTAAATATTTTTTTAAGTAGAAAGGCCACAGAGAATTTATTCAAATTATTACCATAGATATTTGATATATCAAGGTTTATCGTCATGGGAGTAACTCGAAAATTTGGAATTGTGCCCTTATCCACTGAACGACTTTTGGTTTTCGAATCTGTGGGACATGGACATGATGAACATTTTTGGCTAGTCAAACATGTTTTATTTTAAAGTGCCCGCCGAAGTGAAAATTGAAGCCGGTTTGCACTCTACTATATTGCATGTTGCGTGCAGACCGACAGGTCGTGACAAATGCAATAATTTGAGCGATGGAAAGTCATTACATATCAGTTTAATCATAAATCGGCAGTTACTACTACTCTCTCAAATTTTTTTTTCGATTTTGGCAATTATTGATTATGGCGAGCGTCAGGTCAGCTGTGAGTAATAATCGCGATGCCGTCGATTTTATTATTATAAATAAATTGAATTCTTTTAATTACGACCAAAAATTATTCGTTAAAAATCTCACGTTACCTCGACCTCTCTTGAAAGACTTTCTCCAATCGGTAACGGGCCATAATAGTAACTTTGCGACATCATACTATGATAAAACAATTTGGCTTGCCGAAAGTGAAATGCGCAGAAAGCTTTTATTTTGTTGATATTGCGTGCATTTTTCCGAAAATTTTCAAAGTCCATGATCCACTTTGGGATTTAATAATTTAAAAGACATTGCATCAGGAATACAGAAACATCAAAGTTCTATTAAACACACACTTAGTTTTAAAATTCATTTTATTTAGAAAAAGTTTTTTTTTTTTTTTTTTTAAACCCCATTTTATTACAATCTGTCCTATTTGGACATTCAGTAATTTTATAGCAGATTGCTTGACATGTAGGAGCCGGCCCATTGACCTGCTCCTTTACAAATTGCTTAATAAAAAATTAATAAATTCTGTCTCCTATTTAAAATTAAAATCTATTCATTAAGTCTTTAGTGTCAAATCGTCTAAGACGTCTAACAGTGAGTCCTTTACGGAGTTGCGTCACCAGATTGTTTGGATGGGCACTTAGCTTTTTAAAGTAAAACTCGCTGTGATTTTTAATTTCTTGTTTCACGCTCACTACACTCAGATCGCGGCTGATGACTTCATTTGGAACAAACCATGGGGCATTTGTGAGCATACGGAGTACTTTGGATTGAAAGCGTTCAAGAATTTCAATGTTGGAGTTTGCTGCTGTTCCCCAAAGCTGTATTCCATACGTCCAGATGGGTTTTAAGATGACTTTATAAATAAGTAGCTTGTTTTCCAAAGTCAGTTGTGATTTTCTACCTATTAGCCAATAGAGTTTAGTAAGTTTGAGTCCCAATTGTTTCCTTTTTGTGAAAATGTGTTTTCGCCAGGTAAGTCTACGATCCAGATGTATTCCCAAATATTTAGCTTCTTCCTTTTGTGCTAAAGGCTGATTGTTTAAATATATAGGGGGGCAGCTTTCTTTTTTTAGTGTAAAGGTCACATGTACTGACTTGCTTTCATTTGCCTTTATTCTCCATTTTCTCAACCATGTTTGAATTTTGTTCAGATGATACTGTAACATGTCTGATGCCATTTTTGGTGTTTTATGAACAGCTAGTATTGCTGTGTCATCGGCAAACGTGGCTGTAGTGATGTTGGTACTAGTGGGTAGATCTGCCGTATAAAGCAAGTAAAGCACCGGTCCCAGTACACTACCCTGCGGAACGCCAGATTTGATTGGAAAAAGTGTTGTTTGTTCATCTTGAATTTTCACTAAGAAATGTCTATTCTGCAGGTATGATTTCAGTATACCATATAAGTTATCGGAAAATACCTTTTTTGTTTTGTAGAGTAATCCCGTGTGCCAAACTTTGTCAAAAGCTTGACCGATATCTAGAAATGCTGCTGAGCAGTAACTTTTGTCTTCTAATGCTTGTCGAATTTTTTGCGTGATTCTGTGCACTTGTTCAACTGTTGAGTGTTCTTGTCTGAATCCGAATTGATGATCAGGTATAAGATGTTTAAGGGTAGGTTTCAGTTTCTCGAGGAATAGCTTTTCGTACAGTTTTGCCATTATCGGAAGTAAGCTGATAGGTCTATATGAGCTTGCCTCTTCTGCCGATTTACCTGGTTTTAAGATCATTATTATTTGCGCTACTTTCCACTGATTTGGAAAATGTCGGATTCTATCGATGGCATTAAAAAGTTGTGTAAGGAATTTTAAAGCAATTTTAGGCAGTTCCTTCAGAATTCTTCCCGTTATCAAATCATAGCCTGGCGCTTTTTTTGGATTCAGTTTGTTTATTGCAAATTCAACCTCAGTAATTGTGTATGGTTTGCTTGGTGTTTCTAACTGTCCTGGAGCATCTACGGTTTGTTGGATCTCGACTTCTTCATTTGCTGAGATATTTGATTCATACGGTTGAAATACTTCGGTTAAATGCGCCGCAAATACTTCCGCTTTCTCCTGGTTGCTTTTTGCCCAGTTTCCATCTGTTTTTCTAAGTGGCGGACATGTTCTCTGTGGTTGCTTTAATTTCTTTGTTGTTTTCCACAGTGAGTAATCAGTAGTTTCCGTGGCCGTTAGATTTTTTAAGTACCGTTGTATCGAGTTGTTTTTATCTTCACATAATAACTTTTTTAATTCCTTTACTGCTTTATTGAATTTGGATTTGTCATGAGGGGATCTTGTATTTTGCCATTGCTTTCGAAGTTTTCGTTTTTCGTAGATTTTCTGCTTGATAATAAACGGGCATGTATCTCTTATTACTGTTTTATTGGGTTCTGGGGTAGAGTTCCAAGCTGCCTCATGAATGTTCATATTTAAGTGTTCTACAGCTTCTTCCACGTCG
The DNA here is from genome assembly GCA_905333025.2 of Pyrochroa serraticornis. Classification (NCBI taxonomy): domain Eukaryota; kingdom Metazoa; phylum Arthropoda; class Insecta; order Coleoptera; family Pyrochroidae; genus Pyrochroa; species Pyrochroa serraticornis. Next base: position 6,563,883 of record HG995155.1, on the reverse strand, counting down.
CTAGCGGTTTTTAAGGATATTTGCAAATTCAGCTTTTCATTAATAATATTTCGAAAATTTTCCCAATCTGTTTTCCTTGGGCAAAGCTGTGGGGCCTTATTTTTACATGTAACTTTTGAATTCATAGTGACGATCACAGGAGAGTGGTCTGAAGACAGCTCAAAACTTGTTTCAGCTTGGAAGTAGTTAGTAGAATTATTTATATGTTTATTTGTAAGTTAGTTTATGAGTTCATATAGATTTATTCCATTTCTTTCTATTTAGAATTTTTTAATGTATTATCTACGTTCAAAGTCTTGGCACCGGGCTGGTCGGGAAAGTAGGCATGTACATTTAAATTCTTTTTGAAATAATCAGAAGTGGGAAAAATATAACAATTGCAAAGTTAGAATTAAGAAGAATCAGTCTATAAATTCTTTTTAATGTTTATTTATCTCAAATGCACGGTTACGCCGGTAGCCTGTAGCCTGGTGGAAACGCTGAAAATCGTAAAAATTAATTAAAATTTTGTCGTCCTCCAAACTGAGTAAATAGCGTTTGAAATATTTATGGTCCATAAGCGGGCGAGTATTTCCAAAATATTAAATATTTTTTTAAGTAGAAAGGCCACAGAGAATTTATTCAAATTATTACCATAGATATTTGATATATCAAGGTTTATCGTTATGGGAGTAACTCGAAAATTTGGAATTGTGCCCTTATCCACTGAACGACTTTTGGTTTTCGAATCTGTGGGACATGGACATGATGAACATTTTTGGCTAGTCAAACATGTTTTATTTTAAAGTGCCCGCCGAAGTGAAAATTGAAGCGGGTTTGCACTCTACTATATTGCATGTTGCGTGCAGACCGACAGGTCGTGACAAATGCAATAATTTGAGCGATGGAAAGTCATTACATATCAGTTTAATCATAAATCGGCAGTTACTACTACTCTCTCAAATTTTTTTTTCGATTTTGGCAATTATTGATTATGGCGAGCGTCCGGTCAGCTGTGAGTAATAATCGCGATGCCGTCGATTTTATTATTATAAATAAATTGAATTCTTTTAATTACGACCAAAAATTATTCGTTAAAAATCTCACGTTACCTCGACCTCTCTTGAAAGACTTTCTCCAATCGGTAACGGGCCATAATAGTAACTTTGCGACATCATACTATGATAAAACAATTTGGCTTGCCGAAAGTGAAATGCGCAGAAAGCTTTTATTTTGTTGATATTGCGTGCATTTTTCCGAAAATTTTCAAAGTCCATGATCCACTTTGGGATTTAATAATTTAAAAGACATTGCATCAGGAATACAGAAACATCAAAGTTCTATTAAACACACACTTAGTTTTAAAATTCATTTTATTTAGAAAAAGTTAAGGATGATTCAGATCGAAAGAGGGTAGCCAAGCGACGAAACAACTGATCACCCAGAAGAATATAATGACTCTCTTACAAACGATTATACTATGAGATTTTTGACTTGATCATTAATTAAATTTAACTTCGATTCAAAAACATTTCTGCACTGCAGTTTTTAAAACTCTAGAATCATTTAAAATCCAGTTTTTTTACGAAAACCTCATCGAAGACATTGCCTTTGCAAAAATCCGGAGATGATTTCCTTTTTAAGATTGAACAGGTAGCAATTTCTATCTTCGTTTTTTAAAATTTTTTAATTTGAAGTTTTAGAATTTTATTTTTGTTAATATTTTTATGGGTTAATTATTATTTTTGGCCGCGTTTAAAAATTTCTTTTTAATTTGTTTATTCTGGTTTTTATTTTACTATATAATATACTAAGACCACATCTACTAATTTTGAAACCATTCTCTTCCTATCTTGGCAAGAAAACTCCAGACGTTGATTCTTGTCGGACAACTGAAATTTTTTGCGGAATAGAAAAAAAACTAGAAAAACGGGGTATTACCTTTATTATTATTGCCCGCCTCTTGCCACCTGGCCGTCTCAACCCTGAAGGGCAAGCGCCACCACTGCTAGCCCTGGTACCAAGTTGGTAATTTTGATTTTGCGCAAGGAAATTAGTTGGAGAATTCAGGGACGGAATAAAGGTTATTTTCAATGGGCATCCGGTGATGATAATGAAAAACTATTCGGGCGTGAGCCAATATTTATTTAGTGATTGATTTTTTTCTGAAATTTCATTTTTCAAACACATAGAGCAGAAAGATCACCTTACCAACCTTGTAACTTCGTAACACATACTGCCTACTTATGCTTATATAAAGAGATGTGATCAAAATTATAGAAACGGCAAAGATCTTACCCTAATTCGAAAATGACCTAGCCCAAATAAAGAGAAAAAGCTGTAATAGTATTTATTCAAGAAATAAAAATTTGCAACAGTAAAAAAATAAATACTACGAAATTTACAAAAAATTGTTAAAGGAATAAATTATGGCAAAATAAATAACAGATCTTTGTTGAATGTTCCGACAAATTGTTCGCGCTGTTAGATCACCGAGTGATTGAAAGGAAATAAAAAAGAACTTAGAAAAAAATTACTGTATTTAAGGAATAAAAAATGAAAACAAAACTCAATGCAGTTTCAACTAAAAACAATTAAAAAAATATATTAAGTACAGTTTCTCGACATTTTCAAAAAATTATCACCACTTGTTAAATACATAAAACCCAAACGAAAAAATGAATCGAATCTTCTGTTAGGTTACTGTCAAAAACCGGTTAATTTTTGTCCATGCGGTTAACGAGGCTTGAAATAAATACACAAAGAAACCTGAAGCGACCTCGCTTCGTTCGACAATGCGAAGTTACGGCGCTGTTTGAAAACAAAAATAGAGATCAATAATCAGCCAATCGCGAGCCACCTGTCAGAAAAATTCAGTACCTTTGTGCTTAACATATACAAAAAAAAAAAAAAAAAAACAATAGTAAAGGGGCTTCGCCCCTGTTTAAGGTACCGCAATCATAAATATATCACATTAAATAAGCTAAACGAGACTATTACGAAAACGCGACTCAACGCAACAATAAACAGCAGCAGTCGATACCGGGTTCAGTACGGAAAAGGGCTTCAACAGGTAAACTAAGCTTCAGTGGAAGCAACCAGGGAACTCTTGGGGGTGTAGGCCGTGGCGTTGGGGTCGAGGGTGGAGCCTGGTGGACTCTCGGCCAAACGCACACGCGACATGTTACTCGAAGGGGGAGGACTACCAAAACTGTCGTTTGGCATCACCGCCAGAACCTGAGCGATCTTGCTCTTTAATTCCTCGATTTCACGTTCTTGCGTTCGATTCGAACCTTAAACACAAAAAAATAATTAAAACTAAATACTTGTGTGAAAATAACGTTACTTACTCTCTCTAATTTCCAACTGACGTTTGGCTTCGCCTAAAGCGCTGAAAAGGTCGAGTTTGATTCGGGTTTCGGCCGAAAGGGAGTTTTCCAGGTGTGAGTTTTTCTCTTGCATGGCGGACAGGGCCGTCATCAAGATGTCCGTGTCTCTTAACTGGTCGACGAGGACGGCGTTTTCGCGTTCCACCGCCGCATACCTTTCTTCGGCCCAGTGTTTGGACGTGCGACATTCGGCGAGTTCGCTTTCTAGTTCGCGACGACGCGCCTTGCACGCCTCCGTGCATTCGCCTCGCGACGACTGCGCCACCACCTGCCAACGGCAATAATTCGAAAAATTGCGAAAAAAATCCACCACAAATTTTGCACACTTGATTGGATATTTTAATTTCCTTAGTCTAACCACTCGACTTGAATTGCCACATACAGGTGAGTCAAAAGTACGTAATATGCATTTCAATATTTGTGCATATATTCCAATTAGTTGTATACCCTACACATTTCCTATCGCTTTATCTGTGAAAAGTTTTACTTCTTACGGGCGTGGCGGCCACGTACTATTTTCTTCTTTTGCTAAGCAGAGCGTGGTAAAAGACGCAAAGTTAGAAACAATTTTGGAGTTAGCAGTGAGTGTAATTGGAAAGATACAAAATTGTGAAGGGTGAAAAAAAAACAAAGAATACGGAAAAAATTAAGAAGAGCCAAAAACAACCCCAAGAATGGGAAAGAAGTTTGAGATATTATAGATCGAAACTTCTGATTTTCATTAATTACATACAACTACAAAAAAAATTAAAATACATGAGAAAAGAGCAGTATCACACAAACCACTCAAAACAAAGGTAAATCCCAGTTTTGTTAATGGCAGAGTGCTCGCGCTGAGAAAAGATGCGTTTTAAGCGATTCTGTGAGCACTTCAAAATGAAAATATATGAAGTAGCCAGATTTGTTGCTTATGCCCTATGGATTCTAGATCCGTAAGTCGTACGAAAATCGTACAGTGCGTGCGAACACAAAATGAAAAATTCAAACTAATGGTATCATGAGAGAGCTACAATATTGTAGTATAAGGTGTCCAAAAATCAAAATATTCTCTGTAGACGTTCTATTTTTAAAATATTAAAGTTTGAGGCACTGTTTTAAAGCTAACATCATTGTAGATGGATTATAATCCTTGCAACGGTAACTGAAATAACAGCGTGTAAAGCAAAAAGTGGGCCGAAAATAATTAATTTTTGACCGATACCGAGCTGAGAAAACGGCGTTTTAAAATCTCTTCCGAAATAAAGTCAACGGCGTTTCAATGTTAGCTTCAAAACAGTGTCTCAAACTTTAATATTTTAAAAATAGAACGTCTACAGAGAATATTTTGATTTTTGGACACCTTATACTACAATATTGTAGCTTTCTCGCGATATCATTAGTTTGAATTTTGCATTTTGTGTCCGCACGCACTGTACGATTTTCGTACGACTTATGGATCTAGAATCCACAGGGCATGAGCAACAAATCTGGCTAGTTCATATATTTTCATTTTAAAGTGCCCACACAAGTCAAAATTCGAGCCGCTTTGCACTCTATTATAACTACAATAATGAAAGACACAAAAATGAAAATAAATAGATTAGGTTGGCCTACCTGAAAAAAGAGAGGTTGTCCAACACAGTTCACATCCAACAACAATATGAGAATGTGACATTTGTTCCGGATTTTCAGAATTTTAAAGTGAAATGGAGTCGTAGTGGGGCTGAGAAGCAGGGTTAAAAATCGAGCGACAAATTCATATACAGTACGTTGCCATTAAAAGGGGTCTTTACTTCACCGCATACATGAGATGGCGCTACGGCAGTATTAGTGTGGATTTAAAAAAGCAACTCGATGACTTTACTGTTCAAAACACTGTTGATTTCTTTGCACAATCAATTTCTTTGAAAAATACTCTCGTGATTAAACCATTTTGAGGTAATGCATTGTCAATAATAAAGTAAAAAATCCAAGTTGAATTTTGAACTTAATTCAATTTTTTTCTTAATTGGGACACATCCTGAGAGAACTCATCATGAGACCAGGAGACAAGACTAAGTATGCTAAAATACAAGTCAAAGTTGTTGATAATAACGACAGGGCGCTTGGTTTCACCGACAATAATGACAGTTATGGGTGTAACGACCAACAGCAAGATCTGAAAAAGTTAAGTTATTCCCAAAGAGGTGTCGCTGGTGGTGGATTGTATCCGCTTGCAACACTTGTCTGCGTTATCGGCTGTCGAATTTCGACTTTTCGAGAATTTTTACTTCAAAGGTGCAGAAAAATGTTGCACCATTGAAGATATACAATGATTGAAGCAACCGCCTGGTTCCGTAAACTCGTCGGATGCATAGTGCTACTTGTGCGTGTGAATGAAACGAAGTACAAACTACATAATGGCTACCTGCACCCTCCTCGCAACATTTGTCAAAGTTCCGCAGCTATCCTACTCCGAGTCTACCGTCTCTTACGCCAAGAGAGGCGAAAGACGAAAGGGGACATGATGGCTAGGAACCTAGAAGGTCTATTTATTGCGTCTATGGCCGAGTTGAACACCTGATAAAAAAAATTGAATGCCATGAAGCGACATCTGTAAGGTCCAAGTTTGAGTAAACACGAAAATAATTCCAATTTTGCGACTTCATCGCCTCTGCAGATTTTTGTCAGCAAATCATTATCAAGACCCCTTTTAAGAAAAAATAAATAAATTGTCTCAGGCAAAAGTGACCGGTACCATTTTGTAAAAAAATGCTGTTTTTTCTTTAACTCTGATAGTTTAACCAGGAGAAGTTTGGTTCCATACTTTTGACTAACTCTGTATGAAGGCCTCGATATTTCCATAGCACCCCACAGCTAGGAGTACTTCTTGAAATAAGGCCTTAAATAGATAACATTTGCAACTAGGCCATGTACAGCGCACGCATCCTTAATTTTAAATGATTTTGTATCGTTATTTATGCAATAAATAACTGGCCACCACCAAAGCCATAGACAAGATTTTCTTAATTTTCCTGTTTTGTTGAAACTTAAAAAAAATATATAGCACCTGCGCCGCTCTAGCTTCCTCCTGTTTTCGATTCTTCCTCTCCTGGTTCAATTGCGATTCTAGACTGCATCTGGCTCGCCGTTCTTCGGTCACTCTACGCTCTAAATTACTGATAGCTTGTTTGTCTGAAGACCGAGAGCTCGCGACGCTCTGCAGCCTCTGTTGCAAATCTTCGATTTCCCTTTGCATTGTCGATATTTCGCCTTTCGACACTTTCTCGCTCGTTGTCAGCGACGCCACCTACAAATCGGAAGTGTCAACACAACCATCAGTTCCTGTACGAAATAAATTGCAACCTACCTGCAACCTGAGTTCTTGTTCGCTGGCCCTGCTACTTTGCAGATCGGCTCTCAGTCTCTTTGCGTCCGCTTCGAGTTTCTGTAGATATTCGGTCGCCTCTCGCTCTTTGTCTTGTTCCTTCTTTTCGCGCCGTCTCGTCGGTCGCGTTTCCAGCTGTTCTTGGGGTGTCGCGACTTCCTCAACGCCCGCCCCCACCGCCGTTCCGTTGCTGTGCAAATGGTTCACCTTCTGTCTGTCTATGTGTCTGTCCGAGTGTTTGTGTTCGTCGTGATCTTTACATTTGTCAACTGATTTTCTGTGTGATTTGTTGTTGTTGTGTTGCACCCCGTTAGCTATCGTCCCGTTCGGGATGTGGCCGTTTCTGTCGTTCACTTGTTGCTTTTTGACGTTTTGTACAGTTTGGGCAGGTACTATAGCGCTGGTGGGCACGTTTTCGGGTTGCTGTTGTTGCTGCTGCGGCGGCGACGCCGTCGGTGATGACGTCACTGCATCTAGAGGTAATGCCTGTTGCATCAGCTGCATGTAGAACTCGTTCTCTTTGGCGACGTCGCGCTGCTTTCGCTGCCGCATTCTGAAGCCGACGTACGATTTGAACCCGAACCCGAGCGTTACCACCTAAACCAACACCCACTCGTTACAGAAAATTACAAAAATACTCTCCATCGATGGCGGCTTTGGAAATCTCTTCGTTCAAGAAACGTGAATAGTGATAACCCTTAAATACCGGTCATTACATCTCTGGCATTTTAGATTTGCAATTCTTGCAACAAAAATGTGACTTTTTTAAATTCTAAATTAAGCAGTATAGAGAGAAAGTCCGATTCTCGTTGCAAATTTCTCCAACGCCTCCAACAAATTCTCCTTCTAGTCAACAAGTAAACAACTGAAAGTTACAACGACATATTATTCGGTTTTCAAAGCCGCCCTTAATTATAGTTGTGTTAATGATACGGTTATACAGATTAAAACCATGTAGGGCGGAGGACAGTAAAAATTCACTAAATGAAGGGTTACAGGCAAAGAACAACATATGTCCAGATGAGCTCATTAGATAAAAAACGCAATTCAAAGCTTACAAGTTATAATTTTTTTATTGAGATCAAGCAATGTTGAAATTTTTACTTAATATTAATTTGACAGTTGTTAAAAAATAATAAGAAGAAAAAGCCATTGTAAATATCTTAAAACAAGTAAAAAAAAACAAGGAATGTCAAAGCTTCATAAAGATGAACAAAAGATGTCTACCTTTGGATTTTGGAATGATCTTTTAATGTTTCTCCCAGCACCAAATTGTACTAGGTTAAAAAATCTTTGTACGAGAAATCAGGAAGATTAAACTTGTTTTCATGGACATGGTTATCTTAATTTTTTATACAAAATCTTAGTATTTACCCAAATCTCATAATAGATTTTTTTTTCTATGCAACATCACTAGAACTTCTTTGAAAACCACCACTTCTCGATTTACATTTTTTCTTTATCGGTATGGTAAGCATATTCCCTGTTTTTTCCCCACAGACACAAGCAAAATAGTAATTTTTAGTGAGATCTCTTGTTTTTTCTACAAACTAGTGATACCAAACGAAATTATCAGACAATTGTGACAATCCTTGTACCCTTCATATATACTAGGGAGTAGTAGGTGCTACGGATATATTAGTTAATAACTTTTTTATCCTCCTGTACATTTTTCTTTGTTTCTAATCTTACCTAATAATCCTTTATCGGGTTACCGTGTTAACATTAAGCTCTTGACGGACCAGTCAAGTCTACTAACCGGATATCCGATGCAGTGGGCGGCAAACGGCCGACATAAATCTAGATGTCCAGGCATGTGTTTGACGTCACGCAACCGCACCGCCGCCTCTAGATAGACGAACAGCACCCAAAGGAAAATAGTAGGGGCGCAGATACCTTTGTCTGTGTGCCACACGTACTGAACCCATACGTACGTGCTGGCCGCGAAGAACAGCCAATGGACAGGTATGAAAAAAAAGCACAGCATGTCGGACGTTAGTGCTATACACACGAAGAAAATGGAGAACGCCAAACCCTGGTACTTGAACGAGTCATAGACCGAACGGAGAAGCAAATAGAACGGCCATAGGAATTCGAATCTGAACTCCAAGATGAAATCGGCCAAAATTACTAGCATCCATAGAACGAGGAACTTCAGATACAGGAGAGTGCTGCAACAAAAATTAGCACTATTAATAAAAACGGAGGTCCAGTTGAAATAGATAGAAATTTAGTTGGCAACTAGACGATGTGTCGCTGCGATTTGCTGCAAACGTCACCCGTAACCCGTAATTTAACAAAACCGCCTAAAATCTTTGTTGCAGAGAATGAAAATGATTACCTTCTTTTCTATAAGATTGACTGCACGTTATTAAGATTTGATATCACATATAAATGGCGGTCTACAAATTAGTCAAAAGTATGGAACAAGCTTCAAATGCCCAAACTATTAGACTTAGAGAAAAATTATAACATAATAATGTTGGTCCAATGACATATTTTTTTACAAAATGGCACTGGCCACTTTTGCCGGAAGCAACTTTTCTTTATAAATGGGAACCAACTAATATTTCTATTTATTCTAACGTAGAGAATTATTCTCCAAATAAGCGTAATATTTTTTCTACAATAAACTGTTTATTTTTAAATACAGTCTGGGTTACTTGAAGATGGGTGCGTATCTCAACACAATAAGGAATCGACAACACCATTAGAATGTAACAGTTCGTGTTAATAGAAGTACTTCCAAATTGGAAAATTTTAACTGTATTGCAGATTTTTGAGAAACTGCTTGATACTTTAAAACAACCGAAAAAAAGTCTTTCACAAAAAGAACAACCGGATGCACAATAAATAAATTATCTAAGTAGATTATCAGTAACAATCTTCCAAATGAACTTCTATATCAATTAGTTATTTACTATTTAACAGTCGGCGTGTAACAGTAAATACAACATAACCATCTTTAAAAATGTCCGAATCCTTCACACCAGTATGCAGCCATGTCTCAGTAAGCACTATAATAATGTTATAATCACACGATGCATCGTAGAAGCTTGTCCACGGCATCTCTAGCCACCCAGAACCTCCACACCAGAACCCTCGGTTTGCTGCTATGCACGGTCCAACCCTCCAAGTACATCAGCAGTAAGCTTGAACATGATCTGGTTATATGCACAACTCTCATACTTCCAAGCTGCATGACCCACGTCAATCCCGCTATCATTCCATTTCTTACCCCTTACAGAAACGCAATTGTCACGTCTTCTGTTCTCAGATTTACAGTTCTTTAACTCATAGCGATACTGTTTTTACATTGTCTATAGTACGAATCCAAAACAACTGAGAGTGACTCATACCTAATATCAAAATACTATCACTATGAACTGTACGTACAAATTCTATCCAGTTCATAAGCCTTTGAAATCAACTAAAGCTTGCGCTCCAAAAAGTGGAGAACCGAACTAGTTCACAACAGAGCACACCGGAAGCCACCGATCGGAAAAACACGAAGGGAGCCGAAAGCAACTTTTGCGTTCACCGAGTAACTTCAATCTTAACAAGCGTTTCTAGGTGATCTCTCACGTGGTTAACCAGTAGCGCAGCATAAGGTTTTTTCTCGGTAATTCCCATTTCTCTTGTTGGTGGAACCTCTCATAAATTAATGTGGGGGGGCGACAGCAGCAGCGACAGTGACGGTGCCGAGTCAGCTTCAGACTCCGATTAGCCATTGGTAATTTAAATAATGATTATTTTTCAACTTTTGTCCCTTCTTTCACCATCCGCCTACGATTTTCCCTACCCCTTGCTACTTTCTTCCCCGCAACCCTCCAAATACTGAAGTATGAGTCACTCTCAGTTATTGTGGACTCGCAGTATAGATGTATGAAAATATCCCCAATATTTGTAACATCGAACGATTGTAGTACCACCGTAAACCGTATAGCTATCCGTACATGGCCAACTGCAAGCAGCTGATCATAGGTGGTAATATCCGGAAATATACTTCCCTTCTTAGTAGGCCAAAACCGTTTAAAATTTTACACCGAAGGGCCAGAAAAAATATCACTGTTTTGTCCTTTCAAGTATTTAATAAAACATAGTTTTATCGATTTCCTCAGAAATGCCAACCAATCCAACTTGATAAAGAACAACCTCTAGCTTCTTGAGATAATATGTGTGGGATAACTTCTCCTCCATGACTTTCAAAAACTTGCCACCATCCGAGGAATTTCTGCAGTCAACCAAAATTCCACCCACGCATGAATATTTAATATTCTTCATTTTAATGTCAAAGTCGACAGGATTAATGTTTGTGAGCACTATTTATTTAAAAATAAACTGCTTTGCTGTAGGGAAAAAAATCCGCTTGTATAGAGAATAATACTGTACATCAGAATACATAGAAATACTAGAAAGTTGCCTTTTGTAAAACATATATTCCCTAAAATGCTCTCAATTTAGTTATTTGACCAACAGTGCTCATCTTTTCTCTAAGTCTAACAGTTTAGACGGTTCCATAATTTTGACTAACTCTGTATAATTTGGGTGACAGTAATAGTAACTGTGCCACATTCAAATGGTCTTGTAGACTTGGTATTGTGTTGGGGCACGTCCCCTTTTTTCAATGTAAGTACGTAAAATTAGGCGTTGAGATGAAATGCAAATCTCCCTTATTTATTTAAAATTAAACAATTTCATGTAAGAAAAAAATAATTTGACACTCACATGAAGCATAATTCTCTACGTCAAGATAAATAGAAATATTAATACGTTAACGTTAAAAAAAATTGCCTCAGGCAAAAGTGGCTGTCATCTTGTAAAAAAAATTGGTCTATGTAGCCAAATTAGTTATTTTACAAACCCTGTAGATAGAAATCCAGTTGACAAGTAGACTATATGTTGTTGCAATTTGCTGCAAGCGTCGTCTGTTACCAGTAACCCGTAGTAAAATATGTTACAGAGAATGAAAGTGACCACTTATTTTTTGTATGATTGACTGTATCTTTCCAAGATTTGATATACAAAAATGGTGATCTATATTTTATGATTAATAAGAGAGGACCACTTTAAACCTTAAAATGATAATAATTAGCAGCCAAATGGCTAATCTCGTTTAGCTTGTTTTTGCAAGGTATTTGCAGCATTTGATAGTTGACCTTGTTTGGTAGGTGTTGTTTGCCTTATTTGATTATTTAAACATTTTAGGTGTAATTATATGAAAAATGTAAATAGCTGGTCAGTCAACATGAAATTAATGTATACCACAAAGATGCCATGTTCATAAATCATTTTTATGAAAAATTGTTATTCAATATCAGGAAGAAAAAATAATTTACGAGAGTCGCACTTAAAATTGATTATAGTCAAAATTATGCAAGGGCAAGTTTTATTAACAATCGTTCTTCATTTATTCCTGCGACCTATATATGCACATGAGGATTTGGAAAAATCTCATTAAAGTTGGCTTTTTCCACATTTCATATTTTTAAAAGAACTAGTTGGAACTGCATATTTGAAAATAAAGTAAACGTTGGCTTTAATTACTTTTATTTCAAATTATTGGAAGTGATGTACTTTCACGTGCAAGCACAATAATACTTCTAATTTTCTTAACTTAAAAAAAAATATGATGATTGTTACAATTTTGGTCACTCTAGACATGACCCATATTTTCAGAGGCAACTTTGATGAGATTTTTTTTAGACATCAACGCCACCAAAGCACCCCCTAGTGTGTACCCGAATTCCCTATTATTGTAAAATAAGACTAAAATATATATTTTTGGCCAAATTGGGTTTTCTGATATCCTTTCAACTTTGAAAATGATATTTGATTAACGGAAAAAAATAAGGGCGAGGGGAGGATAGGAGGAATAAGAATTGTTGTGGATTTGGAAAGGTAAAAACGACTCTGCAGTAACGAGACCAAAGTATTGAGATATGAAGAAGGTGCCATTGAAGCAGGGTACGGGGATACAACCAGATTTCTGACAGGACGGTTCCTGGTTCAAACGCGCCAAATTACTTCCACCAGTATAAATAAAGCCCGTTCGCACGTGACGCACGTCGCGTTAAAAAAAGCAACATCCACCGTGACATAATTTATTTATATTTACAACAACATAATCGCGAGTTACGTTATTAGATTATACAAAGATAAAAATAAAGATGTTTTGACAGCTGCCTCCTAACCTATCTTGACATATCAACGAATTGTACCGGGCCCACCGGACCTTCCGGCTGATCCCCAAAACCGTCGCGACGTCGTCGTGGACCCCTCGACCCGCCAAACCGTTTGCAAAAATTCAAAATCATCGGTTTGTTTAGGAAAACCAGCCATTTTGAAACACATATGGGATGAAAGGGATTAGACTGTGACAGTTTAGGCGATACACGCGTTTGCTACGTCACAGTCAAACGCTGAAACGTACCTTCCGTAGAACCCTTCGGTGATTTTGTTCCTTTTCATGGGTCGTCTCATCTTACCGATCTCAGCATTTCGTCTCTTCATAATTCACACCGAACCAATTCACCAAAATGATTAGTCAACTCACTCCCAACAAGTAAACCCCAAAAAACTCGGCTGTCTCATGGAATCGCTGTCACAAAAACCGTGCTTTGCGGTAAATGTCTTTTGTTGTCAACTGACCAGTACGAGCGCGCGCCGCCAGGTGACGCGTGGAGACGGTCATAAAAGCGCGCTAAATTTAAAATGTTAAAACTACTTTAATAAAAAAAAATTCGTCCGTTCCACATTTGCGATTTTCAAGATTCAAATTCAAAAACTTATCTCATTTCCATCAACTTTATTAACTGAATTACATTGCATGTTGCAAATTGTTTAGTAATAATTGTTTGTGGGAAAAATTGATATAAATTTACAGCAAATCCTAGTAGTATACTGAAAACACCTCATTAATTACCCGCAAAATTCACTAAAATGGATATAAATAAAATCGGGCAATAATGAAAAACCAAGCCTCATTACAAAATCCTTTCATAAAACAACAAATAAGCTTGAGCTCCCAATACTTTAGATTCCGGAGCTTCCGACACATGTGAATCACTGATATAATACCATTTCCCAGATGGAACTTCAGGCTCACTTTGAGCACCTTTAGGCAAATTCGATTTATCCTTTTGATTTTTAGGCAAAAACTGCCACCTGTAACTACTTTCATCGATCTTAGGACGGACTTTCACGTACGCCACATAATGCCCTCCATGCATTGATCCGCTATGCTCCACAACTCCGTACAACGAGTAAAGCACTTTAGTTTGGCCGGCCTCAAAAGTGGGGAGACTCTGGGAGCGTTTCGAACAGAAAGGGGCAAGATCTAACAAAGTGGGAAATTTGACAAACTTGGGAACTTTAGCTGAACGGAAACGATAAACTTGAAACCGTTTTAAATGCAAAATTAAAACAGCAGGAGGATTGTAGATGAGTAGCTGTTTAGTGGCGTTGGTGTAAACGGTTTTTTTGTCCGGACCTCCGTGTCGTTTCGTGCATAGTTCACAACTGACTTTGTTATTACCAGTCATCAGCTCGCAGGCTGTAAACTGATTGAGACAGGATTGGACAGAGTATTCACCTTCCTCGCATTGGTAGCGGGCCGATATCGTATTGGTCCACAAATCGCTCTCTTCCTCGTCCTCCTCCATCTGCAAACAGACAAAATTCGAAACTAGTAGAGCAATCTTAAACGAATATCTTAGACTCCCTCGTTGAGGAACTAACAGTATGTTTATATTACAACAAAAAGAAAAATAACTTTAGTAACCATAAGAAGATTCTAAAAGAAAAAATATGTAATCAAATTAAATGTGCCGCTGTGTGGATCAAATAATACATATTATCGTTGTGTGATAATTTCTAGTAGGAAGGCTACTGAGTGTAAAGTGCTGCCTCTAGTGGATTATACACAAACCAACCAAGTGGTAGAAGTCCGAGCTAAACTACCTGGAATCTTGCGTATCCCTTGTTACACCCCATTCATTTGATAAGGATAGGTTGTTAGTTCGCATTGTTTACATACATAAGAGTTAAGTTGAAGAAAAGCAAGGCGATCAGATTATTCAAACATTCTGGGATAGAGTAATAAATGCTGAAAAATGTTGTTTATTAAAATATTGATTAGGGAGCTGTGGTTAATACGTATTCTCATTTCACAAACCATTAAATTTTTTACAGCTGAATCTTTAATCGTTAATTCGACTTAAGGGTGGAACATTTTAATATAAAATTTAAATACTTTGCCAGTGCATTTGCTATTAGAAAAATATTAATTTAATACTATAAATTTCATTTTGATTAACTTAATAATAGTTAAACTAAGTTAAATTTATAAAATGTGTGCAAGGCTTATTAGTCGCTGCAGCAACACCTTGGCTCAAAATCTGTGCAATCACACTTAAACTCATCTTTTGAAAACCACTGTAGTTTTAATGTTTCTCAATGACTTTAGTTACCGTCTTGCCGGCTGCAAAGTTTAATTTCTTTTGATTTAAATATATTGCAAATCATCAGTCGGAGCAAAATTTTATTGAATAAAATTGCTTCTAATACTTTCAAATTCATGTAAGAATATTGTAATGTCTACCTATTATTGGGATATAAAAAGCGCATTGTTAGTGATTACTTAACTTCAAACTTAAAAAAATCATGCCGCAGTTAGAAGAACAAACCTTTTCGTCTTTGGATTCGATTCCCCCGCAGGCACCCTCGAAATTGTCATCGTCTTCCATCTTATCGGAATACATCGAATTGATTTTGTTGGAGTCACCGTCGTTAAGCAGACTTAACTTCGACAATCCTGTCTTCAAGTCAACGTTCTTATTAATGAAGGAGAGCCTCGATTCGGGTCGACCAATAATGTATTCGTTACTAGTGCAAAGGAAGGTTAGTTATAAAAAATTCTAGAACTGACCAGACTTACTCCTCCTCAGGACTGTTGTGATCGATCAACGGACTGCCCATGTCAATGTTTGTTTCGCTCGACGCCGGACTATTATCGGGGGTTCCGTGAGAAGCGCTCAACATTCCGATGGCGGGACTGGGAACTCCGCTGTCGTCCACTCGCATATCAGGAGAAACCCCTCGATTATTGGAGTCGGGACTGCTATTCTTATCGGAATTATAGCCGGATTCCATTCCTTTCGTCGCATCTTCACCCGTCTAAAAAAAAATATTAGAATTTTAACCTCAGGAAATTTTACTAACTTCGACGTTATCTTCGACGTCAGCATCTGATTCGCTTTCAGACTTCTCGGCGTTGTTTTCCGGCCACAGTTTCTGTGTTGTCGTCAACTTGTGATTCCATTGACTCTTCTGTTTCTTCTTTTTCTTCTCGGCTCGCTTTTCCTTTTTAATTTGATGCTTGGAGGGCTTATTATCGTCAATATCCTCGGCCTTCCTTCTTAAAACTGGCGGTACTTGTTTTTCGGAAATCGGCAGACTCAAATCGAGGAAAAACTCGTCTCTATGTGAAGTATGTTGGCACTCTTGACATTGTAACGTGCTAACCAAAACCCCTCTAAAAACTTGTTCGGTGGGCAACAACATTTCCGACGCCTGTTGTCCATAAAACTTAATAACTTTCTTTTTTTCACCTTCAACTGTACTGGGGTCAGTTTTGGTACTAAGTCCTAATTGCGCTAGAATCACGGTTTGATAACGTTTCAAGTCTTCTTCACGTACAGCTTCGAGTAAATGTCGCAAGAGTTCGTGAGAATCGTGTTGGTCGCCGCCTCCAAACTGTGGCATACGAGTGGTCAGTCTCGACAGTAACAATCTCGGATTGAAAACTTCATGTCTTCCGTTTTGCATTAAAGATATTGTTTCGGCTAATGTGCTTGTTAGAGGACGCCAAGCATCGAGAACGCCCTCTAACGGTTCCACCCTAGTCGACTCGGGATTGCGCATGTTGAGTTGACCGCCCGGCAACCGAAAATGTTGTCCGGACTCCTTCGTTTCGTACAGCAGATCGAGGAGGTAAGGTGTTTGGACTAAGCATTGAACTACTGAATTGAAGAAACAGGTGTTGCCCAAGTTCGTGAGGCCCCGAGGACGGGGTGAGTCCGAAGCGAGATCGGACTTGTTCAGGGGCAAGCTCGAAACCGGAGGCGAATGCGGAACTAATGTCAGTGCCTAAAATAAAAATAAAACAGAATATTAAGAGACCACCATACTGAATTTTCTCTAATAACTAATTCTAGTTTATAAGTTTCATTGACGCATCCGCGAGTTTTTAGTATTGTGCTCGCGCTAGATAAAGTCGCTTAAAAAGTGATTCCGTGGGAGTTTTAAGACTAAAAGCTACCACCCACCCAAAATTAAAGCTGTAACCTTCAATATATTAAATCCGGATTCGTTCAAAAATCCGACAGTGCAAAATGGCGTGAATCAAAATTTTTTAGTTACCTACAGAAACTGGTAGATAAAGCATTGACAAATGTTGTCCCAAAATTTCAACATATTCTCTGTAGAGGTTATTATAAGCACTAAATAGATATAAAAGGTATGATTGTAATCAGAAAGAATGAGGCTTCAGCAAGTAGGTTATCAATATAATGATTATTTTTCAAGATAATCGAAAAGAAACTGCTAAATTGTTAGAGGCAGTCTTTACTCAGTAGCGTTGACCTACTAGAAATTATCATACGACGTAGTGATGGGCATAATCGAGTGATTGTCAGAATCGATTATAAGTACTCGAATGGTGCAAATAATTGAGTAATCACTCTAGTACTCGAGTGATCTGATTAAGGCATGAGTTAGCGCGTGCACGTTTTGTATTTCCTCGAGTTGCCCATTCAATGCTTGAGTTACTAGTCGCAGCGCATGCGCAGTTTGTGTTCTCTAAAATTCAATTTACTCTTGCCGCCTGCTCTTATCTCGGATTCCCATGTCATGACCATGCTTTCTGTTGAAAGTGAAACTTTTGATTTTTGTCTTATTTCTTTGATGATTTTGAAATTTGATATGTATTTTCTCAAGGTGACTATAACAAAATTTTAATTATTTTGAAAAGATGAGATTGTTATAAACTATAAACTAGGTTCAGAGCAATCGCTTCAAATAAACAATATTCCTCTTTTCCTCATCTTAAAACATATTAGCAATGCGACATATCTTACATTTTACATTTTATCTCGAGTTCCAAACATTATTTGTATCCGGTAAACTACATATATTGAGCTTAAACTTAAAGAACTATTAGAATAGGTATATCATGACTGTAATGGGGGCAAAACCAAGAAGTCCTTCCCAGAGTTGAGTACGCAACTTTTTGGGTAGTAAAATGGTAGGTCGTTCTCAGCTGGGACATAATTTATTATCTTATTGCTACCGTTGTATGATAATTTCTAGTGGGCCAACGCTACTGAACGTAAAGTGCTGCTTCTAGTAGATTATATGCAAACCATCCATCTGATGAGATCTTCAGCTAAACTACCTGAAATCTTATGGTTAGCAACGTAAACTTCAGTCGATAATGCTGGAAAATTTTGTCACAAAAATGTTTCGTTGCTTTGATAAAATTGATTAGGGAGTCGTGGTTAATATGTTCTCATTTCACAAACCATTAAATTCGTTACAACTGAATTTTTAATTGTTGGTTCGACCTATACTGCGAGTCCACAATAAGTGAGAGTGACTCATACTTGAGCATTTGGAGGATTACGGAGGAGAACGTGAAAAAAAATAAAAAATGTGGAAAAGTTTTCGGATTTGAAGGTAAAGATTCTTTATCACAGCCAGGTAAAGACTCCATTACAAATAAACACACAAACAAAAGATGAGAATTAAAAAAGAGAACTGGGAATTAAGGAGAAAAAACCTTATGCTGCGCCACTGGTCAACCACGTGGGCGCAAGTATGAGACTGCCTTAAAATGTTTGTTAATATTGAAGTTACTCGGCGAACACAAAATTAACTTTTTAAACAACCTTAGCAACGATTGGAATACAAAAGTGACTAAAACAAATTCAAAGTCGATGGGTCAAGTACTTTAAAATTTAGTAATTTTTTTTTCGTAAACCTCAGTTAAAATTGTAGCACGCTGTTGTGGTCTCTGGGGGTGATAAAGAAAGTTTTAAATGAAACGATCTTGAGACGACCAGCGCCATCTAGACTTCTTGTACCAGAACTAAACGTTTCAGAACCGCCATTTTCCTACTTCTAATCCATATACAATCTTGCTAATAATCTATTAGAACTGTTTAATTTAAAATAAATTAAAAAAAACTTTAAATGCAATATCTGAATTAAATGACCTATTTAGAACTTCGTAATCTTAGAGCTAATAATAATAGCTGAGCGTTTATTAAGTTCAATAATTCCCCCATATTACCATAAATTTACAATTAATTTAATTATCAATAAACAATAGCAACAAGTTCTATCAGCAACTCTAAAATCAAAGTAGGCTGAAATACAAATGTCATAACAATATCACTTGAAGAAGAAATTCTTTTCTTGGAAGACTTTTAACATGTGATCAGACTCTATTTATTGATTTAAATACGATGTTTCGTTTAATTAACCCTTAAAATGACCATAAGACCAAGTCGGTATACTCACCAGAACATCATTTTGTTTAGGCAAATTGTTTTTGTTTTCCACATGCTTCCTTAGGAAATCGACGGCCTCCAGCAGTTTCTTTTTGCAGGTAGCGTTAACGGTATTATCACATTCATAACACCAAACGCTCCACAACACCGTATCGACACATAAAGAGTGAGAATCGGAGTGTGGAGTGTTAAAATGCGCCAAGGCGTGCTGGTTACGGGCTCTTCCACAAGCTTGATTTCCACACCGCAAACACAACCAAAGTGACCGATCGAATTCGTATTCCAGCTCCATTTCGACGTCGTTTTGGGGCATTTTGCGACATTGTTCACAATCATCCAACAATCCCGTTTTGATGAATACCTTCTTGAGCTTGGGCAGATCTACAGCTCGATTAATGTGTCTACATTCGGACATGTTATCGTTTTCATCGCATGATTCGGTCGATTCGTCCCCGTTGGGGTCGCCTTGATGCTTCTTCTTACTCATGTTCTTATACTCTTGCTTTCTTTCTTTAGACTAATCACATTAACACGTTGTTACCTTCTTTAAAATCGGGCCTAAAACGTAGGATTACAGACAGCGGAGATAAAAAAAACTCTATTTGAGGGGAGTTTTTAGCTAATTGCGAGACTTATTCAGGCTTTGTTCATTGAAAATTGCACAAAATTTATGGTAAAAAATTCACGACACGACCCCTGACATGACAATTATTTTGACAAGCAGTAACTAAACTGAACTGGTAACTGGAACTGAGCCATAGAAAATACTCTTTGAGATACTGGGGATTTTAGCGTTAGCTATAGGACGCCAACTTTCATGTTAAGAATTAACGACGTCAAGCGCCATCTCACGCTGGCGGTAGAATCTTATAGCGCGCCAAATTTGAAAGCTCAATTAATTAAACAACTTTATTTTTATTTCGGCAATATTGAACCTACAGTGGAATATCACAATAATGTGATGTTACAACAAAAGGCTCAATATATAAAAAAAAATATATCGAAATAGCATAGTACAGTAACTAATAAGCTCATGGTTTTTAACAATATATTAACCTTTAAACGTTGTATGATTATTTGGATTATTATTATAAAAAACATGAAAAATAAAGTAACAGACGACATGACCTTAATAAGCAATTGATTTGAATATTATAATTCCTAGATGCGTAATAATAGAAGTTCTGAAATAAAAGATATTACATCATTTGAATTTACTAACCTTGAGACATAATTGCTATATTTGGTGTACAGCCATGTTTCAATATTATGACAGCAGAAGCGTAATTCTTTTCAGTTCATGACAACAATCTTGTTACAACGAGACTGGACGACATTGAGGGTAGTACCACTGAAATATTGTAAAAAATAAATTTAAATAATAGATACCCTCCTTCTCAGTGTCACACGTGAACTTCAAATGTTTAAATCATCTTAAGGTGGAGTAACAAATTGCTGAAAGATAAAATTGTAAAGGATTGTTTTAGTTAGGCTTCTTAATCCAAAACTTATGTAAAAAAAAAAAAAAACACTAGAAATTTTGGAATTATTTACAATGCTCAATCAACTATCTATGGTTCAATTGTTCTCTCTTATACCGTTGAGTGAATAATATATATTATTCACTCAACGCTTATACCCAAGAAAAGCATACAAAATTTTACCAGGCATCTGCAAAGATTTACGTTAATATAATAACAAAAATAAACTCAATTAACTTTGATTGTTGTTGTTGTTTGATTTTTGAAGTTGAGATTGTATTAATATTATTTTTAGGATATTCAAATCATATTTAAAGTTATGCATTGATGTAATGTACAATGTACACTTAAAATGGTAAAAGCCGTTTATGCTTGGGTGGAAATATTTAAGAAAAACAGCATGACCTCCACACCAACATAAATGATTAGTTCTTTACAAACCTAAACTTTATGGTAATTGAAACAAAGTAACAAAAAAATTGCATAAAAATTACAAAAAAAAGTACAAAAGTTTAGCATTTCACAAATTCAGTTGTTCACCAAACATAGGGTTGCCTTATTTGAATAAGATCTCATCGGGACATTTGAGGTAAAAAAGCTTTTACAAATGAAAATAAACTCACTTTTATTAGTAACGTTTATTATAATATCTAAAGCACCTACCCACAAAATAATCATATAAATATTTTAACAATTTTTAATCTCTTGAAGAACTTGGTTGATTGTATTTTTCGGATGATTTTACCTTCTTTAGCAGTTCTTTTTGGCTTTTTACATATTTGTAAAACTCGGTGCAGGTCATATTATAATTTATTTGGCATTGTAAAATTGCTTCTACAGTGCCTAAAAGTAACCGATTTTTTTCATCGGTCCACTGAGCAGACATTAATGAAAAGATCCGCTACGGCAGCGTTATAGCCGGGAATCGCAAAAAATAATCGAATTTATTTTTGGAGTGCTCAGTGCTCTTCAAAACAAAAAGCCACCTTTCTTCAACAGCATCTATGGCCTTCCACTCTTCTAAAGAAAAATTAAGCTCCAAGAAGTTTCTCAAATATATGAACTGCTGAAATCAACTGTCGTCGGAAACCTCAACACCATTTTCTTGAAGATATAAAATTGTCCCTTCAATCTTCGGCCACTCGGGCCTCGGACTGAGATGGCCTCGGGGCCGCACTCTTAAAAGGGGTCTTGACAATGCGTCAGACAAATGATGATGGCCACTCGGGAATTTCAGAAAGCGACATCCAATCGAACACGGTATATTTGCTAAATGAAAGACACCACTTTTTGAGATACTCCAATGTCATGTGAAAAATCCAGTGTTTCTTTTTCAAATGAAGCAACCAAATTTATTGTCTCAGGAACAGTATTCTCATTATCTTTGAGTTGGTTTAAACGCATTTTTGTTTGTATTGTATTCACTGAGGGCTGTTTGAGTTTCACTTAGGGTGGTTCTAATTTCAATTATAGAAACATTACTCCTCTCAACTCTTTTTATATTTTTCTCGAACAAAGATAAGGTTGAATGCACAAACAGAAAATAAATTTCACTTAATGGACTTTTAAAAAAACCTCCAATTATTTTTGGTAGTCTTTCTTCAGCGTCAGAATAGTTTTTTGATAAAATCCAAAGGATTCTATCAGCGGCAGGCATTAAAGAAAGCCATCTTGTTCTTGAGTGGGACAAGACAGCTTGGTAATTTACATCAACATAAGTGCAAAACTCCTTCAGCTTCTCTGTCCTCACCGTATATATGAAAAAATAATTAAATATTTTCAAAACGATGACTTCGGCGTCTACAGATAAAACTCCAGCAGCGCTGAATACTGTATTATGTCGAATGTGGGCGAGGTATCCAATTCCTTCAACAGTTCTTCCTAGTTCTTTTCGGATTTCATAAATTACGTTGACCGAGCCTCTTGAAACCTCCAAAATTTGTGTTTGTATTGTCGCCACAAAACGCAATTAATTTAGGTATCTAAACAAAATTTTGAGATTGTTTCCGATGTTTCATTAGGGAGCGAATCAAACTTCAACAGCTTCTATTGGATTCTATCAGTTTCAGTAAAGTATTGAACAAGTAAACATATCAGCTTTGTAGTTTGATGCATCAGTCCCGATGCCTTAAAATGAAATTTGTTGCAATTTTTTTATGATTTCGGATACAGAGTGTGGAGCTAGAATATTTTTTACAACAGCAGTAGCTTTTATCTTAGCTGTAGACTGCTTTCCAGCGATTTTAGAGTCGGAATACATTATGGCATTTAATTTTACAGTACAGTCAAGAGAGTTGAAAATCTGATGTTTATACTTTATAAACTGATGTTAGCTCCGCTGAAAAAACTAACAGTTTTTCCTGGGTATCTTCTTTCAACATAAATCCGACTATAGATTTCGATGCTGATGCGGCCATGAATTTTGATTTGTGATTATTCGTTTTAATGTGGTCCTGTACATCAGCCTTACCTCCGTGACTGACAGACAAAACAATTACAAGTACTGTTTTACTAGTAGATCTACTGTTTTTGAGTGCGATCTCCTGTTATACTGTTCTAATAATAAAATCTACAGGAATGTCAGTAAGCAGGTACTTTGCCCTTCGGAGAATATTCGGACAACTGGGGTTTATAGCGGTAGCGGGTGGCTAGTAGGCAGTGACGGCTGGTGTAGGGAGGGCACAGGGTCAATGCCCCCCCAAAGCATCTAAAAAAATTGGAGAAGGTATTAAACTCAAAAGTTATTTTGCCCAAGCCAATGGTGCTAAACCCGAACGCTGTCGAACTTTGCCGCTGTTTAAATAATATTTATAATAATAGCTTCCAAAGGAAACTTCTTAATAATAATTATTTGGAAGTTTTTGCTTCCAAATGCTTGAAAAATGCTCCGGGAAATTACAGCAAAATTTTCAAAAAAGTTTGTCTCAGAGTGTAAGGAAGCTTGCAAATAATTTTTTAATTTTGATTCTCTTTCATTAAAACAGGAACCATATGTAGAAAGAAAGATTTTAGTTAAGCCAATGGAGCATTCCACATTCTTCAATTTTTCTTTCAACAATCTTCTTTCAAGTGTTTTCCGTGAATCTGTTAACTTGTTAACAATTATTCCCGACGACACAAGCTGAAAGTTTTTTTAATTTTTTTGTTTAGGTGTAGGATTTCCTATATAGGTCAGCGGGTTGATAGTAGCACCCAAAAGTAATCTAGAAACTTACTACAATTGATTGTAAAATATAATTTTACTTATAAATTTGCCCTCCTATCTAATTTAACCACGGCCCGCCACTGCTAGTAGGTATGTATGTACATACCTAAGAAACGAGGTGGGTGACCTTGGGGATTAGAAGGGTATTTATGGGATGAAGGCTGTAAATGCGAAATGCCAACACGAAACTTTTTCTTCATAATAAGCAAGCTCCAAGTTCTGTTCGGATTTTTATTCTACTAATAAACGCATATTATCAAGGTTCACGAAAGCTGAGTTTTATTCGCCTGTTATCTATCCGATAAAATAATTAAGGCGGAGGTTTAGAAAATCTCTAACAAAAAAAATATATTTTAATATTTAAAATTGCGGCCGAAAATTAGTTGTAGGTGAATGTAACAAGAATAAATATAATGTTGAATATGGGTAATGATTAAAAATTCTGTTCAATGAAGAGTTTATTTAATTTAATAAACTTTACGTAACAGTAACTTAGTTTGTTTCTATTCTGACAATCACTGCCCTTAAAATAGTTCATCATAATGAATATAATATAATTATTACCACAGAATGTGCTTCTTTTTAAAAGTAGTCAGTTTTTTTTTTGTATTATTTTAATGGTCAGATATTTTTACAGTTCAATAATAATAGTTTTTGTTTTATGTTTCTTAATTTATTATAACCATATTATTAAAATAATACCATAAAATATATCTACTGTTGTTACGCATTTATCTACTGTTTTTTCCTATCTGATCTACAGTCGGTAAACAATTTGGCAACACTGAGAAGCCTGTAAGAGTGTAGATGCCAGCGCCTCCAGCGACGGAAGGAAATTCTAAAACGAACACGTCTCCCCTAACACTATACTACTTGACTTCTTGACTAGCCATGTTGTTAACACTAAATTCCCCAGATGTACAGAGATTCTGGATTTTTTTAATTCTTATGCTTATTTATTGATCTAAAAATGAACAGTTAATAGAACGGACACAATAGCTATATAACGGTTACAGGAAAAAAAGAAAAGTATCAAATTTGTTTCACTCATTAATCTAAAACGTGTTTTTTAGAAGTTTTTTTATAATGGTATAAATAATAAAAATTGTATAAGGGCGCAACTGAAATGCGGAGCTTTAATTAATTTAAATTGAATAAAGATTTCTGGGACGACGATAACCGCTATGTATTAAAATTTAGCGCTGCTACTTCCAAGCATCAATCATCAGAATGACAAAGAATTCTATATCATTTATTTCTATGTCAGTTGTCAACTTAGAAAAATAATTTGTTTCTAATTTCCAAATTAATACTCAAATAATTGTTGGTTTTTGCCTTATTTATTATTTTTACTGGGATTCTCGTAACTTAAACTTAAATAAATTAAATTTACAAATCGCGTCGAAATCAAATTCTAACCCCACTTTCGTTATGAGACACGCAAGTTTTATCGCCCGCACAGTTTTTGTCCAAAACAACGACGTGGAAGCGGCATGTCGTGTCCTTAATAGAATTCTTGGTAGAGAAGGCATTTTGGATCAATTCCGAAGAACCCGTTTCTTTGAAAAACCCTTCCAGGTAAGTCATCATCTCCGAATGTCCCCTATTAACGATCTCGCAGTTTCGTAGACGAATCAATTTCGAAAGGTGCAAAGCTATTTACAACGAGGACATGGATAGAAAAATTCAGTTTGTTTTAAGGAAGAACAGGACAGAGCCATTTCCGGGGAATCCTTAAACAGTCATAGATTTTCTCGTATAATTGCACAAGCTTAGTTATAATAATAAATTAGAATTACTTATAAAAAGGATTTAAATTCTTATCACAATCGTCCCTAAACGGATTATTTTCATCTAAATCTTCGTCATCATCATTGTCATCGGCGAAAGGATTTTTTGAATCATCATAATTACTTTCAAAAGGATTAGAGGTGGTAGTACTTGAACTATAATCACGTTTTCTTGCTTCGTAAGGCGTAAAATTGCTGATGTTAGCCTCTAACGAAGAACTGTACTTGTTTTCTTGGAGACGCAATCTTCCTTCAGCTTGCGGAATAATCACCTCTCCTTTTCTACTATTTTCAATTTGTCTTAAACGCGCTTCCGCTCCTAATCCGTAATTTTTAATTTCAGGCTCGATTCTCGTTGTTTTTTTCTCAACTTTTTCCTTAGTTTCAACATTTTCATCAGTTATAACTTTATATTTGTTAAAAACGCCGCGTCCAAAATATTCAGCCGCTACTGAAAACCCGTCGTGGGCCTTTTCCAGTTGTGAATGGAAATTTTCGTGTAAATCTTTGTTATATTCGCGAGCTTTCAGTAACTCTAACAAGTTTTTATTTTCGGGTTGACAAGCAGGACACTCGTTTTCTTCTTCGCAAAAACTCTGGAAGCAATGTTGATGGTAGCTGTGTTGACATAAGAAATGTATTGTGGGGAGTTCAAGGGGGTGGTGACAAGCTGCGCATCTGGAGCCCTGAATTACGATACTGCCGCTTTTGAGGGTTTCCAACTGTTCTTTTAGTGTTGCAGTGTCTCTTCGGTAATTTTGGGTCAATTCGGAGATTTCTTTGGTTTTCTTTTGCTCCTGTTGAAGCTCGTTGGTCAGGTAAGAACGGATATGGCCGAGACTGATTTCAGCGTTGCCGGTGCCCAGAGCGTCGATCACCAATTGAGGCGATAAGAGACGCTCCTTTGCTATCACCGTCAGAATCTGTAAAACAAATGAGAAATCAACATTTATATAATAAGTGGCACCGTGCATAAACGTCGTTACATAATTTGCCAAGGCGGCACTCTTTGGTATCACCACAGCCTAAGGATTTATAGAGCAACGAGACTAGTACGGCGATCTAGGGATAATATAAAAGCTTTGCCAGCGTTTCTGCTATTAGAGAATTTTTAATTTAATGGGCTACATAAAAGAAAGT
The DNA here is from genome assembly GCA_905333025.2 of Pyrochroa serraticornis. NCBI lineage: Eukaryota > Metazoa > Arthropoda > Insecta > Coleoptera > Pyrochroidae > Pyrochroa > Pyrochroa serraticornis. The sequence goes on along the minus strand of HG995155.1, from coordinate 6,536,981 downwards.
AAGGAATGGCAGTAAATATAAGAAGAAAGTTAAAAAAAAACTATCAATTATTTATTCCACTACGTTTACATCCAGTATTTCAGTCATGGATTAACTTTAAACGCCCGTTAACAACCACAGAAACAATTGTTGTAACAATGGCAACACTAACTTTTAACGAGAGTTTAAAGTTAATCTCTGACTGAAATACGGACCCTAAAATAATTAATTAAAGAAATATATTGTCGACTTCTTTGCAGTTTTAATTTTTACTTCACTTGAAAAGTATTAATTATGTTTATAAAGCAGTATCTTGATTAAAAATCGTAAAATAAAATATCTATGCATTACTGTTTCTGTTTGAAAGCATTCCGAGACATTTGTAGCCGCCAGTTACATAGATTTGCTGGATTGCATTGTTAACCATCTTGGGAATTTAGATCAAGCTGGGTTTTCTCACATTGTTGGTTAAGGGCCGGGAAAAACCCACTGGTCTATGACGTAGACAGAGCACCATTATGTCCACGTGGCTCTACCTGTATAAATATGGTTGGCAGTAGATTGTTTTGTTACTCCTCTAAAACAAAAAGCAAGTGCTTTCTTGGCTGCTTCTTTTGTGCATGCATGTAACAAAATAAAGATTTTCGTATACAACATTTAAAGCTTTTTTAAACACGAGCTTTTCACCTTGGCTTAAAATTTGTGTAGTCACACTCATTATTTGAAAACCATTGGAGTTTTATGTTCGGTTGCACAACCGTGACTGAGTTTAACAAGCCGTTAGTGCCTCTCTAAAATTTTTTTTACATTAACTGGTCATTTGTTGCATTCTGTAGGTACTTAACAGATATTAACTTTGGTTTCTTTCAAATTCTTAAAAAGCAGCGGATGGCTCTATATCACCTATCAAAATTTTGACGAGAGTTTAATTACGCTTCGTGCACATTAATGTTTCTCAGTGATCTGCCGGTTGCTGAGCTTAAGAATAAAATATAATGCAAATCATCAGTTAGATCAAAATTTGATAAAATAAAATTGTTTCTAATACTTTTAAATTTATGTAAGAAATATTGTCCCGACCATCCCTTATTGTTACATAAAGGGTTGAAATATTTTAGTTTTAAAGGGATGACTCATCGTCCAAATTCAATGTTGAGTTTTTTGTTGCATGCACAGGACGTTATAGGCATGATAATGTATTCGGTCATTGTACGAGACTTTAAAACCAGAGCAAATTTCCTGTTTTTTTCTTTCTAAGAATCTAGACACATCATGGCGTATGGTATGTTCACCAGCCAAACTAATCCGTTATAGGGGTAGTAACCTGCGGAGCATTTTGAGAGAAGGTACTTCCTTACCCGATTGACCTACCACCTCCACTCCAACTTCTACCTGAAGCTAGCTGCCCAACTCGTCTGAAGGCAACCAAATTTATTAATGACTGAGTCCCATTTATGAAGTTACTCGGCCTTGTCATCCACAACACATTTCTTGTCGACAAAGCTGTTCGACTTGAGAGCGAGCGACCAACAATCGTTTTTGTGTAAAAAGCACGAAAATATTATGACAAGTACACATTATGAAGATAATTAATAATCTATTGTCCGAATTTGAGATAAAATAGTCACATGATGTGGAGATTAATACAAATTCAAAAAAGTAGCAACAAATAGAAGAATAATTAGGAATAATAATATAATTAAAAAATTTCTTTGAAATAATTATGGTTTTGGTTCAAGTTAAAAGATGAAAAATTATTAATTGAGTTACAATTTATCTGAAAATTACCAAGGCAATCCATTTGTAATTTTAGCATACCGTCTTTTGACTAACATCTTTTAGTAGCCGCATAGTGACGGTAGACATTTTACCTTCACTCCCCCTTCCATTTATATCAAACCATTTTGCCAGTAGTACATTTGATCGAATGCAAGACAACTTTAGGATATTGTTTCAGTACATATCCTAAATCCACTATTCGCCTTCCAGATAATAAATCTTTACTATCTATTTTGAATTTAAATTACATCTTGGCGTTATTGTATCGAGGGCCTTTAAGGCACTGGGCTTCATTAAAAGGTGTACCAAAGGATTTAAGGATGTAACTTCAATTATTGGTCTATTCAAGACGCTAGTCAAGCCTATATTGCTTTATGGATCAATCATTTGGTCTCCACACTATAACATTGATCTTTCTAAACTTGAGGCTGCTTAACACAAGTTCTTAAGGTATATTGCATATAAAAGTAGTATACCCTTTGGTTTTGATCAGCACGATTTTTCTGATATAGCTTTGCAATTTAAACTACACTCAATTAAGTCTGAGCATCTTTATAACGATATATTATTTGTAAGAAAAGTTAAGCTTGGGTTTATTAATGGCAATTTAATTGTCTCACTATTTAGTGAACGTGATATACCATGTGAACTAAGGGATCATAGGCATATATTTGAAACTACAACCAGTGGAGATTATGTTAGATATTCCACTGTGCATAGACTTAGACATAAATTTAATAAGCTACCTCCAGAAATTAGAGCCTGTGAAAATCTTAACTTATTTAAGAAAAAAGTGAAAGACAATGTCTATATATACAAATGATTGGTCTCTAGTTAAATGTAAATGAACCAAACTAAACCAAACCGCTATAAATTATAAATTTCTAATAACATAATTAACTAATCTGTTTTTCTATTGTACTATTTAAAATTGTATTTATAATGAATTTTTGTATAAATGGCTTTGCCCGTTGATTTTGGAATAAAATAAAAATAAAATAAAATAAATCTATTGGTGGCTCTACTTTCTCAACACATAAAGAATTTAACAAACTGATAAAAGAAAAGTGGAAATGCATTATCCTCTTACAAATTTTTCCTACCTATCAGTTTGCATGTTGTATTTATAATTAGCTGCTGGCAAAATTTGGCCTGATGATGTGGAACCTATTGCTCGATTTAAATTGATTACTTCCTTACTTTTTCTAAACCGAATTAATATTAATATATTAATTATATTAATATTAATTAATATTAATATAACCGTATAAGTAAATTATAGTGTTTCTTACATTTTCAATACCTGCAATTTTCTTTTGGATCCGCGGATACAGAATTTTTCACCCGTGAATACGGGAAGTAGTCACAATTTTTTGGTCCGCGAATAAGGAACTTTGACTCTATACAAAAAATGCCAACGTATCTCGCATATCTGGGTTCAAAATGATGGCGCGGGGGCGATCGAGGAAGAAGTCCGAGATATTTACATCGCGGTATATTTAAATTCTTTATGAAGTAATCAGAAGTTGAAAAAATATAAAACTTGCACAGTCATAATTAAGAAGAATTAGTCTATAAATTCGTCTTAATAAAAACAATATAAATTTTGTTTCACTTATGTTTCACCGTTTGTTTCACTTTTAAGAATTGAATATGAAAATAAAATTAAAATTTGGTTATTACACGTTGAAGTGTCAAATGTAAGAAGCAAGTGTCTAAATTATCTAAACAACAAATATATTTTTGGTTCCGTCGAAACGACCTTTTGTTGGTTGGACTATCTTTGTGGTCGCAATTACCAACATAAGAGAAGCATCTGTAAACATGTACCTTCCCAGTTTTACTACAAAATACGAGTACGAGATCGCTTCCCCTAGAATTGTGACGGCAACTGCGTATTTTTACTTGGCGGGGAAAAATAGAAAGAGTGAGCGAAGTAAGAACAGAAAATAATTTGCCGGGTTTTACTTATACGAACACGACTTTGTTATCATTAATGCGATTTTCAAAATAAAAGAAGGATAAGTAACAAGAAACTATAGGCTATGCAGTGAAGATAATTTCATTTCAACAGCTGTCGGTTAAATGCACTAAATTAATGATTCTTTGCTACACCAAATTTCAGACATTTTTTTGAAAAGCAAATAATTAATTATCATGGTGTTCCGTATCGGACGGCAATAAAAAATGTCACTGCAAAGTAGGTTGAAGAAGCTTTAATTCCATAAAAAAAAATCAACCATTGAATAAATGGGTCCTTAGCGGTGTTCGAAATAAGATTAAATTTTGTTATTGTTCTATCTGTCTAAACAATGCATTTTAATTTTGTTTGTTACAACTAAATGTCATGATACTCTATACTCTAACGATTTATTTTACAAAATCTCAGAAAAAAAAAATAATTTGAACCTACCATACGCCCTTTAAGAGACTAAAACAAATTAAAAATCGATCGGTCCAGTACTTTTCAAATTTATCACCAAAATTTTAGTTCTAATTAATTTTTTTTCAGATTAGGAAAATATTATCATTGGCTTTAATAAGCAACAAAAAAACTCAATTTTTACAACAATTTTGAAGTTTCCGACAACGACAGACTGCATCGTTATGCCTATGACAGAGAACGCAAAAAAACCTAAATCGCAGTTGAAATTATAACATGCTGCTTTGGTCTCTGCTCTGGTCGTTCAGAATTTGAAAATGAAATAGAATCGTAGTGGGTGTGGTAAGACTTCTTGTACCGGAACTAAACATTTCGGAACCGCCGTTGTCCTAATAACCCATATGCAATGGTATTATGTTCGTAGGAAACACACACATTTTTAATTTAGGAATTATGTGGTTTAGTTCAAAGAAACTGAGCTATACAGATTAACTGTGATCGTATCAAAACCTAATTGCCCCAGGGTAGATTGCTAAAATAAAGGATGTTAAATAAAAAAATATATTTATGAGTCTCCAAAGAATGAAACTTAGTTCCGTTATCAAAACAGAGCAACAGCGCCAGATTCTAATTCCAAACGTTTGTCTTTACTAATTTTGAGAACCGATATTAATGCCGCAATTGCTGTATCTATGACTACTGTACCTCGTTAAGGAGATCGATGGATGGGTTCTTTGTGTCTCTGACGCAAGACCACAACGCTTGGACCCACAACGTCGGTTCCTGATGTCCAAAGCGTCGACAACACGCCAAAATCGAACCAGCGTCATTTTTGAAAATGTGATGTCTCAAAATCTGTTGATACAACTTCTGTTCTTCGTACAAATACAAGATTCCATCACTAAACGAATGCATATGGCACACGACTAACGCTTGACTCTTGTCATATTTGATATCGGGATTTTGAAGAAGTTTCAACGTTTTCTGAGCAAACTTATTTTTTTCAGCAACCCCTTCCAAATTTCCCCAAACGTGCAAATAATGTTCCAATAAAGTATTGTAAACGGGAGTACTCAAAATACAACCTTCTCCTATTAAATATTCAAGAAATTCGACTAGACGCTCCGAGTTATTCAAAAACAAATGAATGTAGCCTTCTGGGTCAGAATTTTGGGTAATATCAAAAGTTCCCATTAAAGAATTGTTATCAACGGAATTTCGGGGTTTGTAACTTGTGCAGAGACGTTTAAGAAACTGGGTGCTTTCGCACGGTTCGTTTTGTATCAAAACATTCCCGTATTTCTTCATGTAGTATTCAGCGTCTTCAAAGTTTAAATTAGCGATGTAATCGAGAACTTCCGCGTATTTTTGGTGATCTTCGATTTGTAGCTTAATGTACCAGTCGTGTTTTGCATGTTTTTTAGCCAACATCAGCGCTTCCGCTGGGCTTCCCTGACTACAATTTCCACAATTAAATAGAGACGATTTCAATTATTGACTTACCGGCAAACTTTAATGGCGATATCGACATCGTAGTGAAGATCACCCTCTTTCATCAAAATAAACTCCTTCAAACTATCCGATTGTCCAACTGTGTTGTTGAGTTTTGTGTAACAATTCAGCAGTAAAGTCGTGTGGTCTTCGGTGGGATGTCCCTGTTTATGTAGAGCTTGCAAATACATTGTCAACTTCTCAATATGTTGCGAATCGAGAAACTTTCTAATTACGTAACTCGGTTCTAATTTTCCTATAGTTTTAATATATTGTTCGATAGCTCCCACAAAATCACCCTTATCGCACAAATGGTCGCCGTACTGTTTAAAAATATCAACCAAACCGTCCGAATCGTACTGCTGTGATTTTGCTATACGTATCGCAACATCGTACAAATTCTTCTTGAAAAGCAACGATAGTTTCGATTGTAAATCTTTTTCGTCTAAATGGCACAACCGGTTTTCGTTGTCCAAAAAATAGAAAGCGCCCCATTCGTTCAAGATTGCTCGTATCGAAGGTATTGTTGCGGAAAACACAATAAATTTATTGTGGATGTCAAGAACAGTTATCAAATCACCTTGTGAGTTAGTTTGACCTTCGATAGGAGCGAGAGCTGGACGGGTAATTTTGGAAATTATAACCAGATAACTTCGAAACCATTCTAGCATAACTTTTTCACCGTCCACTGCATAGCAAGGACCTCTACCGTCGGAAGTGTAGCAATAAATCGCCTAATAATAGAAAATTTAGTTACGATAAACCAAAATTTATTAGTTGAAACTTACATCATTTCTGCCCACCATGAAGTGGCTTTCTTGCATCGATTCGGCTAAAACGCTGCATTTCTTAGCGCACCCTATGTTGTCCAAAGGACACTGAAAGAAACCAAATAAGACTCATTCGATAAGAAAAAGAAACAAACTTTTTGTTCTTTATCTTTGTGAGTAATATTGTAGACCATAACAGAACTATCAGTGGCTAAAAACAAAAAAACTGCTGTAGCCGTAGTCTTGAATGCCAACCCTGTAACAATGGAACTTGCATCACGAAGAAGTTTTGGTTTTGAGCTACGCTCCCTAGTAATATCTCCCCTGCAACAAAATTTTGACAACACTGACTTTTTATCGTCACCACTATTTTGTTACCTATACAAAACTAGTGATCCGTCAACAAACCCTATTGCCATTAATTGCAATCCATCATGGACGCAAAGACAGGAAGCATGAACTGGTCGATTTCCAGGTATGGCTCGAGATACTCTATAACAATGAGGAATCCCATTCTTATCAAACCGGCTGGTATCCCAAACTTTGATTAAAGGATTAATTCCTGGTTCATCTTGCTATTAAAACCAATTTAAATAATTGTCAAATAAAACAACAAGCTCACCCCAACTGTTACGAGTAAAGGTGAATTTCGTAATTGACAGGCTAAGTCTATAGTCATTTCATAAGCCCGGAAGGTCCGAACATACCATGATCGCGCTACCAAATGAATTTGACCACTGGAATCGCCCAAAACCAAGTGATTATTGCCACTGGAAGTTGCCGTGACTTTAACTTCCTGCAAATTGTCGAATTTAGCACTATATTATGACAATTATAACAAATACTTTGAATAATTCAGCGATCCGGCCTTCGTCCACGTCCCGTTTGAGATCAAAGAAATGGAATTTTCGCCACTAAAATGAAAAGTAAGTCAATCAATTTTTTAACAACGCTAATTTGTTACTTCTAGAAATGCCATGGTGCCGTTGGGGGCCCCAATTAAAGAGTTTAGGGTGTAAACATTCCACTTGTCAAATTACAATGACAGATGTCACTCGGTCAATCAAAACAAAAACACTAAAACATTTAATTTAGGGAGAAAATTCAAATTTTACCGCTTTTTTCTACAAACAATACGAATTTAACTTAAAATAATTTTATTAGTAATAACTAAACACGTAAAACCTGTCCTAATAATCTATCGCAAATTGGGCCGTTCCCCGCTTTAATCTCAATTCTAGCAAAAGTTCCTGCCACGTTCCCTTTTGTGAGTCTTTCGGGATTCACAACAACACAACTGTCGACTTTTTTGAAAAAATTCCGAAAATTCGAAGGTAAAACCAACAGATGAGGCGACAATTCTATCATCGCCAACGTCTCCAGAAGTTGAAAATCCAAACGTAAATCCAAATCGGGGGGATGTAACGGATAAAAACTGTGTTGATTAAGCAAATGTGAAGCCATTCTAGCCATGCGATCACTTCTCAAGTTTTTGTCAACAAACAATTCTTGTTTGTTGATATGAAAAAGTACGTCAGCAGAAGTAGCTCCAATCAACAACCCATTGACATCAATCAAACAAGGGTCAGGTGCAAAAATAATATTTGGTGACAAATTCTGGGTTCTGTACGGAGGAGTAGGATAAATCATGTGGTTATGAATGTCTCTATTTGAAAGTATCAAAATTATTTTAACGCCAGCGAGACGCATTGTTAAATCGTTTACAAGAGTTTCAAAAAAATCATCATAACTTTCAGTCATTTCTTTCACTAAATCGTGATGTTTATCAATAAAAGGTCCAATTAAAATCAATAAATCAGGTTTGACTTCCGCTACATAAGTAAGAAAATCACTTAAGGGTTCATACAATAAGTTATCAGGTAACGTAAAAGGACCTGCAGCTACGACTACTTGAAGTGAAGTGTCACTAGCGGGATCTTCAGGAATCGGAAGTGGAGCTCCTGTGTAAATTCGGTTAGCAACCAAATTATCTTTTGTATTATTGCCTTCAACTACTACGACTTGACCACTAAAAAGCGCTAATTTCTCCAGTTTGCTAACATTTAACTTAACCATGTGACCCTTATTCGTTTCCAAACTACTTTCAAGTAGAAGCGATTGAAGATTAAGTTTACAAGTGTCTGAATAAATGCGACCACAAACCACAACTTCTCCTGAATAATTTTTGAGAGGTTCTTCTGTCAATTTCAGTTGATGGTGTCTCAAAATTTGACCTCCTATCCAACGTGTCAAGTGGTCAATCACTTCTTGTCGCGCTCCAAGTCGTTCGTACATGTATCTAATTTCAGAATTGTCCCAATTGTTTAATTTCACTACCAACGGAGATGTGAGGGTTTGTCTGAAACTAATCGAGTTACAATCGCCAAATTGACATTGGATTGAACGCGCGTCAGGACGTTGACCGTATCGTTGAGAGGGTGTTTTTTCATCATCAGCAATCAGCAGCGGAGTTTCTACGAGTTCCAGTTTTCTGCTTGGTGTTTTCGGGGTTGTTTCAATGGGTTTTTCGTAACGTTTCGGGGTTTTTATTTCGAGATTCCTAGCTAGTTTTTGGAGTTCTTTACGTTCTAGTTGCTCTAACGCATCGAGAGACGGGGGTGCTCCGTTTAAATGTGAAGCGGAATAGGCAAACCATTGATCAACAAAATCTTCGGAATCGATGCAATAGGTTTGACACAGTTCTAAACATTTTTCCACAACTCTGGACGCCACTGTCAGGTTGACTGCTTGGAAACACATGGATAACTCCTCTAAAGTGGCCATTTTCGGGAAAGTTGAGAAAACTCTTTTCGCATCGTAAAGTTAAGCAAAAGCGCGGGAGAAATTGACAGCCGTCAATCCCAATGTCACCAACCAAATATAAATTGCTGGCCGAAAGGCACTACCACTACATACATGTACATTTGTAAAGAAGTAAACTGCCAAATTGGCAGTGCCAATAGAAGAAAAAACGTTAAGTAGTGGAGTCTACTCCATTTGTTCTATGTTGTGTTCTATGAACAAGAACCAGGTGTGTTCTATGTATGAACCTAATGTGTTATTCAAACAATTTTCGATTTTGCATAGAAGATGTACAAGCAGAAGACTTCAATGATCCCTGAGGATGGGTCATATCTGAATAATGTATATCTGTTGACAGAATTTCAGAGAAAAAACTATGAAGACAAGATTGTGAAATCAATATTGAAGAATGGAAAAAGTCATTCCAGCGATTTGCTTGTAAAATCTGGTAAAACAAGTGGTAAATTATCTAGCATTTTTTTAAACCTCTGATTTGCAGCTAAAATTGAAAAAGAGTTATGCTGTTATAAGTGTCCAAAATGTTGTTACAAAACCGAATGGGGTTTTGCTCTAAACCACCACATGAAGCAACACCATCCAAAGGTTGTACAAGAGACTTTCTCTTGTGCAAGCAAGCTAAACAAATACAGTTGTAGTAAACAATGCCTGTTTAAAGCTGAGTTAAAAACGTCATTATCAAATCACATTATTGAAGAACACAAGTTTGCAACGGCAACAACATATTATCGGAAAATCAGGTTCAAATCAAAACCTAGTAATTCGGGACATTCCAAAAAATACGACCTCAAACCATTTCGTTGCCATCGATGTCAACTGAGAACGTTTTCTTTACTTTTCTTAAAGAAGCATTTTGAAACCTGCAACAAATGTAAATTTTGCGAATACATACCCAAACGAAAACGTGACTTACAACGCCACTACATCAATAAACACGCCAACAACCAAATTAAATGGTTTAAATGCACTATTTGCGATTTCAAAACAAAACAAGCAACATGTTTAAAAAATCACGATGTCAGCAAACACACAATAGAATGGCTTGAATGCAACTTATGTAATTATAAAGCGAAACATTTACGTTACTTGCAAAAACACATCAATAACAAGCACAGCGAAATAAAATTTAAAAGCAAGGAAAAACAGCCAATGAAAATTTTAAAACAGCACATTACTCAACCTAACCAAGAAACAGAAATATTTAAATGCCAATTGTGCGATTTTCAAACAACACGTAATTTGTTATTGAAACAACATCATATGTACAAACATGTTTCAGATGTAGAAATAAAATGGTTTGAATGCCAGTTTTGCGAGTTCAGATCGAAATTTGCGGGAAAATTGAAGACTCACCATATTAATAAACATATGGCTAGTGCTGAAATAAAGTGGTTTCAATGTAAAGATTGCGAATACAAAGCAAAACATAAAATTTACTTGACAAAACACATCGCCAACAAACACACTGAGAGAAGCGAAGTTAATTGGTTCCAATGTTCATTTTGTGATCACAAGACTAAGCGAAAAGAAGATTTGAAGATGCACAATTTAAATAAACACATGGACGAAAGTCAGGCGAAGAGGTTTGCGTGTCCATTTTGTGAATATAGGGCCAAACATAATGCTTACATTAAGAAACATGTTGCTCGGAGGCATCCACAGGAGACTTGAACCTGCTTACGGTAGTTGAAGTGGTGTAATTATTAATTTTCATTTTCTTTATTTCTGTTCCTATTGACTTATTTATTCTAATGCATTATTATAATTATATTCTTTACAATTGAGTATTCAGTTCTTCTAAATTCAGGAACAATTTAGATCTAACCAGGTTATAAAATGAAATCTGATCTGGTTAGAATGTATATGCTCATCTACTGAGCAAAAATTTAATAAGTTAAATTTTTCGTTTTGTGATGAAAAAACAATTAAAGGTAAAGATTTGCAACAATGAAAAATGTTAGACTAGTAAAAGAAACTTTGAACAATGATAATGGCTTATAATTTTTGCAAGTTAAAAATTGCTGAGACAAACAAATAGTTTGAAATTATGTTTCTAGTTGTTTATGGTTGTACAATATTCGATAAGGCAACAAGTAGACGTACAGATGGACATTTATTTGAATGCTGATGTCAGCAAATTTTCCGTTAAAGAAGAGGGAAGGTAAGCAAAAAAAACTTGATCACGATATTGTTAACTTTATTTATTATTTTTAAATTATCTTAAACATCAACCTCTGATAATATGTCAAAGATTAAAGTAACTAGGCTACCACTACACTACAATTTAAAAATTATTTCTAACGATCATAAAGGTAATTGTAAGAAAAAATATTGGATCTATGCATTAGTGGATTCTCAATTTAAAAAATAAGCTATCAGTCCCGCCGAGCGGGCTCTGGGCAAAACCACATAGTATTACAATAGCTTATTTTTGTTAAATGGACCTTTTCAACCCTGCTTAAAAACCGCAATTTTGCATTATAAAAAAACTACTGATCGAGAGTCCTTTCAAAGGTCCTTAAGGTAATACACGTTGCCTTCGGCACTCTACCTTAAAACTGGTTAATAAACAAATCAGAAGAGACTCTTTAAGCAGCCCCACATAGTGTTTGGACGATGAAGAAAAAAAAAACTATGATGTTTCTCCCAACCCTCATAGGTAAAAGGTAAAAACAACATACCACTATGTTCCCTACTGGCTTAAAGAGTTCTTCAGTAATTCTCACGAGATCTTGTTGCGCCACCACGAAAACAACACCAATGGCGATTCGAACGCTGTAAACGTGAACACTGGAGCGAACAACGTGAACAAAATAAAAAAGAAAGTGAAAGGAGTAAAAATCGGTTTCGAACTTGTAGTGAAGAAACGGATATCGAAACGTTTTGCAGTTGCCGAAACGACGATGCTGTACTCGATATATTGGAGGAGACAATCAAGGAAGACGGAGACAGGGGGTTGGAGGTGGACAGGAACGGGAGCAGAAAGGAACTGGAAGAAAGGAGCGGTGTCGGCAGCTGCACTCACGTACAACTTTACCTGACACCCTCAGCTCGGGAATTTAGAGTAGAAAGTGTAGATGAGGTCGTAGTTCTTGAACTGGCAATGTTGAATGTCGCGCCTCGACCACTCCCCGATCGTGCCCAAGTACTGGAGCTCCGCCGCCGTATCCTTAATTGGGGACGTCTGGAAAAATCGAAATTAGGATAATTTTCTCTAGTCTAAAAAATAGAAATCCACTCAAGTAGTACAGATAGAAGGTTTAAAACGAGAAATTAAGAACTTGTCCATTTTCACAAGTAGGTCTGAAGCTTCTAGAAGTAAATGTATTTTCCAAAAAAAATCTCAATTTTCAAATACATTTTTCTTATCAAAATATAATCATTTCAAATGTTTCCTATCTAACGTGCCTTCACTAAGTCAAAATGTAAGCGGCTTTGTACTCTACTATAGTGAGCAAGTCTATCTTTATCTCACGCCTCTGATTTCCTGATTATGACGCTTCAATTTCACACAGGGGATCTATTTACACGTTTTTCTTAAAATTTGTACGCACCTGGTTTGCGAACACGGTGATCGTGAACTTGCCGGGGAGAAACGTATCAAGAACTTTGCTGATGATCTCTCGGTACGAACTGCACGGTACGTTGGTTTCGAAACTGACATATGAAAATTCCGGCTCTGGCGTGATGTGGATGGTCATGTAACACCCCTGAGAGCAAAACAGTGAAATTAGTAACATGGACGAAATTCACACAATACTTACGTCAGATATTTCATCGTTTACCTGACAGGCATGCAAGCAAGAGTTTGGTTTAATAAGGGTTGAGAAAGGCAGAAATACTCACGTTTTTCGAAATACCGTTCATGGAGTAACCACAAGGTTCGAAGAGATAATCATCGATCGTCATATTCGGGATGATCTTATCAATACCAGATCTCTGTAATTAAAACGATATTAACGATAATCGGTTAATGACCGTTGAGTAACTATTTAAGCGATATGAAAGATAAGAGTTATCAATGTAATGTAGGAACAGAAAGAGGCAACAATTCACAGTAAGGATTGGATCAAGATCGGGGAATGTTACAAGTTACAGACATCAGCAATAAGCGATATAAGCAAAAAGTATGAAAAAGAAAAATTACTGAAGAATATGACAAATATTTGATTAGAAAATAAAGTATGAAAAGAGAATATGGAAAAAAAAGTTCTAGGTAGAAGAAAACAAAAGTAAAGAAGTTTGAACATTCAGAAAAACATTTATGGAGGTACTTGCTTCTTTAGTTCAGGGTCGGCTTCTGATCTTATTGCGTATTGGCCAAAATAAAATTGGTCAAAATAACAAAGAAGAAAGCTTCGAAGTTGACCAAACTTTTCTAAGCGGTGCAGAGAGGATAAGAGCAACCTATAAAAAAGTGATAAGGCGCAAAGGTACAAGGATGGTGATACTGGAAGAAAACAAAAATAACATCAAGCTTAAAATGAAAGGAGCTTAATGCGGATGCAAACTTCGCAAAAAAAGTTACGTCTAATTTTTAAAGCAAACCATTTCAATCATTCATTGATCATCTTAAAAGCTCTGAAATAGCAGTGATTTAGTTAACAAAAAAAAAACGCGTCGCTCTTTTAAGCGCCGCAGGCAAGGTTCAATATTCTAAAAATTATTTTACTCTTTGTTTAAAGTAATGAATACTAAATTTTGTCATATTCTTAAAGCCTGCGGCTCTAAAGACACAAGACTAGGGAAAAAGTAAGCTTATAATGATTTGACTCTGTACCAGATCCCGTGAAATCTGTAAAAGGCAATAGATTACTTTGGTGGCTTCGGTTGCGTTGAGAGACTCTTCTTTCGAGAAAATCGACATAACTTCTGGATCGAGATTCGTCATTAAAATTTCCAAAGTTTGATCGGCTTCAACTGTGGATGGTAGAGCCGGCCGTCGGTTTCTCGGTGGAAACGGATTCAACGTGTACAAATACCAACAGTCCTTGTTGATAGCCCCCATGCAATAAGCGACGCCGTCGGGAAAGAGCGTGTCCAAATGGGCAACTTCTTGATCAAAATGTTGATGAGGGGTCACTTGTAGTTCGGGTCTTTTGTAGCTTTTTCGCGAGTAGAATAGATCTTCGACTTCCGTGAATCCAGCGTATTGTTCCGCTAACAGGAGAAGGGGATCCAGACAGAGAAGAGGAGTGGTAGTGCCACAAGTTTTCAGGATAAAGCGGCGCTTAGAGACGAACATTGAACTCTCGCTGTCGAAAAAAAGAATCAATTAGTTTTTGGGTCATTATGGGGGCGATTAATCATTCCAGATAAAACCGTGTTAGTAATAAACGTCACTTGTTACGTTTCGATTCGCAATTTATGGACGGTTCTTGATAAGGAAAGAATTTTTAGGGAAAAGTCCAAATCGACCTTCGCAAAAATGGGGGGTCAAGGTTATAAACTCAAATGGTCTTTAAATTGATAGGAGTATAACTGATACAAACATTGCTAGCTTTTTGGTAATTACCATTTCCAAAACGGTAAAAACTTCAGGAAGGGAATTTAAAAAATTAGAACTCTGTTTCAAGTTGAGTTGCGATACGCGCAACCCGGGTTACCATGGAAATTTCGCAAACAACATGTGCTCGGGGTTTGATTTGTTACGTTTCCATAGTAACCCACCCGTAGCAGTCATTATCGCAACTAATCATTGCTATGGAGATCTCACAAATCAATGTGCTTTCGCTACTTAATTTAGGAGATCGCCATGGCAACTCGCAGTTGCGATATATCGCAACCTAATCGTGACTTTGATTGACCGTGATTTTAAAATATCATAAAAATTCTTTTGTATGAAACTTATAAAATTTAGAAACGTTCAAAGTGCGGAGCATGACAGTGCCGCCATGGGCTCTGGGTGACTGAAAACAAAAATTGTGACCTTAATCCTTATCAGTTGAACTCTGACGTTGACATTCAATTAAAAATTTAGTCTGAATCTAGATCACTCTTTGCCCTCCAAAATTCCACATTTTTTATTTACAGTTCAAATGAAATTAAAAAAATTAAGGAATTTGAAAACGGAAAATTGACTAAAAAATTGAAACGTCGAAATAAAACAATGAAATGCATAAAAAAATAGATGACTTTGTGAATACAAATATAAAACGCTGTGTAAAGATTATGATTGACAATGAGCGATAATTGTAGGAGATTTGTAAAAAAAACAATCTTGATCTCACTCAAAAAGTAGTAAATTAAACAGTAAAGAGTTAACACTCTATATTTCTAATATTTATGGTGTTTTTTATTTCAAGCAAAATTTCTCTAGTTATACTAGAAGGTATTCGCGTTATTTTGACCTCCCACGTATGCTGGCGAAATCTTGCCCTATACTTACCGGACACGCTGTATAGCTAGAGAAATTTTGCTTAAAATTAAAAAAACACCCCACAATAATTGGTTGTGAGTTTCTTTATTGTACTTCTGAATCGAGCAGGTTCACAGAAAGTTTCATTTCAACGAATATAAGATGAACATTTGAAATCAAAGTTTGTGACCCCATCAAAAAACAAACAAAAAAAACAGGTTTTCTTATTGTGTTGCAGTCTTTCGTCAGTCATTACTTTGCACGCATGCTATTCCAGAAAGAACGTGAAATCCTGCAACGCAACACAGATGGCGCCAAATGATCCCCTCATTTAAACCGCAAAAAAACCCTCAAGAACACCCAATCCTCCTTCAATTCCTCCTACAACCACCCGCAATTTCTCTTCGAGTCATTCAAATTTGAAAAAATAAAACCGCCCTATAGACCCACCACAAAGACCCAACTCAACAAGTAGTCAGCATTCCCCAGCATTGGAGGAAAGTAATTGTTTATCTCACGTTACGTCATCCCCCACGATTTCGCTACTGTTTCTATTTTTGGCACGTATTCGTGATATTTTCGTGTTGGAACAGAAACGTTGTCCTAGGGCCAAGTTTGCGCGCCTCTCTTTCCTACAACGTCACGGCGGCAATCTCAAGGTTGTTAGTTAATTAATTAACAATTATAGTTTTCAAAAACAAAACAAAAATTGAGTGATTGCGCAACAAAATGGAAGGACGGTTGGGGTGGATCCGCCGAAAATCATCCCGGAGGAGGGTGGTACGGGATCGATCTCGGCTCGGACAAGGGCAAGGTCGCACACGTACGCCGCGACGACGATGACGACACCAACACCTGCCAGCATCCTGGGATCGAGATAACTCGAAGAATTCGGGAAGAATTGCCGGCGCCAGCACGAATACCAATAAATGAATTAAAATTTGCTACAAAAAATATTTATAATCCGGAAAATTTTGTTATCAAAAAGGATTGCGCAAATAAGTGAGGAATTGGGGTCAAAAAACAATTTGGCCATTGAGCACGAGAAAATATCGTTTTTAGTTGTTAGTTCACATGATTGTGTAAAAAATAAAGAGCAAACTTTGTCTAGCAGTTTAGCTTCAATGTGAAGAGTGACTGATAATGATTATAAAAATCTCTTCTGTCTTTCGAAAAATCGGATGAAACAACAATCTAGATACAATTCTACCATAAACATTTTGCATCTTAAACCGACACGCACGAAGACTATTGCTGATAATTTTTTTTTATAGTGACGTTTTGCCTAATCTTATCAATTTCGTTAAATACCAATGAATCAGAAATAGTCTCTGAAGATGAAAAATATTGCTTCCAGACACTGTTTCGATCAGTAGTGATAGCAAGTTAATGTTTGCGATTAAAGTAAAATTTCTTGGAGACAAAATTGGGGCCAATTGTCTCATGGCAGTGCTCCCGCTGGAAAAAAAAATGGGTTTTGAATAATTCTGTGAATGAAAATATATATATGAACCACCCAGCTGTATTGCTTATGCTATGCTCTATGGATTCTAAATATGCAAGTCGTACAAACATCGTACATGAGTATGGACAAAAAATAAAAAATTCAAACTAATGGTATAATGAGAAAGCTACGATATAGTAGTATTACCTGAAGTTTTCTCAGTTCGTCATCGTCTGAAAATTAATTATTTTCTTCACATTTTTCGGTTTACAGTGAGGCGCTGAATGCAGCAGGCGAACTATTATGGCATAGCTCTACATTAAATATTTATCGAAAAATCTCATTCAAATGTCATCACTATTCAGTTAGAATTTTTCATATTTTATTACAATAAAATTTTTTGATTCGCTCAATCGCAATTCAGGTAACAGCGTGTAATGCAAAAAACATCTGGTTAGTTCTTATATTTGCATTTTAAAGTGTTTATAAGCAAGTCAAGATACGACTGACTTTGTATTCTACTATCAGGGTCGCAAATTTTTGCAATGAAAGTCTTTATTACAATTGGGATAGTTAGAATCCTTCTATTTAAAAAAATCACTTTCGTTTGTTATGCAAAACATTTAAACAAAATCAATACGTTAAAAGCTAAGTATTCATCAAGCAATATTTTCGAAAATTTTTTGTTCTACTGTAGGAGATTTTTGTGGGAAACAGTTATGCCCGATTGCACAAACGTGGTACCAAATATTTAGTACGGTATCAAATTATTTGATCCGGGACCAAACAGCAAATTCGATTGCACAAACAAAAAAGATCCGACAGGGATCAAAATTTGGTACCGGACTATTTTGATACCGTACCAAACGTGGGATTAACCTCATTTTGGATTGCACAAAACATTTGATCCCGTACCAAATACATTTGATACCGGATCTTTTTGATACCACGCCCACCCAGGTATCAAAGTGACAGATCGCTAAAAATTCAGATTTCAAATTTACGTTCGGAAGTTTTGAATAAAATCAGAATGTCACTATCGTCGGTATCATTGTTGAATTCTAACGAAGATGTCGAAGAAATTCCGCGAGTTCGCATCTTGAGAGAGAAATAACTTCTTTAAAATCTATAATGACCGTAAATTTAAAATACGCTTCAGGTTTGATGAAGCATCGGTTATGGCATTACTACATATATTTGGCCATTTCATTGAACCTCGAAGTAACCGCAACAAATCAATTTGTGCAAGGGACCAACTGCTTGTCACTCTGCGATTTTATGCCACTGGTGCATTTCAAAAATTGGTAGGGGATACTTTGAATATTCACGCATCAACAATGTGTAGAATTGTGGCCAGAGTTACCCCACACATTGCACAATTAAGGCCACAGTACGTAAAGATGCCAACTACACAGGTAGACTGCGACGAAGTGAAGTTGGAAATTTATAACATTCGCGGATTTGTTAGGTTATGATTTCAAATAACGAGCTAATGTCAAAACACTCATTAGCGCCGTCTATGATGCACAAGCCACGAACCGATCCCCGACGGCTCTAGCCAATAGGAAGGCCGGTGCTTAGTACGTTTACATTGCGCTCGGGGTTAGTAAGTCCGATACCAAATTTTTGTTTGTGCAATCCGTTGGCGGTTTGATACCGGACCAAAATTTGATCCCGGATTACAAAGTCCGGTACCAAATTTTTTTTTGTGCAATCGGGCATCACAGTATCTTGAACCAATTTTCTTATTAGCTTCACTTTTATTATATCTGACAAATTCGGAAAACTTAAAAAATACCGCTAATTTCTTTTATTTCAAATAATAAGTAAATTGAACGTGATCAATAAATAAAAACAAAATATGACATGCATTTAAGTGACAGTCAACCCATTTTTTTATCAGTATTCTAGATAGAAAGAACACACCCTAAAGGGATGGAGTGAAGACCGTTTGTGGAGGAAAAATTATCATCAACTGTTGAAATCGTGAAATCGAAAATAATGAATAACAACGTCACTGTTAAAGTCAACGACGTGATTCGACGGATTTGTTGGCTTAGTGCCATAGTAATTTTGGCATTGACTGTAACAGGATGTGTCATTGCGCCCGATTTGTATAGAACCCCCCATTCACCGACTTTAAACACATACATAGTGACGTAACACTATTTTCTATTTCTGTCATCTGAAAAGTTAGTTTTGGTCTATTTTTCTCACCCACGATTCGTTATTTTTATCCACAGTTTTGATAATAATAACATTTCTTTTCGCATTTTTATTATGAATTTACGACCAATTTTTGAAATGTATTTACATTTCCGTTGATGACATTATTAAGACCGAATTAAGTGAATTCAACCTGTAAATTATTTTACTTAATATTTTTATTAATATAAGATATTGTTAAAGTTCCGGGTTAAAAGTATAACTGTGTGATCCAAGAAACTAGGAAATCAGCCAAGTGGTTTTGTAAATATAGAACTAAAAAACGCGAACTATTTCATCCAAAAAATTACAAATAAAAAAGTGTAAAAGTGAATGAACGCACGACCTGCAAGCTAATTAGTTGAAAGTAAAACAAGAAGTTAAATTACAGATGAACGCAAGTGAGAGTAAAAATTAAAACAAAGTAAAAAAGGGGCACCTAAATTACGCTAATTTGGAAGGTCCTAAAAAGAAACAATAAGCCCGGTTGCACAACCGTGACGAGAGTTTAACAAGCCGTTAGCGCATCTCTAAAAAATGTATTACATTAATTGGTCATTAGCCGTTTTTTTTTTCATTCTGTAGGAATTTATCGAACATTAACTTTGGTTTCTTTCAAATTCTTAAAAAGCATCGAATGGCTCTGTAATCACCAATCAAAATTTTAACGAGAGTTTAAACAAGCTTTGTTCAATCGGAGCTAAGACTACAACAACAGCATCTGAAATTAATAGACAATTTCAAGAAAATTAATGGAGGAACATATTTTTTTTCTCTCCCAAATTAATCAGCATTCAAAATTCTATAACCTAATTGTCTAATACAAAATACACTAAAATAGTTGCACCAATCACATGATTAGAAAGGGCCACCACTGAAGACGACAACCGCATATTGTACTTATACTAGGTACCCCAATTAAATCATTGAATGAGAAACTGATTGATTTGAAGGAAAAACTAAAGCAAATAACGTGACACGTCGTAGCAATATGCGAGTCTGGACTAAATATGAACAATTAACTCTCAAATCAAAATTTGTGGTAGGACAACGATAAGTTTTCCAGTGACCGAAAAATCAACAAAATGGTATTCCGTCTGTCCAAGATTGGAGAACTACCAGCACCAGCAAATATACGTATGCGTATTTTGTAGAAATCTGAATACGAAGAAGCTATTGGAGTTATGGGTGCTGCGTTTGCTCAAAACGGATTCGAATGCATGTTTCATGATAAATCAGGGGCGGCTCGTCTGGGTAAGCAAAGGAGAAGCCACCAGTCCTACTTATCCAGCCACAATATGAAAATAAATATCTTACAATTAAATATTTATTTTCCATTTGCATTAAACGTATATAAGATACTATTGAAGAAAAATGCTATACAATTTTGCTAATGTTAATAATTATGAATCGTCAGTAACAGAAAAAAAAAATTAATGGCGAAAATTTCTTCTCTTCCGCCCGCCGTCCACAAAATGCATCGATGCCCATAACCCAGTTCCATGCGAGTGGGCTACAAAGAATATTGCCTGCCCTGATATACTTCTGTCCTTCTTTTGCTCATAGTAAAATAAACGTAGAGATTTCAGGAAGCTCCAACTAGGGTAGCCTCCCTTTGATATCGTTCTGGCTCGGCTTATCATTGCCGCTGAAACCGAAGCATTGTGTGTTGTTCTTGCTTTGCTATTCCCATCTTTATTTATACCTGTGCTACGTTTGATTCTACCTGTAGCACGAACAGCTGTTCCCAGGTGTGTGACTTTTTCGTACCTTAAAATTTTTCCACAGGTTACCAATTTTTCTAAAATGGACGCTGTCCACCATATCCTGTGTAGTTTAGTAAAAACAATAATCATGAACGTAACCAAAGAATATCAATTGGCCGTCTTACCCCTGAAGTTGATATATTATTGCAAGTTAAGAAACTTTTTCTCGCTCGTTTAAAATGATTGGGTATAAAACTGATAGATGGTTATATGAAAAAAAAAATTGATCTATCCCGTTGAAATAAACAAAATTTATTCCACGATACCCGTTTTTCTAAAGATATCTTTAGATTGAGTTCTTGTCTAGGACACTTGATCTTGAAAGTCAAAAGATTTTCGTCTGCGGCGCTTTTCTTTTGTCGCCTAGCCCATCCACATCACCACTATGGTAAATCCAAGTAATCGGCGATGAAATACTTACCCTTTACACAAAAGAATTGACACTAAAGAATGCCGGAAAAGTCATTACCACTGTAATGATAATCAAATAATGTACTGGCGAATATTTTGCTAATTTATTACAATGTTTGAGAAATAAAATGAAGGAAAGACAAATGGCGTAAAGGTTTGTTACGGTTCTATTTTGCCAAAAATCAAATCCCCATGTATGAACGTTATTGGGTGGTAGTAGATGGCAGTCGGTACTTATTGATGGTGATCGGCGCATGGCACCTTTGAGTTTCGCTTTTCCGTGTTTGCCTTGGAGGTGAGCTGCTGCTTGAGTATTTAACCATTTTCGGTTACCATTAAATTGGGATTTTCTTCAAGCAATGTTTAAATCAAAATTGTTTTGTTGCCGCAAAGGCCTTTGGGAAAACCTTTTGATACCGGTTTTTGGGATTTAAGGCTTCCTAGGTAGGAGCGTGGAGATGTGTTTTGTGCCGATTCAAATTCTATCTTTTTTAGTATTCAAGAGGAGTGTTTTCACCTAGGTAAGGGCAGTTTGGTATACGTGTATAGGTGTTAATAGATATTTTTCAGGTTGTTTTTTTGGTCTCTATTGTTTTTAATATTATTGCTCTTTTTCTGGTGTCATTTATCTGGTCGCTGGCTATTGTTTTTATTTGGCCCTCTTATCACGGCGTCAGCTGGATATCGTAGTGACGTCGTAGTTATTTTGGACAACCTACCCGACTTCTCGTCGTCGACAGATTCCATACGGCCATCATCACCATCAGCCCTTAGCCCTCGGGGAGCTTTAGCGCAAGAAGCCGTTACCTCTTCGACTAGATAAGCCCTATTTAGTGTATTGTTGTACCCCGTGGCCTTCAGCCCGGATTTGAGTTTTCCGGACTATACCGGCTCCGGTTGCTCTTCAAGCAACCGGTTTATAGTGTATGTTCTTTGATTCTTTTTTCTTTGAGAATTTACTACCTGCGTCGTTGCTCTTCAAGCAATTATTTTGTATTATTGCTATCGGTCAATATTGTACATCATTCGCGTTTTACTGGATCCTGTCAAAACCCACACGCTCGCGTCGCTAGTCTTAGAGGCATTAGTACTTCAGCATCCGCATACAATAATGCTCTACGGTTTGGTATTTCTTGTGTTGTCTATTTTCAAACGTCTTGTGTGCTGTGAATAAAAACGGGTACGGAAGATTCTCGATAGATCTTTTGCTCATAAAATAATTGCTGACTTCCCTCTTTGGCTAGTTAAGAAAGGAAGTACATACTGCGATGGTTCAAGGGAGAAACTTGCCTGGCGCCCTTAAAATTACCACCCTTTGACCCACGGCCATCCTTCACTAAACTAGGCCAGTCACCCTTCACTGAGCTAGGCCGGCCACCCTCCCAAGACTAAACCAGCTTGGTCTTACTTGCGGCACTTCCCCTGTCGAGTGTAATATAATCGGGTGAAATAACGTACAAAGTAATTTAATACACTTACTGTTAAGATTATATTAAAGTAGTTGTTTGTCAGTTGGCGACTGGACTCAAAAAGGGATGAGAGTTACAAAGTATACTCTTTTATACACCGCGCCAACGAACCTATCGGTAACTATCTTAACTAAGACTGGAGTGTGCCAGTCACATAACATACTAGTAGGAGTGTGAAATACATACATCCAACACTTACTATTCAACCGTGATCTAAAATACATGTGTTAGCGCCAATGGCCTGGTACAGTTAAAAAGGGGTGGCGCTGCCGTCTTCGCAATGCCAACCTAACTGGGCGCAGGGTTGCCAACACTCTCTTAATAATACATCAGTTCACCATTACGCGCCAGATTTGGACCTTTACTATTTTTATTTTATAATAAATCTAAAGAAATGATGAACGAGAGAAGAAACTTTAGCTAATTTTAAAGTGATCGATGCTGTAATAAAACATTTTGATTGACTGAACAAACCGTTGTATAAAAATAGTCTAGAGGTCCTCAAATATCATTGGGATTTTAAAAAATGTGGTAAGAAGAAGTATAACTTTATAATTTAAAAGTGTCACCAAACAAAATTTGAAAAACTACTGCAGCGGTAATTTGATTTTAAATATTGAATATTTTTTATGCACTTTTTATGACTTTATTCTAACAATTTGGATCCGTAGAATACAATGCCGTCGTCAAATTTAAATGCTTAATTCCAAAGATATAACAATTTGAAGTTCATTGACTTGAACGGTAAATAATTGAACTTTCTTATTCTTCAAGTCCGGAATTTTATTTCACCCTTGTTAGAAAGCATTTTGAGAGTCTGTTAATATTATGTACTTACATTCAATGTAGCTTAGAAAGCATTTAGCGCCCTTAATTTTTTTTTACCAAACTTTCTTCTTTTTGCTAGATTCTATTTGAACAAAATTTGAAAAACCCTTGCCATGGTTTACGAACCAGCACTCTGCTGACAAATAAATAATTAAGAATTTCTTTGTGTTTCAATCAAACCGATGTCCAAATTCCAAATTAAATATTTAAATACCAAAGGAAGTAAAAAAAAAAACTGCACTCGAAGATTCTGAATTACAGGGCCTTATTCTATTAGAACAGCAAAAGATAGTTAAACGTAAAGAAGCAAACATCTCCTGATTAAAATGAATAGTTCTTAAAAATTTGAAGTCAAAAACTCTTAAAGATTTTTTCAGTTTTATCGCCAGCTGCTGCTAAATTGCTATATATAACTGTTAGGTGGTCTCGGATTCTGGCCAATTACATCATTGCAAAGCAGAAAAGCACTTAGTTTATTTCCTAAAAATAGTCGAGAAACCTGGCAATTAACTCCAATAATAGTCAATAAGCAGCACAAAGACCTGCAGTCTAGCAATATGACAAATTTCCACCCTCTATGCGTAACAACCAGTTTTCAACTAGCGCTTATATAACTTGCCACTCAACGTAATTCCGCTAGTCATAATTTTTCCAATGATTAAACAAACAAAAGCAAAAAAAAAGACCAGATTTCAACCAAAACAGAGGAACCAGACGAAGTAAATATAGCATCAGTCTTCTATTAATAACCCCCTTATCCGAAGACCACGATAATTGTGTGCTGTTGAATGCGGAGAGTCCGTTTCTTGTATCTTCTTCCGTAATGATCGGCCAATAAACAAATTGCTATCAAACCAAGACGTTAATCGGTAAGGTCCGAAGGTTAGAAGATTAACAACCTCGTTATCTTCGCGAAGCCTCAATGGATCACGGTGAGAGGGGATGAAAGACAGTGGCGGCGGTGTTAACGGACGATAACGAGCATTGTTTGCAAGGTCGCCGGCAACAAATATCCTTGACATTTATTTTAGGAGGAAATTGGGTCAAAATCCGAAGCCGCCAGTGGCGGAGGTTCCATCGCGGATCACCCGTAAAAATTGCCATTTAATTCGAATTAAAAAAAAGAAAGTAAAGGTCACCTGACTATTGAAATTCTTCTTCGCGGTGGCCGTAGTTGCTATTCTAATTAAGTTTCGTTTAAGTAATATTTATCAATATTCTTGAATTGATATATGTATATTTCAAAGTTGTTTTAAAATGCGCCACTACCCATCAAGTTCTCACCAGTCTTCAAACATTTTAACGTTATCACTACAACTTTTTACAATCCTACCGGGTATCTGTAAATAATAATACCCCAATTAAATTGGCATGTCTGTAATTGCACTAGTTTTACACATTGACATATATAATTATTTTTTATCATTTTTTTCTGCTGTTATTAACTGTCACATTTGTCACAATAAATTCTTTTTAAAAATACTTAATTAGCGTTTCTCAGTTAAGTTTTAGTAATTAATTATGCTTACACTATCTCTGTTTTAACAATCATTTGCTTCATAGTATCGTTGTATGATTATTTACATATACAATGATAGTATGTAAATTCCAACTACAGATACATGGTTACAAATAATTAGAGTAGACTATCAAAACACGTTTGCATCTAAATGTATTTTGAACTTTTCCAGAATAATTCCCACATCCTTTTTTTATGCAACCCCCGCGCCGTTCCGGTGCAACTTAAAATAAAAACAATAGAACAATTTTTGACAGTTAGAAAAGTAATTGAAATACAAACGTACCCCCAAGTTAATTTTAAATAATTCCGTCACTGACAGCAGTACCTCGCAATATTTGAAACTATTAAATAAATTTCAGGGATTACTCATCCGTTTTTTGTGCAACCCCCGCAGCGTTCTGGTGTAACTTAAAAATAAAAACAATAGAAAAATTTGACACTAATATTTTTGACAGCTGGAAAAGTAATTCAAAAATTAAACGTACCCCTCACGTTAATTTTACACAACCCCGTCACTGACCTCAGTAAGGTCACGGTTTCCAGTGCCTCGCAATACTTGAAAACTATTAAACAATAAATAAATTTCAGGGGTTAAATTTACCTTAAGACGTACGCATCGACTTGTTCGTTTTTCATGAAACTAATGATTTCGCAGCGGACGATTTTCAATAAAGATTCCAGTTGAGCCCTGAAACAAAATTCTCAAATAACTCCCTGGAAAAATTCGAATTGAAATCAGCTGATCGCGTTGCCGGTGCTGCGGTAGAGATCGATCTCGCGCCGCCGGTACTGTCACAGTCTGAACGACGAGAGGGGGATTGCTTACCTGGGGATTTTCCTCAGGTCCGGGGATTTGTTGTTAGGATCGCTGGTGGTGAACCAGATTTCCAGGAGTTTTTCCACTCCTTCGAAGTACTGTACACCGTCACTCATCGTGTTTTAAATCATGCACGTCTAAACTTCACTGCGGGCCGTGTTGTAGTGATGATGATAAAATTCGATGCGACAGAAGCGACAGCTCCCGAGGCCGGTATAGGGGTTGCGCGCGCATTCCAAAACAATGTGAGTCATGGGGGCGCCAGTGGCGGGCTGGATGACCGGGGATGCGCCCTCGGAATATGACCGGGATTTCGGCCACTTACACCGATATGGAATGGCGCGATTTTGAAAAACGGGGATTTTTAGCGACGTAGGTTGGCGGCGCCGAATTACCCATAAACTTACAAAACTTAAATTGTCGAGAACGGAGAGGGGCCCTTTTAGACGCCGCAAAATATCTGAAAGGGGGTTCAAAATAAAAATGTTTTTTTTTTAATTGAAACAAAAACAAAGAAATAAAAGCGTTATATACGTTTCGAAATTAAAACCATAAAAACTACTTAAATCATGCTGCAACTTTATCAACACAGTTTCAAAATTACACGTGAAGTACAGTGGCGTATTAAGCCAATTTTCCGCCAGATTCTAAGGAAATGTTATAAAAAATAAGTAGTCAAGAAGGAATCCCAAAACTTTTGCCTAACCAGCCTAGGCTTGTTAGGCTTCTGCTGTAATACGCCACTGGCCATTTAGAATACGATCGTCCTTAATTTGTTACTTGTGAGGTCTAGGCTGTGTTCCCTTTTCTAATTCAGTTTTTGTTAAAAGTATTTATTTATACAATTAATATCCTGATCTTATATTTGTTGCATATACAATACATTACTATTTTTCAAACTTCAAATATGAGTTTAACGAGGCACATTTGTTTAGTTGAGTTTTTATTTTTCTTTTAATTTATTTTGTCAATACTTCCCCGTTCCAAACAGTTAGATAACTCATTGTTATGCCACTGTTTTCTTATGATTTTTCTCTTCTAAAAAGGGGGCTATTTCATCCTTTAATTCGTAAACAAGCACACATTCATCTCTTGATAACTGTTTCATGCCACAGTATAATCTACTCTTTGCTTTAACAAAGTCGAAAACACTCTTAACACTCTTACAAAATTCATCACAATTGTTGTTAGCTCAATATTTAGACTCTTTTCTCTCAAAAGACCTGTAAATCTGTACAGTAGGCGACCTATAAAATGAACCATGCATCGAACTTGATTTTGTAAATTTTTTAGTTTACCTTAAATTGAACTACTGACGCTAAGCATGAGCCCTGGCCGAGTGGTTTTTATTTTTGATGCATAAAATTATATGCCCTTGCATATGTACACCCTACGGTGTAAGTTGTTACCAAAAATAAAACGTGAACTCCAACTTGAGTTTGAGTAATACAAGAGGAAAAAGTACTTTTACCTAACGAATATCTCATGTTAATAATTAATAACTGCTTAGATTTGTTCTTTATTGCCATATTTAATAATTCCGGCAATTCAATTGTTTTTAAGAAGCATTATTGAAAGTACCTATAAAATTGAAAACAAAATTTTTTAATTGACTAAAAGCTCATACAGTTTGATTGTAATGCGACTTATATTGACCATTTATTTACGGCAATTATTTTAATATTTTTTCTGTTTCCATCAAATGACGGAACATTTATAGATTAAAAAGACAATACGACATTTTTCAACGACTTATAGAAACTTGACTCGAGGGTGACAACGGCTTCACAACGGAGGGTTAGGGAAAACCAAAAGGTTCTCTCCATTTACAAAATAAAGTTTCTATCAGTGACGTATTGGGCGAATTTTGCGCCCTTTGGCTTATAAAAAACAAATCGTTAAGAATTTAATTTTTAAATATTAACGCAAGTGAAAACCTGCTCATAGAAGACCGTCAACAATTTAGTATGCAGTTTTTATTGCTGCTTGCTTAAAGTGACATGTTTGCACTTTCTAGTTAGACGGAAAAATTCCGTTCGTCGTCAGATATTTCTCCTGTAGAAGGTAAATTATAAAAAATTACTCAAAAATAAGTTGGCTTTATCAAATCAATTAGTCAGTTAGAATAACGTATGATTGTAATTTAAAATAAACAGCAACTTGCAAAACTATGCTCCGGCTGCACAAAGCGTGATTAAACTCTCATAAAAATTTTGATTGGCGATTACAATCCGCTGTTTTTTAAGAATTTGAAAGAAAGCAAAGTCAATGTCTGTTAAATTCATATAGAATGTAACAAATGGCTAATGTCCATTTAACGTAATAAAAAATTTTGCGATCCGCTAATGGTTTGTTAAACTCTCATCAGAGTTGTCCAACCGGCCCTGAGTGTTTGTCAATGAGAATAACGCGTTAAAATATTTTTTTTATAAAATAACAATTAATTGTTTTTAAATATCTATTAGACATTCAATGTTTGCTGAACGATAGAGAATAGGTCATCCATTGCTCCTCAAGAATCTGAAAGACAATTAAAGAACCTAATAGAAATACTTGTAGAACGCGGATAACTGATTATGTGCGCATTAGTTATGCAGTCTAATATTAAACAAATACAATCTGTATATTCACTAATAAGAGATAGAGAAACCTTTGAAGTTTGTAGTGACTAGTGACTGATAATAATTTCTTGCTAGCAAGATTACTACGGTAATATTTTTTTAATTGAAAGAGGTCAAGCATTACATTTTTGGCTCAGATATCAATTAAGTAACTACTACTTTCATATCTTAATCATTACTAGCTTAACCTGATAAATCAAGTTTTTTTGGATCAATTTCTATATATCTTAAGAGGATAATTTATCTTTGTGGATTTTGTACTGGCACTCTTCTGTGATTGTGTTCAATACAATACTATACTTTTGGACTATTTAGATAACCTTAATCGTTGTTAATTGTACTCCATAGCCTAGGGCGAGCGATAAGAATTTTCACTTTAGTCCCTTTACTCCAAGTAAAATATTTAGCATTAAAAGATAACTAAATACCGCCCTATTATCTAACAAAACTTTTAACTATAAACAACAAATAATTTGACAGTTCTTAATTATTTATAACATTCTTTTTGCCATTACTGGAGAAAATTTCAAAATAAAATCTAAGAAAAAACTGTCATCATATAATTTTATTATGTAGCTGCACTAAATTAATTAAACTTCCCTCGACACTATTGAGACTAATTGCTTAAAGACGCTAAAAATTAATTACGATAAAGTTACTTCTTGGACGGCGATAAAAATGATTTTAGGACAAAGTAGATAAAGAAAACTCTGAATCCGCGAAATGAAAGAAAACTTAAAAAAGTTTGTAAATTAAATTAAAATTTCTCATTGTAATATCTCTATAAAGATTGAGTTTTAATTTCTTTTGTTTTAAAGGTCATAATATTTTAAAATATAATGACTTAATTGATAAAACAAAATTGATGAAATGCGTCTAACTACGCCAAAACTTATGCATAAAAAGTTATAAACTGCACGTGGTTTATAACTTTTGATAATAATTGGCAATAACTAGTAAATTATAAATGTTACAACACAACTATAAAAATAATTGTGATTTTGAAAAATATTTCACTTCTATTTGTCTTGACATTCTTCTAATTTACAATGCAATACCTATGTACTGCATTTTATGATATTTGAAAAACCTTAATCCGTCATAATAAATTATACTGCATACCCTGAAGCAATTAATATGACATATGTGTTTAACAAATATATATATATTAACAATTAATACAAAATATTTACCCAAATAAATATTTTTGTCTGAAGCCCTCACAAACCTTCCAAAAACACCAATAACAAAATTATTTTTTAAGTTTAAACGGCGGGACATAGCCCCCGAACCTCTTTTCTAATTCTTTAGCGACAGCAATAGTTAAATGATCTTGATGGGGAGCTGCCACTACCTGAATTCCTAATGGTAATCCGTCTGTACTTAAGCCAAGAGGAACTTGGGTAACAGGAAACTTCAAAGCGTTCCAAACCGCAAACAAATTAAAATTCCACGGCCTCAACAACGCTGTGTGGTGATAATTAGCTGGCCAAGGACCAGAAGGATACAACAGTACTCCGTCAGGTCCCAAAATATCCTAAAATTTTCATTTTAAATATAAATAAGAAAAACTAATTAAACTTACGTTTAAGGT
Organism: Pyrochroa serraticornis; assembly: GCA_905333025.2. Lineage (NCBI taxonomy): Eukaryota > Metazoa > Arthropoda > Insecta > Coleoptera > Pyrochroidae > Pyrochroa > Pyrochroa serraticornis. The sequence goes on along the minus strand of HG995155.1, from coordinate 6,506,724 downwards.
TTCCCGTAATTGTTTAGTTGTTTCAACAGCCCATTCGGATTTTTCTTTCGGCAATAATCCATTGATTAAATTCAAAATTACCGCAACACTGTATTTGCTTTGTCCCACGCAGAACTTGGCAATTTCCAACAAGGAATTTATCTAAATATTAATTTTTAAAATATTTATTGCAATAAAAATAATAAATTTACCTGACCCTGTCGATTTGCTAAATCCCTGTTGAAATTGGCGTCAGGTTCTTGGGTCATCCAGTACCTCCAAATTTTACCCCCATATTTCAAGTTTTCCAGTTCGAGAGGTTCAGGTTTTTCTGGTAAAATTTCAGTGAAATGATTGACGACTCTAGAATGGAAAAAAATTATTTTATTGTTTTTCAGCAACCAAATCGTTACCGTGCAAAAACTTGTTTCATTTCGTCTCTAATCGTGCTAATTAAAGGGTCTTTGGGGTCTTTCACGTAAAATACTCTGATTTTTTCAATATTAACTTGTGTATCTAGTTTAAGTTGATTCACGTTACTGCCAAGTAATACTTTGAGCATTGGAATGATATCTTCGGCATATCTTGTCATGGGACCCGCTACCACCATGGTGTCCTTCTCCTTGCCAGTTCTGAAAGTGAGCCCGCAAGTGGACACCAGATTGCAGGTCGGCTTATGACCGAAAATACCACACATGAAAGAAGGAATGCGCAGGGAGCCCCCTATATCAGTACCTGAAAAATTCTGTATTCAACTGGCAGCAATAACAAAGTAAGGAAAGTAAAAAAAAAGTAATTTATTCAGGAAGTAGGAAAGGTATAAGAGTTTGAAAACAGTAAGAAACAACATTTCTTGATGCGAAAAGGAGCAGTTAATTAAAAAGTAACGCACTAGTCCAACAGCTTTTCCATTTCTTAAGTGTAATTATTATAAAGAAGGAACATGAAAATAAAAACGAAAAGAATAAATGCACTTGTATTTCAACAATCGCGCTCTCGCAGTCTTTGTTCAACTGCAATTGATTTGGTAGTAGAGTGTAAAACCGTTCGTATCTTGTGTGGGTACTTCAATCACGAGGTGAAGTTATTAAATCAAAGCAGGCAAATAAATCATGTATTATAATTCCTAAAGTTACGAAATATCCCATCTGGTTTTTTATTTCTGATAATAGGAAAGAAAATGAAACACTCACGTTAATTATATGTCACGATATTATTTATAATCACTCGAAATCAAAGAAGTTAACCCCGAAACATACAGGCCTTTGAAACAGAATGAAAGAAAATAATCGAGCATTTACATCCATGTGGACACTGTATAAATTACAAAGATATTTTAAGATTGCAAAGTACCATTGTTCAAGATAGTTAGTAACCAACAGATTTGTTCAGTTGGTAGCGGTATTTGATTTGGTGCAGACGTATCACTTGCAACACCACTGACAATGGGTTCGCTATCGGGTAACTCAGCCACTTTAGCCCATTTAACAAAATAATTCAATAAGCTGGCACTAAGTTTATTCATTTCGAGTCGCTTTAGTGACAATAGATAAGCCTAAGAAATAAAATATACAGGCAAGGGAAAATTACGAAATTCGCGGTTCCAGCAAATATGGAAGACTGAAAACTAAACTTGGTTTTCGTTTTAAAGCAAATTAAATTACTCACACAATTTAAAAACTTCTCATGTTTCCTAAATATATTCCAAGTATATCAAATCAGATGACTGTGTTTTAAACATAAATATTCGTTTATGAGCGCGCTACCACGCTAAATACCAATATAAATAAGTCACGTGGCATCTTGATGATTTCCTTCATGCCCTCAATCCTTCTGCCTGAAAATTCCAGCAAATATTTAATATAATAAAATTCAAACTACGTTTTTGTTCAAAAATCCTTATCCCAAATTTGGGTGGGCACGTCGGTAAACAAGGTGGACTCGTGCCCACCCAGGCTCCCTCTGGCGCCATCGCTGCGCTTACAAGTGACGTGGAGAGTTGCGAAGAAACTAAGTAAGAGTAGATATGCGGGAAACCTGCAGCAAGGTGGTGAATGCGGCGTGCAGTCTATTTTGACATAACTTTACATTTATTTCATTATTTCATTATTTCAATTTACGATTTGGTTCATCTACGCAACTGAGGCTTACTTCAAGACGTCCAGTTTTGTAGTTGAGGACTTTTTTTAGTATTTGAATTCTCGTGGCCGGTGACTAGGATTGAGCGATTCGTGATTTGCTGAATCGAAAATCGATTCGCTGGAAAAATCAACACTCACCGATTAATCGATTTTTTCGATTCAATGAATCTGAAAAATCAATTCAAATTGCTGAAGCATACAAGCTTAATTTCGTTGGATAGTTGGGTAGAACTAAAATATAAAGCAAAAATTGACGTTTGTTTTGGGAAATGCAATAAATATTCTTTAAGAAATACGGGAATCTGAGAAAGTGCTTGCAGAGGGTTATAATAATACTTCCCACTTGCTTAGGCGAAAAACAATAATGTGAATCTTACTGAACAGATAATATCCAAAAGCGGGTTTTTCCCAAATGGTCGGTAAAAACTCACCAAGCCCTAGGGCAGGCAGAACATCATCTACAAAGTAAGAACGAAAAAATCGTATCAAAAAATTTGAATTGAAAAAGTCGAGTGGGTTTGATTCGATTTATCGCCCAAGCCTATCGGTGACTATTCTGATGACCGGTTAGAGAGTGGAGTTTCGAACCTGAGTAAGTCTAGAGGCACATTATTTTCCTGAACTTATCCGCAACAACGAAACTAAAATCACAGTGCCGCTTCAAAAATAGTAGTTGCGCGAGAAATGATTGAGAGATCCATCTCTAGCTGGCTGAGATGAGTTTCTAGGAGCGGGAACGTATGAAACTTGTGTGCCAAAAATTATTAATTTTTAGACTCAAAACAGTGCCTCACCTCAAACTTAAATATTTGAAAAATAGAACGTCTACAGAGAATATTTTGATGTTTGGGCAGCATATGCTACAACATCGAAGCTTTATCGTGATAAAATTAGTTTGAATTTGGCATATTGTATTCGTATGCACTGTACAATTCTTGTGCGACTTACGGATGTAGGATCTATAAGGTATAAGCAACACATCTGAGTAGTTTATATAGATATTCATGTTGGATCATTTAAAACGAATTTTTTTTTAGCACAAACACTTTCCTATGGGGCTGTATACTGAATGTTTCATATGCTATTGCCGTGGCGCTCATCATACCGCTGACCGCTAGTTAATTAAAAAAACTGTTGCTTTTCAAGTTTTCAAAAATCTGAATACAGAAGAATCTAATTCAGGCAAATCATATGTGCCGTCATGCATACATTAAAAGTTAAATTTCGCAAAGGAAGCAACTGCTATATGTTTGAATGTACCTGAAGATATTCAATTAAACCTTTAATTTACAAATAGGAACAATACTAGAAGTAAAAAAAAATAACAAGTAAATTATTATAATCACAAGGCAGTTGGAAACACAAGTATCTTAACTTGATTCAATTCCTTATCTCTTAGCAACAACTATTAATTGTTAGCGGTTACTTTTTATTTTCGGTATCAAAAACGTGCCTTTTTTTACCATGAGCTGTACCGTTAGATAATTTTTGTCAAATTCTGTGCTTAAAGTTTCTTAAGAAAATCGTTGACAAATGATTGAAATTTCCGCCTATGATAGAATTGATTATACTGTAACAATTACATTACCAATGCCAAGTGGTGACCCACAAGCCGCAATAATACTGGCTTCACCTCCTGAAGAACCTCCAACATTTCTCGTGGTATTGTAAGGGTTATTAGTGACTCCATAAACTGGATTGCTGGTTTCTTGCCACAAATTCAATTGAGGAATATTCGTAACAGCAATCAAGATACCTCCAGCATTTTTCATATGTTCAACAACAGTAGCATCATATGTTGCCTTCTGTCCCTTACGACTAACTAAACCAAAACAATGCGACAACCCTTTTACAGCCGTTGATTCTTTAGTAGTAAATGGCACTCCTACAAAATAATTTTATTGAAAAAAGAATAGCAACTAATAACCATTTACCTAAAAATGGTTTTTGTTGGAAATCAACATCAACGATAGTTTCTATCGCAATATCTTTATCGATTTGCTTCGCTTCTTCGATAGCTTCAGCAAAACGATCATCAACAACAGCATTCAGTAAACCATTTACGTTCCTTATTCGATCGATAAAAGCTCGAATAACTTGCTCACTTGTCACCTCCTTTTTTCGAATTTTCCGAGACAACGACGTGGCGCTTTCCAAAACGAGAGGGTCGATATCACTATTAATACGCTGTACTCGGGAGTTGTAATACAAACTAAATATCTTATCGATAAAATGGTCCAAGAAAAACCGAACCCATAACAGCACCGTCATCGTTAGAACTCGCAACCGTTTACAGAAGTTATTGCGTTGTTCTTTCCTTTGTTTCCTATATTCATTGTCCTGTTTTATAGTTTCGTTTTAATTGTTATTATTGTTAATACACCCAAGTACACCTACCTTAGGTTCACGGTGTTTATGATGGTGTTTTTGCGCGTGAGCCATATTATTTTTCATACACCTTGAAACACTCCTACGGAAAATTACTCGTCATGTGGATTTCATTAAAGGTTAATGAATTTTTGAATAGTAATTTTTCTTTCAAAATTATTCGATTTTGAGTTGTTTCCACGTGGTAGCCCAAGATGCGCAGGCGCGACATTACGCGTGGGGCGTGCGCATCCCAAAATTTGAAAGTAAGGTTAGGACTAAGTGACCGAACTGTCAAAAAAATAAAAATTACTGCAAACGAACTGCAATTAATTATTAAAGTAAATAACTAGCAACAACAGGTGATGATGTTAAGTTAAATTGCGTAATTTTAGGTTAATTATGGGAAATATAATGAGCAGTGAAAAAGTTTCAGCGGCATCTACTGAAACTTCAACGGTAACCCCCATTGAAGATAAACCGAAGAAACTAAAAGCTTGCTGTGCTTGTCCTGAAACTAAAAGAGCTAGAGATGCCTGGTACGTGTTTGAATGAAATAACGTAATTAATTATTTCGATTATTTTAGCATCATCGAAAATGGTCAAGAAAACTGTACTGCTTTAATCGAAGAACATAAAGAATGCATGCGGAAAGCTGGTTTTAACATTTAAATAGAAAGTAGCATGAAATTCGGATTTTGTTATTGTAAATAGTTCCTTCTAGTGACATTGTATTTATGATATTGGTACCTCTGTTAATATAACCTAAAATATTTAAAAAATTTGTTTTACAAAAATGGGTGAAGCAGCAGAAACTTTTGATGAATCCGTACAAAAACAAAGAGCGATGGCGTTTTTGCGTGAGCGATATTTATATTTGATATCCAAATTAAGCGGTGAGCTTGTAGAGATAATTTGTTTTTTTTTTGGGATTGTTTGATATTTTTTTTTAGTTGGAACTCAATGTGATGTTGTTATGTATGAAAACACTAACGTAAAATGTCGCGTGAAAGGATTCGATCTTGATACTGAAGATGTTGTGGTCGAAGATTTGATCACCCCTTGGCCAACACCCATCAAGAAAGCAGTGCTTAGGGGTTCTGACATTATTTCAATGGAGTTTTATTGTGATTATTCCGAATTACTTAGATAGTTGTACATGTTAAACCGAATATTATGTGTAATTTTAGTCCATTAAAAAATTTCAATAACTACGATTTCTTTACTTTATTTTACGTTAGCCGGATAGTTAACGTAATAGTTGGACATATTTTTCTGTGTGGTTGGGAGCATGCGTTTAGCTTTTGTACGTTGGCGTCTTGCGGTAACGCAAACATTTTGGTAAATGTCAAATTTCGACTAATATGGCGGATTCGGTGTTGAAGAATTCCAAATTTGGTTGAACGTTTTGCTAGCTGAAATAGCTTTAAATTCAAGGTAAGGCCCTGTTCCGCGTCTTTTTATTGTTTCCCAGGTAAAACTAGCGAATTACGTTGCCAAGTTCACGAGTCCTCTCAACCCTTCACGTTTGTTTATTTTCTTGTTGAGCCCCTCATCCCGCAATTGCATCGAATCGAGCATTTTTAGTTGAATTAGCAACAATGTACTTAACACCATCTCGTGTTGTGCTTGTGACGGAAAATGCGAATAAACTGACGGTAAGTCTTGTAAAACTTACCTTATCCCGTTGGTATGAACATGTTGGGTTTACCCTCGTTTATTTCTTTTTTTACAGAAAAGTGATTAGTTGCGAAGAGTTTAAGTGTTTAAGTGAATTGTGATAATGGAACCCATAGCTCCGGGCACGGAAGATGAACCCCCTATAAGTTTTTCTTCGTCGAGCAAACAGGTAAAAATGTAGGCGATATTAGTTGTGTACACAATTTTTTCGAAAATGTTTTCGGCGCGGCCAGGTAAGTATTTTGGGCCGAACCATTGTTAGATTTTAGTGATCGAGTTGTGACTTTTTGTCACAATTTCAGTGTGCGTTTGCGTCAGTATTTGATTTCTTTACATTTTCAACAAATTTTGTTGAAAATCTCAGAAATTAACGCCATTTACGCGTTTTGACTCAATAAAACCTATTGTTTCCTTCCAACATTATTTTCTTTTAAATTTTGTAAATTTAATTTTTTTAATTTCATGTGACCCCAAGAAGAGTTTGTAATTCTTCTATTTTCCAGGAAAAGGAACGTGAGAAGTTGCTGTCCAAAAAAGCTTTTCTGCCGAGTGGTAGATACGGCAACGTGTTCGAATTGAAATACATCAATGGAGCTGAGCATTGGTACTGTAATGCATGTGCATGTCCTGTCATGGGTTGGATATTCCATCACGAGACAGGAAAACGACACAAGTTGGCTCTGGGCAAATCGAGCGAACGCAGGTTGCCCTTACTTTCAGAATTGGAAGAACCTGCAATACAGGTGGCTCCTGGTGAACCGGTTCCGCCTGGCTTTGAAGGACAAGTCGAGAAAGTGGCCTTGATACAAGTAATAAAAGAATTCATGTGCAAATTTAGTCCAGTGTTACCAGATCGCGCAGTTGTAGACAAAAGTCATGACATAACAATTTTAGATTAAGTACTAAAATTTAATTTTTTACCTTCATTGTATTAACAGTATCAACAATAAAGGTGCGCACATAAAGAAAGCAGGTTGCCACAGAAAATGCATATCAAAAGTAGCTGATGCTCGCACTAGGCGCCGACGTTTTACCAGAATGAGTTTTCAATTCTTGGTCGCTGATTGTCGGCGCTGATTTAAAATCAAGTTTTAGTTAAGCACACTTTAATTTTTTAGAGGGTGCATAGAAATGTATTAAAAATCATTCTTATATATTGGAAAAAATCGATCTTTGTGTTTGCTTTAATCCCATGTATAAATGGTGATTCTTGCCATAAGTTTTCTATCTCGATTTATTGTGTGTATTCTTTGCCTTCTTCTCTGTACTCTTAAAAACACATTCTTTAATAAAAGGTCGTCTTCTGATTATGAACTTGACTGATATGTTTAGTAGGCGCCGGTTTTTGGCTCTGACAATTGGTGCTGGTTTGCCTGCTTTCTATATGTGCGTACCTTATGATAGCAAATTACCAAAATTATTTTTAGATTGCTTTATCAAAACAAATGTTCTTCTCATACAGTTGAACTAATCTTGGCACTGACCTCCACCTTTTATGACTTTATGTATCGGACGAAAATTGGAACCTTAGTTCTTGTTTTAACTAGTAGAAACAGTAAGTTACAAAAATATATCTGAAGTAAAGTAAAACCCAAATTAGTTGAATAATTAAATTAATTAATTAAATAATTTTACGTAAGTTATTATCGGATTTCACGTTAGTCAAAACTGGTTTCTCCTGGTTAAAACTATTCAAACGCATAAATTTATCATAGATTAGTAAAAGACAACTGCTTTCAGGAGCGTCTTGACTTCTTTTCTGTGGGTCCTTTGGTGGCGCTCGAGTATTTGCTCGAACTTCGCGATTATGATCCCACGAAAGAGCCGAATTACTTGTGTATTTTGTGCGACAAAAAAGGCGACCCCAGGACCGTTCTCACTCATTTGGCCAGTTACAAACATATCCTGCAGGTATTTGCGTCGTAAATTAATCGTACTTATCGAAATTATTCATTTGATATTTCAGTATTTACAAAAACATTTTCCTACTTGTTATCGTGCTCTTGCCCCGTACATGACGAAACAGTACAAAAGGAACTGGCAAGCGGCGTTGCACGATATAGCCGAGGCGATCGAGAAAAAATTTGGACGTCTAAAGCCTATGCCAGTGGATGCTGATAGGTTTGAGAAGGATCAAGTATTTTATTTAGAGTTGATAGCGAAAGGGCGGCATTTTTCCGAGCTGTCCGGACATACTTTCGAGGAGAAGATCAACAAGGACGAATTGACTAAAATCCATGAAGGTGGGTTTATTTTCTTTTCAATGTTAAAGAAATACAAAACTGTTTCGTTAAATTTTAACGTATTTGAAGAATTTCATCAAGAGATGCTCTTTAAAAAAGCAATGTATTTAGATTCTACAGTTATTGGAGGCTTTATACTGCTTTAAACCAGTAAGTTTTTAAAGTATTGCTCAAAAAGTTTGGTCGAACCTTTAGAATAGAGTAGTGTAAGGATATGTGGAGACTTTTTTTAAACAGTTGTTTAACTAATACACGTTTGCTGTAGCATGCGTAGGTTTACAGTAGGTATATGGGATTGAAAATGTTATTTTTCTAAACTGAAATCAATATTTTACGTAGTTCTGCATTTATGGAAAGTCAATTGCGTTACATTTTATTAATTTTTTTTAAATTCAGTGACAATTAGAGGTAAGTCCTGCGAGCACTTTTTATTTAACTTTTAGCGGCTGACGTTACGACCTTCAATGTATATTATTTTTTCACTACTTCTGAATTTGACGCATCCTTAAATATTTCATTTTTTTTTCTTGTTTTAATAGGAAGTGGAGCATTTTGTTTTATTTAACCAAAGTGTTTAACGGTTTATAAGGGATAAAGTAAAAATCTATGTTTGTGTATGTAACAAAGAATTTTATATGAAAGGTAAGTTTTGTTGCAAAATTTGTTTGTTTTTGTTTTCAGCATTTGTAAACGATGTAAAACTTGAAGAGCTTTCAGTATATTATTTTTAATTCTACTTATTTACTCAGATACACTGCTTTCGTGATTTATCTTCCTATATACCTATATTCCTGTATATCATTTAGGCTAGTATGAAGCCTAGTAAATACAAGTACTTTATTATTGCTAACTACATTATATACAACACCACTCTAGATGGTCATTTTGATCTAATTTCAAAAACCGACTAATTAACGGATTGTTCTGTACTATCGGACGGTTGTAGAGAATGGTAACACAGATTCTGTCGCAGAGCGCCTCAGTGATGTGGCGTTGTATGAAAATTTTTAGTAAGCCAACGCTATCTGATGAAAGTCGAAGCTGAACTACTTGTAATCTTGTGGGTAACTACATAAACGTACTTGGATTTGATAAGGATGGGAAAATTTTCTCACAAAAATATTTTGTTGCGTTGATGATATTGATTAGGGTGTCGTGGTTAATATGCGTTTTCATCTCACAAACCATTAAATTTATTACAGGTTAATCTTTAACCGTTAATTTGACCTAAGGATGGAACATTTTAATATAAAATGTTAGATACTTTGCCAGCGTTTCTGCTATTACAGAATTTTTAATTGAATACTATGAATTTTATTTTGATTAACTTCATTGATAAATAGTTAGACTTAGTTGAATTTATAAAATGTGTGCGATGCTAAGAGGCTGGTCGAATTCTAATGTAACTTTAAAGTAGATCTTGTGAAAGCTCTTTAATTATCCTCACCGTCGATTGGACTACAAAAGAAAAAAATTCTTCATTGCCATCATAGCAAGCTTTTTCTAAAGCTTAGTCGGGGTTTGTAAGAAAGCAATAATTAAATAAATATATAAGTATGTTTTAATAGCTGCAGCAACTCCTTAGATCAAAAGTTGTTCAGTCCCACTTAAACTGAGTTTTTGGAAATCATATGAGTTTTAATGTTTTTGAGTGATTTTAGGTAATGATCTGTCAGTTGTCTTGCTTAATGTTTTTTTTCGAATTAAATATAATTGCAAACCGTCAGTGAGAGCAAAATTTGATTGAATAAAATCGTTTCTAATACTTCTAAATTTATGTAAGAAATATTTTCCTGGCAATCTCTTGTTAGAATATAAATGGTTAAAACCGTAACGGATGATAAGCAAAGTGTTAAACGGGGCGATTTTAAAGGGATTGACGTCACCTAAACGTCTTGTACCGGAATGAACATTTCGGAACTGCCGTCGTCTTAGTTATAATCTATACACAATGGTCGTAGTTTCGGTTTTCAAATATTATATTAGTGTTCATTCTTATAAGACATTTAAAAAAAGAAAGAAAAATGTTACAGGCGATCATGAAAGGATAAGTTTCTAGGCAAGTTGTACAAAAAATGCTTTAAAATTTTAGGGGTTGTTTTAATTGCAATTGATACTTAGTGTCATAATATAGGCGACAACGCCCATAATTCTGGTGGCTATTACAGCACAATTTCTTTTGGCCCGGTCTTATTTATTTCGCATCCAAGAAATGCAATGAAAATAACATATACATGTGATCCTCACTGGTCTTTGGGGAAATCTATGAAGGTAAAATGTAATAAATACCGAAAACAGTTCTAATGATTGTCTTGCAATTGCTTTTTTTTAAATATTTTGCGCTTTATGATTTCTGAAGTTTCCATTTTATATTCCAATATTTTTACAAAGAGTTGATTAAATACAACTTCAACATTCTTAAGTTAAGACGCTTAAATGCTTTTTAAATGACATGAAGTTATTAATATTATCTCAGGTTATCAATTTGAAAAAAAAAAAAATTCTAGAGGGGCAATATTACAAAACGTAGAATTGACAGAAATCATCGGAAAAACTTTAATGTTGAAAACAAATTGAAAGAGCCTGAAGTTTTGTTGCAATAATTTTAATTCTAGGTAAATTTTTGAACAAAAAACGTTAATAAACATTTTAAAACTCCACGCAATGTGTTTGTTACTTTCTGGAAAGCCTCTATTGTTAATATCTTTCGTGCATTTGGTGTTATTCCCTTCTCTACTGCTGTGTGTTTTGGATGATGAAAAGTGGTTTCAATCGTAATAAACGTCTCGTTTTGCTTAAAGATGAAATCGAACGGGTCCCCTATCAGCACCCGGTACCGCCGAAGAAAAAAAGTCCTTCGCCTCCTGTTGTCGCCAACCCCATTAAAAAGATTAAGGTCTCATCGTCTGGGACAATTCCGGCGCCGGCAACAGCAGTCGGTAGTCGCCGCCGTTCCCTTTCCAGCGTCTCTTCCATCACCAGCAGCGACCTGAGCGACTACGACGAGACCAAGGAGAAAAAACTGTACCGGGCCCGTTCTCCGCCACCGAGAAAACGAAGTAGAAGTCCGCAAGGTAGAAGGTAGAGTTTTTAACAACAATTCGATTGTTTAACTAACCGAATTGTTGAGTAGATTTGAAAAGAGATCGTCGCCTCCGAGAAGAGAAGAGTATTACAGAAAGGACGACAGGAATTTGATGCCTTGGGAAAGATCGAATTATCGCAGAACGAAACCTGATTATCGCGAACGTAACGAACGTGCCAAGTACAAGTCGGATAAAGTAGAAGAATTCAAAAAGTTATGTAAAGCCATCGATACCGACATGGAAAGGGTTTTAAAGAACCATAAAAAGAATCCGGAAAAACATCCCCAATACAACGATGAATGGAAAAAATTCTGGAATAAACGATACAAAGAGTTACAAGCGGAATCCAAAGACGTCTCGACACACGATTTCAAACCGGAATGGATAGAGTTCTGGAATAAGAGGATGATCGAATTGTATCAAGACGAAATTAAAAGTAAAAAGGACGCGCTAAGGAAGAGGTTGGGGTTGGAAGAACCTTCTCCGATTTCATTCAAGATTGCAACCAAAAAACGTTTAGATTCGGGCAAAGAGAGTTCAACTAATAAACCGATTCCCCCTTCAGCTCTTCCGGATCACGATCCGGAAGTTATTATTATCGATGATAAGGACGACGAATCGAAAGGTTCGAAACGATCCCATAGTCCTTGGGAAGAAGAACCTCCACCTCGTTCAGTTCCCAAGGAGAAAAGTAGAGATCGCGATTACTCTGCTCCGAGGAGTTTGAGGGACAAAAGTCGCGAAAGGGATTACAGTTCTAGGGTTTCAAGGGAAAAAAGTCGTGAAAGGGATTACATTTCTAGAGTTTCAAGGGAGAAAAGTCGTGATAGAGATTACGTTTCCAGAGTTTCAAGGGAAAAAAGTCGCGAAAGAGACTACAGTTTTAGGGTTTCTAGGGAAAAGAGTAGGGAAAAAGAGTATAGTTCTAGGTTTTCTAGAGAGAGGAGTCGCGATAAGGACCGGAAAAAGTCTTTAGAACGCGCTTCCAAAGATCGATTCAGTCCTGGTCGCAAATCGTTCGAACGTAGCCCTAAAAATCGAAGCTCTAAGGACTATGACCGTAATTCTAGAGATCGGAGTCCCAGAGACCGTTTTAGCCCTAGGGGTCGCAATTCAAGAGATCGGTCTTACGAGCGTGATTACAAAAAGAAATTGCGGGATCATCGGGACTATAGGCCGAGAGAGCGGATGAGAGTAGTTTCGGAATTGCCTTGGAACCGAATAGAATCTGATTATTACAAACCGCCGTCGGTAATGCGTGATGTTACTAGAGCTCCCGTCGTGACCCCGCCATTAATTGTAGAAGAAGATGATGGTGAAATTAACGTGGTCGCCGTTCTGAGGCATTTGACGGCTTTGGAAGAGAAACTGGGATCTTTAGGTCCTAAAGTTGTCGATTTACTTGCCAAAGCTCTTGCTATGGAAAAAAGCGAGGCTAACAGTTCCGAAAATTTGCTAGATAATGAAGTTAATTGTGTTTTATTCGAAACGATTAAAGAAAAACTGAAAGGGCAACTTTTGGCGGGTTTCGTCGAACCCATCCAAGAGAAAGCTTTCAAAACCGCAATAAAAAAATCTGCTAGTTTAGTGCATGCGGCAGGGGAGCGCAAAAAAGAAAAAGAAAAAACCCAACCCAAAGTTGATCCGGTTAAAGTTCCAGGGGTTGGAACTGTTGATAAAGCTGCAATTGCGCGGCAAATAGCGAACGCTTTGGTTTTACAAGGCAAAACTGACGTTACTCAAGCCGAACTCGAACAGTTGATCAATGCCGTTGTTGGCATGGCGGAAGCTTCCCGCAAATCCAACAAACCCATGACAACCGCTAATTTTTTGGAGCAAATTACTAAACCAGGACCTTCCAAAGAATGTACGCCCCCACCTAAAGTTGAATCGCCGATTGTTGTAACTCCAGAACCCCCTAAAACTCCCGAGAAACCGTCCAATAGTATGGAGGGGCTATCAGATTCCGACTTGCAAACTTTATTGCAGAACTTCAAGGATTTGTCGACTGAAGAGCAACACGGTTTGATTAATTACTTGAAGAAATTGGAGGCTCACGAACCGGATCGCGTCGAACGTTTGCGGAAATTCGTCAATTTAGGGAGTAGCAAATCGGAAAAGGTTCAAGAAAAGAAGGAAGTGTCAGTCGGGGGGTCTGTAGGAAGGGAAAGCCCTTTCGCAAACCGTACTGGCAGTTTGAATCCTACTTCCGAAGCCACCGCGCGTGCTTTTTATGATAATTTGGATTCTGATGAAGAAGACTATACGTTTGAAGATGTGGCGAAAGCTGCTTCTAAAAACGTTAAAGAAAAAGAATTGGAAAAGGAACGTGAAATCGTGCAAGAAACTATGAAGTTTGACGCGAGAAAAGGAGAAATGAATTTAGACGACACTAAAGCCCTTATTTCAAACATAATGAGTAATATTAACAAAAGTTCTGGAAACTTATTAGGATTAGGGAGTAAAGCTACTAACAGCGCTACTAATTCAGATAATTCAGGGCTAAGCAGTAACGTTAGCCAAGACAATAACAATTTGTTAGGGTCTACGGGAAACATTACCAAAAACACTGGACCGAATTTGTTAGGGCTGGAAACTAAAGATTTGGCTAATATTTCCGTGAATATGGCAAATCTCGCCAATATAGTTGGCAGTGTACAAAATATGACTAAACCGGTTCATCATGTCGGTTCTCAAAGATCTGGTGTTGGTAATTTTGGGAGTTTTGCTCCGCCAGAACCTGTTAGATTTCCAAATTATCCTCAGCGAAATTTGGGAACAACGCCGAATTATGGGCAGCAAAGTTTTTATCAACAACCCCAACAAAGACCAAACGTGTCTTATCCAATCGATAAAAATAAAGTTAGTTATCCAAATTACCCGATTTACGATCAAAGTAATAACGAGCAACAGGGACAGAGGTTTGGAAACGCATCCAATCAAGGACAACTACCTTTTGGTACAAGTCAAGGCAATGGAAACGAACAACAGGGACAAAGGTTTGGAAATGTTTCTCGGCCCCGAAATATCCAACAGTTCGGTGTTAATAATCAGTATCCCAATCCGAATAGTAATAGGGGTGGAAATTTTAGGTGGTAATTATTGTTATATGTTAGGTTGTAGTAGTGAGTTATTTTTTATATACAGTGTATTTTAGGTTGCTTTGCTGATTTTGTAAGTTAGTTTGTATTCTTTATGAATAAATGAAAGTTATTGCTTTACTGTTTTTGAGATTAAGTAATGAGATGGTGAATAAATACAAGGTTATCTCGTGATTTACAATCACGACAACAAAATGATAATGTTTTATATTTGTTGTTTTGCCGCAGAAAGAAGTTCTATTGTATTTTTAAGCTTATTTACGAACAAGGTTTAGGGTAATTAGATATCTCTAATCTTAGAAGACGGTGTTTCTCGCGTTTGTTATCGAATTCAGATCATGTACTCGTTATTGCGGAGAGTAGGGTGCAAAGACGCTTGTATCTTGACTTACGTAGGCACTTCAAAATGAAAATATATAAACTAGCCAGATGTGTTGCTTATACACTATGAATTCTAAATCCGTAAGTCTTACAGTACGCACGGGCACAAAATTAAAAATTCAAACTGATGGTATTACGCGAAAGCTACGATATTGTGGTATAAGGTGTTCGCAAATCAAAATATTTACTGTAGACTTTCTATTTTTGAAATATTTGAATTTGATGCACTGTCTTGAAGCTACCATGGAATCGCCCATGACTTACAATGATATGTTGAAATCTGCGGGGCGACTGTTTTGACGTAGGTCTAAATTTCAATTAATATCTCGTTGAATATTTTCCCAAAAAATCGTATTCAAAAAACATATCTAGAGGGAATTTTTCATATTTTATTTAAATGTTTTTTTGTTATTTGATTCGCCCAACCGTAATTGAGGTAGCAGCGTGTAAATCCATAAGTACTAACTGAAAAAACTGCGATTTAAAATCTCTAAAATAAAGAAATAAAGTCAACGGCGTTTCAATGATCCCATCAACGTAGTGCCTCAAATTTAAATATTCTAAAAATAAAACATCTACGGAGAATATTTTGATTTTTGGACACTATACACTATATATACTACAACATCGCAGCTTTCTCGTGATACCATTAGTTTGAGTTTTGTATATTGTTTCTGATCTCATGGTACGACTTCCGGATTTAGAATCCATATGACCTAAGTAACAAGTAACACATTTGGCCAAGTTCATATATTTTCATTTTGAAGCGGCCACAGAATTTTTTCACTGCGAGCATTTTGATGTTTGGTACAAAACTGTTTATTTCGGAAACGATCTATCCAATTATTGAAGAGTGATCAAGACTTTGGTTGCAAAATTCTGAATTAACCTAAGTTAGAGATTCTCTCGACAATATTGATAAAACAAGTGTTTGCTATTGAATCATGCATAATTAAAAAATCAACAATTAATAACTTTACTAGAAGGTCCACATTTTTTTGCGTGTAAATATATTGACATGGCAAAGCTGTTGACTTGAAAAGTAATCAAAATGTCTTGTACACTAACTTTGGAGCTTTGGATCCGCTGGATTTAATTCTCAACCGACGTGTCAGTCCTGAGTCGATTCAGTCAAGGGATGTAGACTCAAAATATTTAGTTATCTTTTCTGCTGAAACCAGAATAACAACGATATTTTGGAACTGTATTATGAGGTATTACAATTTCATTAAATTTGTTTTGTTTTAATGAATGACTGTTTTGCTACAATGAAACAAAGCAGTCGTCTTGTATTGTATTTAGTCCCTAATTCATATTAGCGAACTCAAAAAAAAAACATTAGAAGAAGAAAATTTACAAGCAATGATAAAATTACAGTGGTTGAATAGTTTCTTGGGAGGACAAACTAAATTAATATTTTTTAGTATTCTTTATTAATTCAAAAATTATTATTACATTTTGAGTAAATAAATAATAATATAAATATACTTTTGACATTAAATTTTAACGTTTAAAACGTTATATGTATTATCTAATTTCTCTGTGCTGAATATGATAATATTGGTAGACTCAAGAGCAGCATGCTAGGCAACTTTTTAAACACGTTTGTGGAATTTGAGTGGAGAAAAAGTATAAATTAATCATTGCTGGTCATTCTGTAACTATATCTGGCTTAAATTAATAAGTTGAAGTTCTTTTATGTAATTATCGTTTTCCTGATTTTTTCCCAGTTTTAGAGCGATCTTAATGAAGAGCTGTTAATATGTGAGACATCCATAAATAACTTTAAAAGGGGTCTTGATAATGCGTTGCCGACAAAAATCGCCAGAGGCGCTGAAGTCGCAAAATTGGAATTATTTTCGTGTTTACCCAAACTTAGACCTAACAGATGTCGCTTCATGGCATTCAATTTTTCTGTCAGGTGTTCAACTCGGCTATAGACGCAATAAATAGACCCTCTAGGTTCTAAGAGACGGTATGTGTATGTGTTGTATGTTAAGAGACGGTAGACTCTGAGTGGGATAGCTGCAGAGCTTTGACAAATGTTGCGAGGGGGGTGCGGATAGCCATTAAGTAATTTGTACTCGGTTTCACTGACAGGCACAAGGCACAAGTAGCAATGCATCCGACGAGTTTACGGAATTGGGCGGTTGCTTCAATCATTGTATATCTTCAATGGTGCAACATTCTTTTTTTCACCTTCGCTGGGCCACAAATGTTTATGGTCGTCTCTATAATTTTCTAAGTTATTACACCCACACTCATGGAACTTTCGATTTAGTTTTTTAGTATTTTGTTTCGCATTTATTTTCAAATATAAATTTTGAGTATTATGTGGTAAATTTATCCATCTCAAGTTTAATATTTTTGTAAAATGGGAAATAAAATGCAAATAATTGAACTATCCACAGCGACATAAGAACAATCGGGGGTCACAAACATGATTTTCCGACAGAAGAAATATCAATAAATGCTTTATTGATATCAAAGTTAATTGTTTGCTTGAACTAAGTATTTTTTTTTACAACAGTCTAGTGGGAACTAGAAGAATGAGGATGTGTCAATGTGTGACCATAGTCACATTTGGAAAAAGTAACACCTTTGTTGGTGTCGATCTAGTACTCAACTACATTCGAAGATGTGTTCGCCCTGTATTTGAGCTTTTGTTTTATTATAGATTTGTAAATTTTCACATAATAAGAGTTTATTGGATCATATTATGATCATATTTTAAATTATACATGTATCTTCGAAATTTAATAACTAATAATATTTTATTCCTTATTTTTGTCCGATATTTGTTGCATAGACAAAACCATCATGGCCGCATATAAAAATATACAAAAATTATTCCTGTTACCTATAATTTTACTTATTTAAAAAAGAGTAAAAAAGCAGTTTTCAAGCAAGTTTTCAAGCAAGACACCCAAAGTTTTTGTTTTTACCACAATACTCGGACTCAAATTTAATATTTTTTATTAATTATTTATAAACTAACATCGATAAAAATTTAGGAGATTAACAATGACATGTTTATTATAAGTAAAAAAAAAGAGGTCTTGAGGTAAGCAGTGCATCGGGTCGGGATTTAGGAACAGCAATAAATTAGTAATTCGGGGGACCGTATTGTCCCAGATGGTGGGTGAGAATGAACTAGTTGAGGTAAAAGGATTATTTTCTGCATCAAGTCTATCAGTGAGTACCATGATTGAAGTCATTGAGGAGTTGAAGAAGAAGAAAAGATATACTTGTTTAGAGAATAAGAAGGGGTATATTAGTTTGAAAAGAAATCACTCATATTATTATCAAGTAAAAACGGAGAGTAAAGAGATTTTAATTATATTCTTTTTTTGTAGGTTCAAGGTCAACTAAATATTACTAACAAATCACACTGTTACTTCGTAGTATATGTAAGAAAGTAGAAAGACCACAGAGAATTTATTGAAATTTTTACCACAGATACTTGATATATCAAGGTTTATCGTCATGGGGCTAACTCGAAAATTTGGATTTGTGCCCTTATACACTGGACTATTTTTTGACGACTTACGGTTTTCGAAATTGTGAGACATGACGAATATTTTTGGGTAGTCAAACACTTTTTATTTTAAAGTGCCCGCGGAAGTGAAAATTGAAGCGAGTTTGCACTCTACTATGACGCCGCGACATCAGTTATGCAGTTCATCACCGGGGTGTTCACACACCACCCTTAGTACATACATTAAGTACTTAGGTCGTATTCTAATTAATCCAACTTTTTTCTATTTCATGTTGCTTTAAAATTCAATGAATGATGAAATGTCAAAATAATTTTCGGGCGGCTATCTTAATTAATCGCCGTCGGTCATCACTCCAGGTGTTTTTACTTCATTCCAGATAATTAAGAATAAGTGGTATGTTTTACATAAATGTGGGAATTTTAGTAATGTCTGACCTTGTCGTTCGGAGAATTTCTGGAAAGGACTGGGGTGACCGTTAGGTCCGCCAGAGTTTTTATGAGGAGGAAGTTCTAAATGCGGAATTGCCGACACGACTCGACCAAGCTCAGGGAACGGTTCTGTTCAGCTTTATTTATATTACAATAAACAATTATTATCAGGGAAGCTGAGTTTCAATCGCCCTTTATTCATCCAGATCCTAGATTAAGGGCGCCGGTTGCAGCATAGTTAGCGACATTATGATCAAAGATGGAGCTACTTGTAAGCCACGGAGTATTATCGATTTTGCTCCTAGCGATCATAGCGACCAATAGCGGAAGTTTCGAATCAGTTGGCACTGTTGATCGTCGGTCGATATAGTAGATTTCATATGGTTAGATACGCAAACGAAGCATTTTCGTCGGTCATCGTCGGTCGTACCCGTTCATAATACGCCACCGGCGACTTCGGAAACAAACCGGTTTTCGTGCTTGTGTGTGTGCGTAAATAAAACTCGAGCATTAGCAGGTGTCAAATTTCTCCGATTATTATATTGAAGTGGAAAGTCGCCCGTAATTTGATTTGCGTGGATACTAGTGGAGTTTGTTGGGAAGCAAAAGTCTTCTAGAAACGATTTTTGTCTGCACTTTGTTGCTAAAAGTTAAGGCCCACTTTAAATCATTCTCCATCCAATAAGAATGCAAAATCCACTGGTCGTCCAAAAATCGTCCTGTCCAGGGGGTAGTTTGGGGTGATTTTAAAAAAAATTTTTTTGACTCTGCATTTTTTGAATCTACAACACCTTGAGCATGCATTTGCTGTAGTCTTATGTCAATATTCTAATGAGAAATATTTTTTTATAAATTTTATAAATGTTAATTCCCAGTGCTTTTATATGGAGCGCCTTAATGAATAAACGTTTCTCCTGAGAAACTAAATTACGCATATCTTTAACTTCTCCTAACTCAAAAACCTGTTGGTTTATCAAAAAAATCATTTCTATAAACGTTGATACTTCAAGATCAAGGATTGCAATGATTTTTTCAAATTTTCAATCCGATGAATTGTTCTGTCATAAAATATTATTTTCTACATATATGTATCAGCGGTTGTAGGCGGACGCAAAGATGCGAGGAAGGTTTATATTGGCGTGGCCAGGGCGGTCGAAATACGACTCTAATGTTCAGACTGCGCTTAAGGTCGATATTCCAGTATTATCGTACTATTGCTGCATTTTAATAATAAATATCTTGATCTGTCGTTAATAAATTAAGTATATACTTGATTTGATGCCTTCATAGAATAGTCTTATCTAAAAAAAAAGTTGTTGTAAATATAAAAATTTACTAAATATGTGCTTTTTTTTGAAAGCACGCTGATTTTCTTGACCTAGAGGGTGGTTTTCGCGAGTAAAGGAGTAAAAAGAAGAGGGTATTTTAATTGTCCTGTGTGTACATATTATTATAGTCCAACATCAAAGAACCTAATTAATGATTATAATATAAATTTCAAAATAATATCAATTATTCCGTCTGCAAAATAAAAATACCAATTATTATTATTGAATAATTACAATAAGAAATTATATTTACCTACCTACAAAAATTATTCAGAATCTGAACTTGTTTCATTGTCAAAAGCTTCCGTCATACATACTAATAGTAGAGTGCAAACTCGCTTCAATTTTCACTTCCGCGGGCACTTTAAAATAAAAAGTGTTTGACTACCCAAAAATATTTGTCATGTCCCACAGTTTCGAAAACCGTACATCGTCAAAAAATCGTCCAGTGGATAAGGGCACAAATCTAAATTTTCGAGTTAGCCCCATGACGATAAACCTTGATATATCAAGTATCTGTGGTAAAAATTTCAATAAATTCTCTGTGGCCTTTCTACTTTAAAAAAAAATAATATTTTGGAATTCCTCTCCGGCTTATGGGCTATAAATATTTCAAACGCTCTTTACTCCGTTTGAAAGACGACAAAATCTTAATTATTTTTACGATTTTTACCGTTCCCACCAAGCTACCGTCGTAACCGTGCATTTCTGACAAATAAACATTAAGAACAATTTATAGACTCATTCTTCCTAATTCTGACCGTGCAATTTTTATATTTTTCCAACTTCTCATTATTTCAAAAAGAATTTAAATATGCGGAGATGTAAAAATCTCGGAAAGCGGATTTCGTTCCCACCGCATCTATGACTCACGCGTTTTCGCTTCATGCCCCCTACCCCGACTGTCCCCTCGCCCACACTTTAAATGCAGATAATACAACTTGATTATTAGGACGTACTTACAGCATAAGATGTTATAATAGTAAAAATCAAAAACAAAGAATCTTAAAAATTTAATCACTTTCTGTATTTGACGGTACAACCTAAAATAAGAATTTGTTAATTAAATAAAAAATTAATTAAAGCAATTGAAATATACAACTGCAGGTATTTAGAGCCGAAGTATCCGTAATGTCGGTTCAGTAGTAAACAGAGCTTCTATTTTTCCATTTTTAGTATTCCAACCGCAATCTATTAAATTTGGTAAAGGTGGTTTGGGTGTCATACTGTTCAATCATATTTTTCTTTGATAGTGCACACGACGACAATTCCGTTTTAGATTATCAAAAGTTGAAGGCAATTTATTGATCGGTTTAGAAGAAACCAATATTTCTCTAAGAGCATTTATACATTTAATAGTGTCATTTGTTGTATAAAGACGAATCACAAATTTAACGACGTTATTATAAGCCCCATCATCTAAATGCTGCTAAACGCCGATTCTTTCAAGTAGATTATAATGTGTCAAAAATACTTTTCAGAATGTCTTTTTGCCCAATCCTACAAATTGGCTAGTTGTATCACTACCTGTCAATGCACGAGAGGCAGGTGAATACTTCAACATTGTGCTATCCATTCTCAACTTATGAATTGCAATAAATCTTTCATTTTCTTTACTTGCAATTTTCATCCGAATTTCTGGTGTCAAAAAAAATCTTTGAAGTGAGCCAATAGCACCAAAACATCCGTGTTTTTGCAATCCACTATGCATCTTGTATAACCTTCCATTTTCACCAATAGAATTTGTAATATAATTCTGGTATCAGTCCCCCCGTGAGATGCTTCTAATAAATCACAATGCAAATTGTAATTTGCCTTTTAGTGCATTACATCCAGAAATCTTCCACAATTTACAAAATTAACTCTAAAATTCAAGGAATACTCATACAACAGATTACTTAAAAAGTTATATAGGTATAAGTTATGTAGGTATAACGTTAAAAAGGTTATACCTACAGGACGCATAGTGGATTGCAAAGACACGGATGTTGTGGTGCTATTGGTTAATTTCAAAGATTTCTTGATTCCGGAAATTTAATTTCTTATTGTAATTATTCAATAATAATAAATGAGTATTTTTATCTTGCAGACGGAATAATTAATATTATTTTGAAATATATATTATAATTATTAATTAGGTTCTTTACCCTCTTCTTTTTACTCCTTTACTCGCGAAAACCACCCTCTATACTAGGCCTAGAAAATCAGCGTGCTTTCTGAAAAGGCACATATTTAGTAAATTTTTATATTTACAACAAATTTTTTTAAATAAGACTATTCTATGAAGGCCACAAATCAAGTACATACTTAATTTATTAAAGACAGATCAATCAATAATTACAATCTGAATCAGTCTTCAATTTCTTCTTCGTTCCTTCTTATGTGATTGTAAAAAAGGTAAATCCTATTACATTAGAATATTGGAAACCTCATTCTTATAAATTACAAATTGTAGTAGTAAGTGGTGTACTTTCAGAAAGAGTAACATATAATATGCCGTATTGATTCCTGCCGATGTAAGGGACCAAAATCTTGTCACAATATCGTCAAAACTCATGAAATTATTATTATTATTATTATTATTATACAGATTTCAATTGTGAAATTCAATTTTATAAAATCAAATTATTACATAATAACTAAATTTGATTTAGCGATAAAAGACGTCGATCTGATATTGCGGTTCGTACAGCGTGATTACTTCTCGACAACTGCAAATATATAAAAAATAAGATGATCTGAAGCGACAATTAACTGGTCACTCACCGAATGGTAATAATGACGGTTGAAGTACTGTTTGGGGTTTTGATGAGGGGCTCGACGAAGTTTCACGTGTGTAATAGCCATATCTTTCATTTCGTCTATTCCGCCGTCAATGAGTTTGAAAGCTTATCCAAACACTAGTCTATTCCACCTTATACGTTGAAAAAGTAATACCTCGGTAATATCAATGTACAAAAGCACTTTTTGTATTCGAACCATATTTATACCCGAAGTAAATCGAGTTGAAATTCACCCCTTATAAAATACGCAAATTGTAGGTTATGTGCGGCTGTGTATTTTGTTTACATTTTGCCGATAGTCGTGATCAAAACCGCATGAATTCCGCGCCATCTAATTCACGGAAGCTACACTATAAAACCGGAATAATCTAGATTTAGTCGTCGGAAATCTGAAATCAATTTACGATGAAAAATTATTTTCCCCCCGCCCATGATTTCTCAAAAACTATAGTAAATCTTCGGGATGTTTTTTTTGTACATGAAAGTCAATGATGTTGTCTTGGACGTAAGGGGTTTCAAATACGGATCTAGCATGCGACGGTTTCACAAAAAAATAAATTAGAGTACGATTACAGCGAAAATTTTGGTGATAAATTTAGACAATATTCGATCGACTGTATTTTTAAAATTACGTAACCGACTGAATTTTAATTTGCGTTACGCGAAAGACCAATGTGTCTAGATGCTTAAAGTAAAAGGAAATCAAGAAATTTGCTTTACTTATTAATAAAAGATCGACCGGAGCATGCACGGTCGTGCCATTGCCGACCAGCGAGTGCGGTAGAGAACGCAATAGTGTTTTCTCTTTTAACTTTTGCTGGCAAACCCCAGTCTTAACGCGATTAACTAGATCAATTTTTAACATATGTATGAATAAAAATATTTCTCGAGATTACAGACATATTGTGTTATTTAATTAACAGCCAAAGCAATAAAATATTAGCTCAGCCACCAGCGATTCTAGATCAAAATGCAAGCCCTGTGTAATATTATAGTGCCAATAAATCGTTACTCGTCCATTGAGTGACGTCACCCATTTTATTTTTTCCCACATAATCATAATGCCGTTCTGAAGTAAAAATTCTCGAAAAATCGAAATTCGACAGCCGATAACGCAGTCAACTGTTACAAGCGGACACAATCTACCACAGCGACGCCTCTTTGGGAATAGCTGAACTTTTTCAGAACTTGCTGTTGGTCGTTGCACCCATAACTGTCATTATTATCGGGGAAGTCAACGTCTTGCCGTTATTATCAACTATTTCGACTTGTATTTTAGCATACTTACTTCTTGCCTGCTGGTCTCGTGATTAATGCTTTCAAAATGCCCCCCAATTAAGAAAAAAATTGAATTAAGGAAAAATTCAACTTGGATTTTTGACTTTATTATTGACAATGCATTAACTCAAAATGGTTTAATCACGAGAGTATTTTTCAAAGAAATTGATTGTGCAAACAAATCAACAGTGTTTTGAAGAGTAAAGTCATAACGTAGTTCTCGGAAATCGACCTAATACTACCGTGGCGACATCTCTTGTATACGGTGAAGTAAAGGCCCCTTTTAAAGCGTGTTTAAAACTCCGGTGCATTGCCGGAATTCGTTTTCAGTACATTAAAATCGCATTAATAGCATTTCCAGCTTCACAGATTAATAAATAAAGCAATTTCGACCGGCGTAAAATTACCCTATACCCACAAACCCCCGTACGGCGAGATTTATGGTCGTGAGGTTCCCCGCTGTGCCCCCGTCCCACTTATCGGAAACCCTACGAAATTTCGACCATCATCTCCCATAAAAATGGTGTGTTGTGTGGTCTCGTCCATGGAATCTCGGGCGGCGGGGTCCAGCGGGGCAGTATCCTACGGCTCTCAGGGGAGTGTCCGTTCTGTAACATATAATTTGTATGTCAACAAAGAATAATAACACCGGAGTTAACGAGTTTTCAACTTATCTCGTTATTTATTTGTGTATTGCTGCAGGTATACGACGGGAGGCGGGCCCCCATCTCGTCTTATTATAACCGAGAAGTATGCAAATTGTCGACTGTATATTTGTTTTATAAATCATGATTAGAGTCGGCGAGTCTTTTTTACTCGTTTGTAAGCCGGTCTGGATGATGTACGGGCCTGTCTAAATAGGCGGCCGAAAGCGCGGTGCCCGTTTAATTGGGCCCCCGGCACCAACACAACTAAACCCCCTGTTTACCCGCGATACGAAACTCTGCGGTTTATTGTTGGGAAATTTTTCTAAACCGCTTCGGATCGCGTTACGTTTTGTTTAATTCGGCGGCACCAAAGGGCGTCACGTAATTTTCAACAAACAAAAGTTTGACGATCAAACGAGCCGCCCCCAATCAAACAACCAGAAGCAAAGCCTGCGGTGGTTTTTAACAAAAATCGACCGACTTTCTTGAATTTTGTGTATTTGTGTTAGGACCAGGTGAAGTAATCAGTTGCTCAACCTCTGACGTACTCAGTAAACACTTTATGCCGGCGTTTGATACATTTCTGCATGCAGACATATTTGTGTAGTGAGGTGCTTTGCGAATGTAATTTTAGAGTAAATCCGGGCTGGTGGACTTCAGAAACACCAACAAGACGTCTTCAATAATTGGTAGGAAGTTCATCTACACGCGAGCGGCTTTTAATTTTGTATTGTTGACTTTATCTTTTAAAGTGAAATTGCGGCTCCAAATCTATATCGATTTTTGTGAATCACGAGTTAGTTTGGGTTTTCCAAAACTGCCTTCAATCTAGATCTTTTTTTTTCTAACGAGTCGCCGATCAAATTAAGTTTTTTTAAATTGTTGCTTTTTACAAAAATTATCCGAAGTGGAGCTTCAGTAAATCGTTTCACTATTATCAGGACTCGCATTTTTCAAACATATGTTTTACGCATTTTTGGTAAATACATCCACAAATAACGTTTTTAGTCGAGTATTGTTTAAAATATTTTTTAAAGAAAAATTAAATTTTGAAAGGTGTGGCAACTAGGGATGGGGAAAAATTAAATATTTCGACATATTTATCAAATTATATATCGAAAGCTGTATATTAATACACGATATATATGGAATTATTCCATTTATCGATACATTTAATAATTTTCAAGTTTTGAAAGGACTTTTGGTAAATATTATGAAACGGGGAAGAAAAATGGATGTACATATACAATACACACATAGAACATAGAATGACATAAGTGTATTTGAAGGGACTTAAAAACTCCAGTAGTTATCGAGGTTTAAATTTTGTGTTCTGTTGTGATTTGGCCATTTTTGAAAATATTAATTGCTTAACTTTTTGGTCGAAAGCATTAAAACTTTCTAGGGCCTTCTTTTTGCCTTATATGTATTATAATATTCAGTTCGCTTAATGCAATGCAGTCGCTAGTTTTGAATTTCGACTCTTAATTTCGAAGTTATGTCGATTTGAATATTAGGAACAAACTTTTGGTCAGGTCCGGGAAGTTGGCTACGAAAGTGAAGCACTAATGACGCTACTATGCAAAATCTTTAGTACTCTGTTAGTATTTTATTGTGATTGTGCTTCACACCAGAACCCAACCACACTTTCAACTCGTGAAATATACGGCCTCAGAGTACACACGTGGAAGCTTGACATTGCTTTTCTGTTATAGAAGCACAAATAATCCTACTGTAGCACAAATAATGCTACTGTAGGAAGTATTTTTTCATTGGGATTTTGTTAGGCTGTATTTGACATTAAAACTTAAATCAGACGTTTGCTTCATAAGAACTACAGATTTTCCAAATGAAACACAGGAACCGATGGTTGTATGGTAAATAGAGATTGCACTACTAGGCCTATAGTGCTGCCACCGTGGTGCTTACAAGGAACACATGAATATTTTTTATTTTTACTGATTTTGGGTTAAATTGCCGTATGGTAGTTACAGCTGGCGCAAGTTTATATATTACAGTCCTCTAGAGATGAAGCCAATGATGATAAGAAGATTATCGAACAAATTTTCATATTTCATTTAGAGGATCTGTAGTACTTATCAAGCGAAAGCGTCTGATTTAAGTTTTGGTATCAAATATATCGTATGCCAAAAAAGTACTTTGTCTTTGTACAGTATGGTTATTTATGATTCCATAACAAAAAAGCAATGGCCTGCTTCTACATATGTACTTTGAGGCCCTATATTTTACGAGTCGAAGGTGTGGTTGCGTTCTAGTTTGAGGCACAATGAAGCACTAACGAAACATTGAGTTTGTATAGTAGTGTCATTTGTGCTTCAACAACAAAAAAGCTGTGAACAACTTCTGGATATGTACCTTGAGGCCCTATTTACCAGGAACCGAAAGAGTAGCTGGGTTCTGGTTAGAAGCACAATAAAGCACTAATGAAGCACTATTGATTTTGTATAGTTAGTAGCATCATTTGTGCCTCAACAACATAGAATCTGTGGCCAGCTTTTAGGTATAACCTTTGAGGTCTTATTTCTCAGGAGCTAAAAGTGTGGCTGGGTTCTAGTTTGAAGCAGAATGAAGCACTAACAAAGCTTTAAAGATTGTGTTTAGCAAGGTCATTTGCGCTTTCATAACAATAAAGCTGGCTATGGCCAGCTTCCAGGTATGACTTTGAGGCTCCATTTCTCAGGAACCGTAAGTGCGGCTAGGCTCTGGTGAAACTCTAACGAAGCACTATTGATTTTGTATAGTAGCGTTTCTTGTGCCTCAACAACAAAGAAGGATAACTTTTGAGGCCTTATTTTTTAAGAGCTGAAAATCTGGCTGCGTTCTGGTTTGAAGCACAATGAAGCACTAACAAAGCTTTAAAGATTGTGTTTAGCAAGATCATTTGCGCTTCCATAACAATAAAGCTATGGCCAGCTTCCGGGTATGACTTTGAGGCCCCATTTCTCAGGAACCGTAAGTGCGGCTAGGCTCTGGTGAAATTCTAACGAAGCACTATTGATTTTGTATAGTAGTGTCTTTTGTGCCTCAACAACAAAGAAGCTGCGGCCAGCTTCCAGGTATATACTTTAAGGCCCTATTTCTCAAGAGCCGAAAGTGTGTCTGAGTTCTGGTTTAAAGCGCAATGAAACACTATTGATTTTGTATAGTAGCGTCATTTGTGAATTATCAAGAAAAAAGCTGTGACCAACTTCCAGGTAAGTACTTTAGGGCCCTATTCTCAGGAGTCGAAAGTGTGGCTGGGTTCTGGTTTAAAGCAGAATGAAGCACTAACAGAGCACTAAACAGTGTGTTTAGCAGGGTCATTTATGATTACATAATAAAGCTGTAGCCAGTTTCAAAGTATTTATTTATCGGCAACCATAATTGTGTTTGGGTTCTGGTTTTAAGCACTAACGGAGGACTAAAAATTTTGTTTAGTAGCATCACTAGCTTCACTTGCGCAGCCAACTTCCTGGACGTCTTTTGGTCAACGGTTAAAAATTGAGCTTTTTTATTTACAAAGTCAAAACTTTACTTATCGGTTTGTTAGAAAGCCATTTGAATGCCGATTAAAAAAATATCTTTGCATTCGACATGACTTAAAAACTTCAGTAGTTATCGAGGCTTAAATTTTGCAAAAACTGAATATGGATATTTACAGTCGCAGCTCTCTCATTTTGGGTTTATTAGAAAACCTCTTGATATCGATTAAGATGATGCACTTGCATTCGAAATAAATTAGAAATTCTAGGAGTTATCAACGTTTGAGTCTCTCAAAAATTTGTATTTTTATGTTTTCTTATGATCACTTAGATGGACGAACTAGGAACGAAAATGAGATCATGAAGAGACGTTATGCTAGAAAATGTGGCTTTCGATGGCTCAGAATTGTTAGTGCCAATTTTTGCATTTCTGAAAATTTTCATCAATTGAAAAACGCAAATATTAAAAAAAT
The DNA here is from genome assembly GCA_905333025.2 of Pyrochroa serraticornis. Classification (NCBI taxonomy): domain Eukaryota; kingdom Metazoa; phylum Arthropoda; class Insecta; order Coleoptera; family Pyrochroidae; genus Pyrochroa; species Pyrochroa serraticornis. The sequence continues at coordinate 6,477,827 of HG995155.1, read as the reverse complement.
TTCAGACACTTTTTATGTTCTCATTATTTTATACTGAACGGAACGGAGTTGCTAGTTTTAAATTTGGAATTCTGCTTTTGAAGCTGTGACAATTTGAACTTCACTTTGACCAACGATAAAACATTGAGGATTTTTATTCATCATTTCCAGAATTTTATTATATGCTTATTAGAAAGCCCTTTGGTTGATGATTAAAAGTGTGCTTGCGTGTTCGAAATCGAAATGACTTAAAAACTGTAGAAGTCATCAAAGGTTTTAATTTTGGAAACATTTGTATTTTGTGTTCCTTTATAAAGTACTGGAAATAAATGGACAAGCCGAATCCAGAAACACGATGACACGAAGAAAGTGCTATTTTTGTTGGATCTATATGATTGTGACGCTTTTAAAAATTTTAATCGATAGAAAATATTCAATTTTTATTAGAGTTTTTTTGTGGTTTCATTTTATAATATTCGGTCCGCGTAACGTAATGGGAGTACAAATTTCAGCTTTTTTATTTACCGTCCCAATACTTTTCAAAAAGACGCAAAATGTTGGTTGTGTTTATTTACTTGCGTTATGATTTAAAAATTAAATTGTTAACTATTGGCCACTGAATCCCATTATACATTTCAGTAAATCCAAAATAGTACTTTTGGTAATAAATATAAGTAGTATTTTACTTAGTTTTTATTTATTTACGTAAATTCTTTCATTATTAAATACTCGTTCACTTGATATTTTTGGCAGTCTTGAGCGATCGGTTTGAAGAGTTCGTCTTAATAATGGTAATGACCCAAATTCTCATAAATTTTTTCGAGCATAAATTAAAATTGCTGCGTTTTTGGTTCTTAGACAGTGTTCAGAAACCGCATTCTCAATTTGAGTAATTAGCTCAGACAAAAACGTGGCAATCACCGCGCCGATTCCGGAATTTCCAAAAAAACTTCTACCGCGTACCGCAGTGACTAATTATCTGAAAGAACGGTCCAGGTCCCCCACCCGGTGGCGTTAAACGCAAAGCAAACACCGTCCGAAATGTTTATAAGCACAAGGTGCTCGAAAAACTACAACACGCCACTTTAAACCATGTGTTATATCCGGTTAACCTGCCCAAAATAGCTTCTTCTCCGTCCCTCTACCATCCAACAAACAGCCTCTTCAACGAGGCCCCGGAGCGGACCGGCTTCTCTCTCATTTGAATGGGTCGCGTTCCCTCGGCCCCTTTCGCCACAACAACATTCCAGCCCAGCGACTCCATCGAGGAGTCTATCTACTTTCGTAGTATCGAGAGGAGGTAGTGTTCCGTCGGAAGTAGTGGAGACGTAGTGTAAAACTTCGTGGCCATGTTGGCGGTGATTGTGGTGTTTTTGGTAGTTTCTACCACATCTTCCGAACCTTTATTGCGCACATGTGAACCTATACGAGTAGATTTATGTAACGGGTTAGGGTACAATATGACCGGCATGCCTAACCTCGGTGGCAACGATCTCCAACAAGAAGCCGAATACACTCTCAAATCTTTCTCGCCTTTAATCCAGTACGGATGTAGTTCTCAACTGAAACTCTTCCTGTGTTCCGTTTACGTTCCTATGTGTACGGAAAAAGTCGCGAATCCCATAGGACCTTGTCGGGGATTGTGCGAAAGTGTTCGTTCTAGATGTTATCCGGTGTTGAAGGGTTTCGGTTTTCCTTGGCCCGATGCCTTGAATTGCTCCAGATTTCCAGTGGAAAACAACCACGAACACATGTGCATGGAAGGACCGAAGGATCGAGGAATCGATATCACGGCACCTGTTGATCCTGCTGTCCAGAAATTTGATTGTGACGGAAGAGATGGGTCGGGACCTTGCGGATCCACGTGCGACACCGATGTCATGTTTGACGAATCCGAAAAGAACTTTGCTGAGGTAAATTTTGGCTTTTCGAGTTTTACACCCCAATAAAATCGGATGGGGCAATAAATTTTGACGGGTTGTTTTTTACCAGTTTTGTTGGTGGGTCTTAAATCATTTTTAACTGTAGGTACTTGGGTAAAGTTTCTAAATTTTTCGCCCCTAGAATAGAGCCACATATGTTGGGCCGTCCTGATGAGCGTCGTTATCCATTTTTTCAAGTGTGGGCGGGGGGTATTTACTCTTTAGTATCACCACAACATAAGGATTTATACAGCAACGAGACTTGTACGGCGGCAGCCAGGCCCGGATTATGAACTTTTAGTAATTTACTACGTGCTTTGCAATTAATATTAGTTTGAGAACGATTTTACATATCGTTCATCCCGAAGAAAAATTAAATTTTGGATATTTTGAGCGAAACGGTCTATAATTGTATGTTCTTCAAGAGATAAAACAGTTATATGTGTGTTTACACCTGGTAAACTAAAATGACAGGTTGTAACTGTCTTGTAATTTACTGCGACATACATTTGAAATGAAAGCAAAACTTTAGATTATTTCCGTGAATAATAATGTTTTTGAGGTTCAATCGTTTCTTCCGGATGAACAATATTAACTTCGATTTTAATATCTGTACTTGAAGAGAATACCATTAGAGAGTGGGAATGACAGAATTGATAAATTTGGTTGTAAACTGAGTGATAGAATAATTTTCCAGAATATATCTCTGGTACTATATAGCGGTTGCATGCGACTCCCTGTCAATTTTGTATTTTGAGAATATAGCGCAGGATTCTTGCATGTCGGCACGGTCTTGCAAAGAGACCTAAATTAGGCTGCATAAGTACCTATAATACATAGGGTGATATACCGTGAAGTAATAAAGGTGAATTGGTCAAATCAGCAAAAAATAAGCAACCTATTCTCGGAGGACTCAAATATTGTTTCAATATATTTCAATAATACAAATATAAAATACAAAAAATCATTAAGTGCCTTACCCCCCAAACGACTCTCATGCCTGTCCTGTTATCCCGCAATTCTCACCTGCTAGGAATAGTAAGCATAACGCACATTTGGTGTTATCTGTGTTTACTCGATTTATACGTTGCTTGGGTACATAAACCGCGAAAGAGAATCCAATAAAAAGCTTAATTAATTGGATAATTATATAGAAGCAAAAATAGACATTTAATGTTGAAGTTAACGCTGTCTATGAGATCGGAATGTTGGATAGAATCTTCAAACCAGATCTCACGTCTCAATTCTTAGAAAAATTCGATTATCGACAATCATGGTAAATTTTTTTTAATTAGGAGAGTTGATTGGGGAAAGTGTAACGTAAAATAGTTTCATTAACTCTATTTAATTGTAACTAGGAACTGTTATTTCAAATTTAGATAAAAGCAAGAAAAATATAAGATTGGTGTTAGTGTTAAAAAAGGAGATAAAAATGACTAATTAATTACCTATTGCTTCAAAATTGCTATATAACCGCACAAAAATATCCCATTGCGAATTGGATTGGAATTTGATTGAATGGACTGTATTGAATTTGAGTTGTTTAAATAAAATTTTAATAGACTTGAAACTCGATGAATGGTATACAATTAACTACCTAAGTTACTTTTTAATCAACAAAATGGGACTTAAATTAATTGAATTGAAATCAACTTGACTACTGGAACTTGCAACTTGCTTTTTAAAAAAATGTGTACATATATGCGAAATTCTAATTAATTCAGATATACAAAATTGCTTTAATTCAAAAGTGAAAATAGAATTAATAATTAAAACTGGACTTTAATTAAATTAACGACTTTCAACTTGCATTACTATTAAAAGTGCGTAGGACTGGAATGTAAATCAATTTAATTGATGATTGCGAACTATGAGACTTGAATTGTAAATCTTAATTGAAATATGTGCACAGACTTAATTAGATAGGTAGGTACTATATTCACTGACTTGAACTTTAACTTGGGTAGCAATAAAAATGTGTAGCTAACAAATTTAAATTAATTTACTTTAACTTAATTCAGAATTTTGAACGCCGAGTTCTAAATCACATATGTTTTCAGAATTTGGTTGCTTTGGACTGTTGATTTGCGCGCTTGAACGTCAACTTGTATCGAAATAGAATAGCGTAGATGTATAATTTAAATTAACTAATTGAATTAAATTTAACTTGCGCACTTTTACTTTAGTAGACGTAAGTGGAAAATTGTAATGAAGATTTCGAATCACGAAATCTGTAATGTAACGGTTAATGGCTATTCAAATGCGTACTTTTAATTAATCAATTAATTGGGTCAAAATCTACTTGCGTGCTTAAACTTTAAACTGATTAAAAATTTAATTGCGTAGATGTGGAACTTTAATTAATTTATATTAATTAATTAAATTAATTAATGTGGATTAAGAGTTGAGTTATAAATTAACTTAATTGAATTATGTAGACAGTCAATTTACGAGCTAAGATAAATTTGAATTAACTTAATTATGGTCATTCTGCGTACTTTAACTTGCACAAATTAAATTGAAGTAATGATTCAGAATTACAACACTTAGGTTGTAAGTTATCTACTTTAATTCAATTAAAAAGAATTAATATAAATACATATAACTGAACGATAATGGAAATGTTGATATTTGATTTCAATAGAAGAACTAAGTTTACTTCTAATTTTTAAAATTTCTGGGTCCCATATTTTAAGAAGAAAGTTATAATTTTTTGATTCCTCGACTGATAAAGAATATATGAACTCAAAAGCATGTGGTAACAAAAATACGAAACCGGAAACAATGAATGTACCTTCAATCATTTTACTGAATGAAATTTGTTGCTGGTAAGCTGAAAAGATTTTCTTCTGATTCTTGGGAGACTTGAAACGAAATAAATTTTCAGGATGTTTACATTATCAAAAATTGGTTTAATTTCTTCATTTTAAGGCGATAATATTAATTTCATAAATAAGGTAGCGTTTGGAAATTTGAAATTGTAGGGATATAACAATAATTAGTAATAAATAATTAATTAAAATGATGTAACAATGAAAACATGTCGGTAAACAGAATAATATCAAAATTAGTGGGCGACAAAATTTAAAATCACAAGAAAAGCCATAAATAACCTAATGAAGCAAGACATTTAACTGATTTAAGTTTAGGAAGTCACTTAATAAGCACGAAATACCAGCATGGGTCTTTCGAACTGTATAACTAATTCATTAATTCATCATCGACCCACAGTATAATCCTTATATAAATTTCATTCATAAATTTAAACACCTGAAAGTTGGAACCGTGGTTGTGAGGATTATGTTAATTTGTTGGTTCTCATCTAAGGTGATAGGCAAAGAGTTCGTAGTTAAAAAAATAACAAAAGTTCATGGTAGCAGAAAACAATTGGATCGCGTCAACGACACTATCTTGTTTTTCTTCTCGCTTTTTTGTTTGAGCTTGGAACCATACTTACAGTAGGTCATTTGAAAGTTTAATTAATTTTTTTACTTCCAATACTGCTAAAATTAAAGATGATATAGGGTATGTAGAGAAGATGTTATAGTAGTACAACTTGAAAAAAGTTTACGAAAAAAAAAAAAGTTGGTACAATGGACTTAAAAAATAATGTCAGTAACAACCTAAAAATCATATAATAATCAGAAACTTATGTTATCAAATGTTTTTTTTTTTGTATAACGAGTTTTGTTTATCTTCTCGTAAACAGGCATAACAACGCTTAATATAGACAAATTGACATAACTGGGCCCATTTTTTTCTTTGCTGGAACAAAATATGTTATTCTAGAATCTAAGAACTATTTTTGAAATCACAAAAAAAAAACAAATCAAATTTTAACTTACCATACGCTTCTAAGATACGTAGAGACAATGATATGATGTAGAGAGCACAATAGATACGATTGAGCAAAGGTGCCACTATTGATCGACTATTTAAATAATAAATTTGAATTCTGCGTTAAGGGTGCGGTTTAGTCGCTGTTGCGTTCTGTGTCGCCCGCATGTTTTAAGAAGGTAGAATCAAATTTTACGTCGATGGGGTAAGTACTTTCAAGAACACGGTCAGTTGAATTCTGTCTAAAATTTACCACTGAAATTGTATCTCTATTTTATTTATTGTTTAAGCTGCTGCGACTGCATTCAAAATTATTATTAAAAATACATTATTCTCTAGACATCATCATTGTCTTTGAGATCTAACAAAAAAATCCGGAAGATTCACTATATGTAGTTTTAGAGTCTTTAGAGTCTGATTGAATACATTGTCTTATCTATAACGCTCAGTAAGTGCGCTAGAGAAGATTATATTTTCCTGAAATTCGCTTGTTTCTTGGCGATTTGAATAAAAAGACATTTAGAGTTTATTTCCATAAACAGTTTTTTATGTTTTTTGTTTTGCATTTTTGCAGGTTTGGGTCACCGTTTGGGCGATGATCTGCTTCGTCATCAGTCTTGGTTCGGCCTTAACCTTAACCATAGGTGGAGGTCGCGTCAAAGCTCGTCCTCTGATTAGTTTGGCATCCTGTTACTGTATGATCAGCGCTGGATGGGCCCTTCGTATGTTTTCCGGCCGGATGTCCACATGTCCGCCAACACTTGGCGAAACCGCTCAATCAGACGGTCTTTCTAATGTCAATTGCGCCTTCGTTTTCCTTCTCATCTATTATTTTGGAATGGCAGCGAACGCCTGGTAAGCTGATTGGAAACCGATTTCGATTTCATGCAAACTTCACGGTCTTTTTGACGCGTTTAAAGCCGTGACACTAGAAGCGCTCTTGCATAACGGCCTTAACCGTTGCCGCCACAGAGCTATTTGCGATTTACACACCCGTCAATTGTGCGTTAACAAGAAAACACTTTTAAAAAATATATAAAATTCACAACTTTGCTAGAAGGCGGTGGAGTTCAAGGTTAATCCACGAGATATTTAGTAGGTACTGTATGTAGTGGAAGCGAGATATCGCGCAGGCACTGTATGTAGCGGAAACGCAACTTATAAGTAGATATGTTTTAAATTTTGTGAGTATTCATTATTTGGTCGTTCTTGTTACGTCTGATTTACCAACTTCTTATAAAGTCTGCCCGTGTTTGATTATAAAATTTTTAGAGTGACAGAATTGTTTTGAATGGCGCTATTGAAGTACTTGTTTTCTGTATCAAAGCACCGTCAGTTTATACCTGACTGTCAAAAAGTTTGAAACCTTTTCTTCGCCCTTTATTGTGTTAGGTGCTAAGCTGCTTACTGAAATCTATTTCGTAGACCTATGTTCCATTGTGGTACTGCTGTTCGTTTTCGACGTCGAATAAGTTAATTAGCACCGGGTTTATCGAGAAATTTTAACGACGGACCCGTTCGACCAAGAGACCATGACCGTCATTAAATAGTTAATCCAGTGTAACAGGCAATTAGTGCGTCTGTGTAAATAAACAGTCGAACGGTGGGCAGTAAAGTATAAATTATTAATATTTCTTTTTTGGTAACGAGCACTTCGGCGTCTTTGGTCCATAAATTACGGAAGAATGACCTGTTCGACTGGCTGGAGCGAGGACGAAGCGAACGAAGGTCGAATAGGCGTTAAAAAAGGGGCACGAGCAGAAATGCCAAAGAGAAATTTTGCAACCTCAAAAAAATATATGTTTAAGAAAATTACCTCAATTTTTGAAGAGTTGCGCACTGGACTAAAAAGTGACGTATTGTGTAATCAAAGTTCTTTGTATATTAATCTTCGTGACTGATCTTGATATAATGACACCAGGCTGGTTCAATTGGAATTTTTGTTGGTGCCTCGTTAAGTGCAGATGGAGATGTCTGTCAGTTTCTTTCGAATCTCTTGTCGGATTAAAAAGAAATCAACTTCAAATTTTTCTCCTTTTAGTTCGAACTTTTCCCATCCAGTCCGAACGCAGTATATTTCGGGACTCAAACAGATTGTTGCAGATTATTGAGTGTCACTCTTTTTTTTTTTTTTTTTTTTTTTTTTTTTTTTTTTTTTTTTTTTTTTTTTTTTTTTAAACCCCATTTTATTACAATCTGTCCTATTTGGACATTCAGTAATTTTATAGCAGATTGCTTGACATGTAGGAGCCGGCCCATTGACCTGCTCCTTTACAAATTGCTTAATAAAAAATTAATAAATTCTGTCTCCTATTTAAAATTAAAATCTATTCATTAAGTCTTTAGTGTCAAATCGTCTAAGACGTCTAACAGTGAGTCCTTTACGGAGTTGCGTCACCAGATTGTTTGGATGGGCACTTAGCTTTTTAAAGTAAAACTCGCTGTGATTTTTAATTTCTTGTTTCACGCTCACTACACTCAGATCGCGGCTGATGACTTCATTTGGAACAAACCATGGGGCATTTGTGAGCATACGGAGTACTTTGGATTGAAAGCGTTCAAGAATTTCAATGTTGGAGTTTGCTGCTGTTCCCCAAAGCTGTATTCCATACGTCCAGATGGGTTTTAAGATGACTTTATAAATAAGTAGCTTGTTTTCCAAAGTCAGTTGTGATTTTCTACCTATTAGCCAATAGAGTTTAGTAAGTTTGAGTCCCAATTGTTTCCTTTTTGTGAAAATGTGTTTTCGCCAGGTAAGTCTACGATCCAGATGTATTCCCAAATATTTAGCTTCTTCCTTGTGCTAAAGGCTGATTGTTTAAATATATAGGGGGGCAGCTTTCTTTTTTTAGTGTAAAGGTCACATGTACTGACTTGCTTTCATTTGCCTTTATTCTCCATTTTCTCAACCATGTTTGAATTTTGTTCAGATGATACTGTAACATGTCTGATGCCATTTTTGGTGTTTTATGAACAGCTAGTATTGCTGTGTCATCGGCAAACGTGGCTGTAGTGATGTTGGTACTAGTGGGTAGATCTGCCGTATAAAGCAAGTAAAGCACCGGTCCCAGTACACTACCCTGCGGAACGCCAGATTTGATTGGAAAAAGTGTTGTTTGTTCATCTTGGATTTTCACTAAGAAATGTCTATTCTGCAGGTATGATTTTAGTATACCATATAAGTTATCGGAAAATACCTTTTTTGTTTTGTAGAGTAATCCCGTGTGCCAAACTTTGTCAAAAGCTTGACCGATATCTAGAAATGCTGCTGAGCAGTAATTTTTGTCTTCTAATGCTTGTCGAATTTTTCGCGTGATTCTGTGCACTTGTTCAACAGTTGAGTGTTCTTGTCTGAATCCGAATTGATGATCAGGTATAAGATGTTTAAGGGTAGGTTTCAGTTTCTCGAGGAATAGCTTTTCGTACAGTTTTGCCATTATCGGAAGTAAGCTGATAGGTCTATATGAGCTTGCCTCTTCTGCCGATTTACCTGGTTTTAAGATCATTATTATTTGCGCTACTTTCCACTGATTTGGAAAATGTCGGATTCTATCGATGGCATTAAAAAGTTGTGTAAGGAATTTTAAAGCAATTTTAGGCAGTTCCTTCAGAATTCTTCCCGTTATCAAATCATAGCCTGGCGCTTTTTTTGGATTCAGTTTGTTTATTGCAAATTCAACCTCAGTAATTGTGTATGGTTTGCTTGGTGTTTCTAACTGTCCTGGAGCATCTACGGTTTGTTGGATCTCGACTTCTTCATTTGCTGAGATATTTGATTCATACGGTTGAAATACTTCGGTTAAATGCGCCGCAAATACTTCCGCTTTCTCCTGGTTGCTTTTTGCCCAGTTTCCATCTGTTTTTCTAAGTGGCGGACATGTTCTCTGTGGTTGCTTTAATTTCTTTGTTGTTTTCCACAGTGAGTAATCAGTAGTTTCCGTGGCCGTTAGATTTTTTAAGTACAGTTGTATCGAGTTGTTTTTATCTTCACATAATAACCTTTTTAATTCCTTTACTGCTTTATTGAATTTGGATTTGTCATGAGGGGATCTTGTATTTTGCCATTGCTTTCGAAGTTTTCGTTTTTCGTAGATTTTCTGCTTGATAATAAACGGGCATGTATCTCTTATTACTGTTTTATTGGGTTCTGGGGTAGAGTTCCAAGCTGCCTCATGAATGTTCATATTTAAGTGTTCTACAGCTTCTTCCACGTCGCTAGCGGTTTTTAAGGATATTTGCAAATTCAGCTTTTCATTAATAATATTTCGAAAATTTTCCCAATCTGTTTTCCTTGGGCAAAGCTGTGGGGCCTTATTTTTACATGTAACTTTTGAATTCATAGTGACGATCACAGGAGAGTGGTCTGAAGACAGCTCAAAACTTGTTTCAGCTTGGAAGTAGTTAGTAGAAAACCCTTTAATTACACAGAAGTCGATGAGATCAGGAGTTTTTCTGCGATCTGTGGGCCAATAGGTAGGTTGTCCTGTCGAAATGTGCTGTAAATTATTAGCTTGGAGTGTCTTAAACAGTTCTCTGCCTTTTGGTGTTGTAAGTCGCGAACCCCATTGTGGGTGCTTGGCGTTGTAATCTCCACCTGCTATAAATCGTTGGCCAAGGGTGTTATAGAAATGCTCAAATTGCTCTTTTTTAATAATATGCTTTGGCGGACAATAGATCGCTGCTATTATTATTGGGCCGAACCAGTCTTCTACTGTAACGCTAGTAGCCTGTATATGTTCCTGGCTGTAGTCGTCATGCTGATGGTGTTTTATGGCGTTTTTGATAATTATCGCAGTGCCCCCGTGAGCCTTTCCATCTGGATGATGCGTGTTGTAAATTGTGTATCTTGGTATGTTTAAATAACTTTTTTTTGTGAAGTGCGTTTCTGAGATTAGGAAGATATCTATGTCCTGACTTGTGATGAAATATTTTATTTCCTGGCTATGTTGAGCTAGTCCATTGGCATTCCAATGTACTATCCGAAGTCTATAAGTCATTAGTTGGTAATTTTAGAGACAACTGCTGTTAGCAGATTTAACATAGTACTCATTTGTGTCATAAGTTCCTTCATCATACTTTTTAATTCCTGTATGTCATTTGAATTTTGTTGAGATGGAAGCTGTTGTGGTATTTGCATGTTTGGTTGTGGGATTTGGTTTGGGTACTGTGCTTGTTGGGTTTTCACCCGCATGGAGTCTGCATAGGTTAAAGTTGGTGATGTATGCTGTAGCGATGTGGTGGGGGTTATTTTTTCCTGTTTACTCCTTAGTGATGGAAAAGTCTTTCTTTGTAGTTCCTTATAAACTGCACACCCTCTATAGCTGGCTGGATGATTGCCCTCGCAGAGTACACATTTGACATCGGGGGATTTTTCTTTACGTTGACATTGCTTGGTTGAGTGATTTCCTGCGCATTTTACACATCGAGAGGTTCGATGGCAAAATTTTTTTGTATGTCCATATCTCTGACAGTTTGCACATTGTGCTATTTCTCTTTTCGGTCGTGGAGGACTCAAATTTTAAACTCCATAATTAATACCGAGGAGGGTTTAAAGCCGCTAGTTTTGTTCGGTCGATGGTATCGCTATGATAAATTACCAGACGGTTTTGACACGTGATTGGTTTCCTCCGCGGGGTTCTCAACATGGCCGATCTCGCATTTAAAATTTAAACAAGAATCCAATTAACGATTCCCGAGATGGAAAAATAAGCAACGTTTACTAACCACATCGCCAAACAAAAGACTTTCTTCTTCTTTGGCTCGCGGTGTATATGTAAGTTGGCCGCAAGGCGGTTAAATAGAAAGAGAAACGACCCCGACGCGGTCCATGGCTTCTTCGTGAAAGAGATAGGATCTTGCGGCACAACAACAAATCATTGTTGAGGCCGCGACGGACAACCTGTTGAGAACGGACCTGCTTAACGCCTTGTTAAGGTTGGGGGGCAAAAAAACAACTATGAATATTTTACACTTGTTAGAGGGATCTTGGTGTTGGAAAATTGCGATGGTTTGCAGATCTACGAATTTCTTTTCTATGCTATTCTTTAGATTTTCGGGATGAAAACCAACAGTACCGTTCGTCTAAGGAGTTATTAATTGAGCACAAAAATACAAAAGACCTTTTGTGTTCAATTAATAACTCCTTAGACGAACGATACTGTTGGTTTTCATCCCGAAATTAAGCATAGAAATGAAACTCGTGGATCTGCCCAGTGGCGTCATTTTCGCTTCCGAAGTCCTGCTACTTCCGTGACGTTCTCAAGAAGAATGGACGATTCACTTAATAATATTTATTCGGAGATGGAACTCTGCATGCCAAATCTGAATTGGTTCTGATCCACAAATAAGTTTGAATCCTTATTTATACATGCAATCAAAGGGCGTAGTTAAGTGCCTAATTGATAATCAATGAACTTTGAGGTGAGGACCAGTTCTCGAAAAGCAAAATAACATTATTAAGCGATTATCTTTTTAAGCAAATAGGGAAACAATGCTGAGGGTTGATTATACGAAACTTGGTAGCCCAAAGAACGTTGACCTCTTTAATTTTATTCATTTTATCAGACTTTTTCTCTTTCCTAGATTCTATGTGAGTGTAATTTGAAAAATCCTTAAACAAATAAATCGTGAAGAATTTATTTTTGCTTCGTCTGATGCGATTTCTGAATTTAATTTTTATTGACGAAACAGTGGAAAAAAAAACTTTAAATTTCTGCGCTGTTTTGCTCTTATCGTTGGCTCATAGCGATCGAGCAATCGATGAAAGTAAAACGTTCCGAAATCTTTAAATTTTTGGTCATAATTGGAAATTTGAAATTTTTTATTTACGCACTTAGTTTAAATTTACCACCGTAAAAACCTATTTAAAAGTTGATTAATTAGATGCATTTACATTTGATAAGTCATACAGAGTCAAGTAGGTGGTGGCATTTGAAATTTGCAAAAAAATATTGTACTATACTCTTTTACGAAATACCGAAAATCCTTTCTGAAAATCGGGACATTGAGCTTGAAAATGACATCAGCGAAACCAATTACACCATAAAAGTGATTTTTGTTGACTCAAAGCAATTAGTTTTCATTTCGGCATTTTTGAAAATTCTAATCGATTGTGGTAGAAATTGAAATTTTTAAGATGTTCAAATTTCGGTCGAAACTGAAAGTTCGAACATTTCTATTTATACACTTAAGAGTTTCGTTTTACTATCGTGAGAAATCTATTCAAAAGTCTTTTAAATTAATGTATTTATATTTGAAATGTCTTATAAACTCAAGAAGACGTGGGAGTTTGAAATTTGTAAGAAAAGATATTTTTGTACTCTTTCACGAAATACTGAAAATCCTTACCGAAAATAAATGGAAACATCACGAAAATTAGAGGAACGACAATAGTTAATCAGGAAATGCTATTTTGGTTGACTCACAAGAATTGATTTACATTTTAGAATTTTTCAAAACTTTAATCGATTCAAGTAGAACTTATTTTTCGAAAATATTAAAAATTTTTGATGAGTATTTTATTTTATTTTATTCTAACCTATTGGATTCGTAGAGCACAACGCCCCAATCAGATTTTGATTTAAAAGCTTAATTCCGAAGATTCAATTTGAAGTTCTCTTACTTCAACGGTAAAAAATTGAAGGTATTTATTTAAAGTTCGGATATTTGTTTTTTACTTTTATTAGCAAGCCCTTTGGGACTAAACAATATAATATAATAAATTCAAAACGCTATTTGAAATCTTGAGACCTAAAGGTATGTCCATACATGTATTTGAATGAGGAACACCTGTAATCAAGAACAGTTTTGAAATTTAAAACCTTTGTTGACACTACTTGCCCCTCTTCGTTTAAACCTAAAAAAGCCAAAAGCAAATGTGAACAATCCAGATAAAATAATCCAAATTTTTATTTCTGAAATTGTTGCTTTCTCTTCTAATTTTGATGTAACATCTGAAAGCTCAAATGTCCACAAACTAAAACAAAATAACGAAACTTCAATTTTATTTTCAGATAACTCCGGTAAATTTTCCTTCAGTAGTAGAAGCGTTGAAGGATCATTTCATATATATTGTATATGTTTCATTCATATACAATGGTAGAGATAAAGTTCTTGAAACTCGATTAGGATATTTGACAGTAATGGAAAAATTTGACAAAAAAAGACCAAAAGAAAGAAATATGTTACGATATCGGTGTTCGACCTGGAAATTTGATGCTTGTGATCAATATCTTGGTAAAATTAGGTTTCAGGTGCAATTTTTTTATTATTTCTCAAGGTGTATAGCGACTTATTGTGCCCACCTGCTGCATATTCAACAAAATATTCTGAAAGCCCGTAAGAACCTACGCATTCTCTATGCCGATCATGATGGCCGGCAAAGCTTCAGAACACTTAATATTTTTATAACGTTAATAAATCGGCCTGTTGCGTGCCACAAACGCACCATTACCATGCCGTGAATGTCCCACGGATATCTATGAACATGTTTTAGTAGCCATTACGGATTGTTCGAAAATGGGAATTTATTGTCTCCAGTAAGGGTCATAAAGGGTTACCGGTGATGGTTGTGGGCGCCAGTTTTGTCATAACAATTTCGTATCAATTGCATGCTATGAAATATCTACAATTTATCTAAATTGATCATTAAAATAGTTGCATGTTACAAGAGAAAAAGTTTAAAATTATATATAAAGTGTTTCCTAATTTAATTGACCAAGTTGAGAGCGGACTAAATATTAAAAAAAGTGGTTTAGAAAAAAATGTTTAGGAGCAATTTGAAATAGATAGTTCGATTTCTTTTTACATTAAAAAAATTATTCAATTATTTCTTTGCCAAAGGCCATATCACTTTTTTTATTTTTCAATGTTAATTATAATAAGTACTATGTAGCTATTTTTTTCTCATTAGCGCTAATTGCTAATCATATAGTGCACAAAGCTGGGCCAAACACGAAAACACACTGTATATGGAACCTAGAGTTTCGACCATTTCGCTCAGCACTTTCATCCAGATTTTTCTAAATTCTGCCACTCTACTTATTGTTGTAAGTAGAGAAAAAAAACATAAAATGGAATAACGAAAAAATTAGGGGGATAGGAAATCATGTTTTCAAAGCAATCTAAGAAAGAAATAATCACGTCTTATATTTTTTGCATAATTTTTTGAGCTGAAAAAGTTTATAAAAGTATAATTTGGTTCCAATTAAAAATTTAAGCCATTATTATAACAGGTAATCGCACGTTTTTTTTTTATAACATATAAGTAGTATAGAGAAAACTTGAAACAATCGAACGAAACTCACGTGGAGGAATCTGACTACATCTTTACATTAAATTTTTTTTAGAAAATTGGAGAATGTTGAATAAAAGGGATGTAAGTTACGCTTTCTAAACAAACTATTGTAAAAATAGGAAAAATTGTTTATTCCAATGGCAACGGAAGTAGTAATAAGACTAGGTATCTGCGATATTATATGTTGGTGTTGTTGGTTTGGTATTTATATTAAGAATTGACAGTGAAATAGAAATGTATTGTAAATTGTAAAAAATAGAAACAACAGGGGGAAACGTATACAAATAAATCAAACATTTCCTTCAAAAATCGTAGCAAAATATATAAAAAATGGCATTTTGTTGTGGAACCACCTTAGGACGTATTTATTATTATTATTATAATTTTTTTGGTAAATGCGAAAATAAGTTTCATTACATATAACTCGTTTTTCTGATTAGTTTATATTATAATTTATTTATAGGTTTAGAAAACAGGAGTAACTTACGTTATTTTCACTTTAGAACCCCCGTAACGGACCAAGAATTCCGTACATTTTGTCATCGCTTCATATTTTAAATTTTGCGCCAAACTCAATTCGTACGAAACCGACGTTGGTCGAGTGCGTCCGAGTCGTTGCACTTTTCGTTATGGTGCGATGACTGAACTCACTCCATCTAGCGGAAAGGTTTACTTAAAAAATACGGGCCTTTGTATTTAAAAATTAAAATTGAATATAAACGAGTCAACTGAATACAAATTTTTTTACGTAGCTAAATTTGGTTTACTGGTTATGTTATAAATATATCCATGGAGTTGTAACTGTGTATTAACCTTACCGAACATAACATCAATAACGACAATTTTATAGCTTTTTCAGGTCGTTTCTTTAATGAGCGTTATTGTTAGTTGCCATTGCGTTAACTACGGCAATTTATGAACAGCAACCCTGCGGCTGCACAAAGCGTTTAAAAATTATGTTTATAGATACCTACTTGTTGCTTTGATTTAATTCAAGGAATATAAACGCCTTGCAGTTCAGATATAATTTATACTTCAATATAATTCAACATTTAAGTACAATGGTTAAGGGTGCGAATCAAAGTTTGACAGCTAACGACTTGAAGCGTTCAATTCTTGAAACTATACTTCAGTTCTCATAAACTGTATTTCGAGTATTTTCACAGTAGATGGAGCCACTATCGCAGCTCTCAATTATTTAAAACCAACACTAGGCCAACGAATTAATACTTTGGACTTGTTAGTAGAAACATCACGTTTTTTAATAAGAATACCTGCTAGCTGATTTTGAAATATATGGATCAGGGGTATTTAATTGATCAACTTGAGCTGGGGAGCTTTGCTTAATTTTTCTAGGTATATTGCATTTTTTTTTCTTAATTCTAGCCTGGCGTTGTAAACGTTGCACTTATTTACCCTTTCTGAGGTTCTGGGGTGCTCGTTTTGCTGATTTGTTTTGTTTAACTTTTTTTTCATATGTGTAATTTTTTCTAATTTGTACCCTTTTAAAATCTTATGGTTTTCAATTATCCTCAATAACCAATTTTTTTTTATAAGCTCTCTACTCTTTGGCACAACCTCAGAGTCCGTGCAATTCTTTCGACTTAACTTTTCTAAATGGATTCCAGACATAAATCGGTTGAGGAAAAGAAAAGTAATTTGAAAACTCCATCAGCTTTTCTGTCATGCTTCAACAACGAGGGTAACGATTTATAAATCGGTTCATAAAACTCCGTTATTACTATTATTACTGCCCCGACATAAACCTGTCCGTTTCGTTTATCTATTTTGGTCCAAAAATATAAAGTTCCTCCCGAATAATGGCCCGTTTACTGAACCCCATAAACAATAATCCCCCTTGTCCCTTTTTGGTGTTTGGATAAGGGTCGTGTTTTTTAACAGTTTTATATATTTACAAACCATCCAGGTTAACGAGGGCCCAACATCTGCCGCTCCTTCATCACTAAGAACCATCGCAAGTCATCGCCTTTGACAGCCCATGGTATTTTCCCAATCATCATTATCATCGCCATAATCGATCGCGTGATGTTCAACAACAGAACCGGCCCTCCACCCTCTCACTCCGGACCCCCAAAACTCGCGGCTGTGTGCTGTGAAAATAAATATTTACTGGAAGTGAAAATACACGGAGGCCATGTGCTGCAAGTCATAACCCGACCAAGCCCAATTCGACGATAACGACACGAAAAAGGGTGGAAATAGTTGAATTGGCTTAATAGTTTTCCGTATAGAGTCGAAATTGTGCACTTTTTTTTATTTTTATGGTTAATTTCTAAATATTCACATTCCGTTAGTCTTTTCGGACCAACTGTACGTGAAGGTGGGTTTGATTCTTGTGTGCGTGAACGCAATCTAGTTAAGAATGAGTCAGGTACAAGAATTCCAATGTGTTCAGGCCGAGTTGGCTGTTGCGTCACGGAACAATGGAGCATCTTATTAACTCTGGAAAATTGTTTTGGTTGTTTTTGGTTGGGTTCTTGGTCTCTTCGACGACGACTCGTCCGTTCTCTCGTAAATCCGATTTTAAATGCACCGATTTGGATGGTCTTTGGAAGAACAAGACCGGATTTGGTTAGTTAATGAGATCTGGGGAATTTTGGAAATTCGCGTGGATAATCCTATCGATGGATCTCTTTGGATTTATGGATTGTTTAACAGTTTTTTTTAAGATATGATTGGTGTAAACACGAAAGACGTAAGACATTCCTTGGATGCCCGAGTAATTCGTAATATATTTTTATCTTCTTGATTTTTAACATACATATTTATATTTTTATCGTTTGGTTTTGGTTGCATAATTAAGAAAAATCTAGGTATTCCAAAGGAATGTGTTAAATTGTTGAATATACTTGTTTATGGTTTTTAGTATCTCATAAAACACTTTTAGTTGTGGTTGCGCATGGACAATCAAGCCTAGTGGGCCAACCTAAACTTTCTGGTCACACCTGACTGTAATTTTCTTAAAAGCAGTGGCGTACTATAGCAGGGGCCTAAGGAGCATAGGCTTCAGGCGCAAAGCTTTAAAAAAGCGCAAAAGTTTTGGGATTCGTTTTTCCTTGATTTGTGATTTAAAAATTTAATTTATTTTTCATAAACCAAACAGTGCAAATCTCTTTGTGCTTCTCTCAACACTGACAAACCGAGCCTCCCTAAAACGTAACCAGCAACACGAATTGCATTGGAAAATGCTATTTTCTTTGGCTCAAAATAACTTTGGCATATTTGAAAATTTTAATCGGTTGAATGTGCCTGATTTTTTGACGAAAATTTTCTGGCCATTTTTATGGGGTCATATTATAATACCGAGTTGCCAGTTTTAAATTTCTGGAGCAAATTTTTGGTCAATGGTGAAAACTGAGCTTTTTGTTTACAAAGTCAAAACTTTTTATTCAGTTTGCTAGAAAACCCCTTGAATGCCGATTAAAAAGATGTCCTTGTATTCGAAATGATTCTATAGTCAATTCATCGAGACCAAGGATTGAGAACCCTTTACGTAAAATCGGACAACGTACCGAAAGTAAGGAGCTGAATCAGTTGAAGACATTTGTCAAGATTTTACGTAAAGCTCTTGGCTAAGAATAAAGCATTCAGTCTACGATCGGAAACCAATCAGAACGCGCGTAGCTAGTTTCACGTGATCATCACGCTTACTTAGTTGTTTTGACGCGGTGCCTACTCTCGATGAATTTACTATAGTAGTTGTCGAGGCCTATATTTTGAAAAAACTTTAATTTTTGTGTTTTTTTTTTGTGAAATATTTAAAGTTCATTGCTTAATTAGACAAACCAAAGACCAAACCGAAATCACCGACACGAATTTTACTGGAAAATCTATTTTTTGGTTGGCTCAGAACGATTGGTTTTTCGTTTTACAATTCTTATTTATAGTTGCAGCTCTTTTATTTTGAGCTTATTAGAAAGCCCCATGAGTGTCGATTAAGATTCTAATTTATTTCATTCGAAATAAATTAGAAACTTTAAGAGTTATCAACGTTGCAGTCTCAGAAATTTGTACTTTTTTGTTCTCTTATAATGTTGAATTAAATATTGAAAATCCGTTACTTAGATGGACGAACCAGGTACGAAAATGAGATCAGGGCGACAGGTTAGATAATATTGTTTTCGATGGCTCAGAATGGTTAGTGTTGATTGTTGTCGAAAAATTTTATCGATTGTGATAGAAAAAAAATATATATATCGAAATTTTTCCAGCAACTTTTTATCGTCTCATTTTATATTCTTGAGTTCGCTTAACACAACACAGCCGCTAGTTTTAAATGTGGACTTTTTCAAAGTTATGACAGTTTGCATTTTACACTCTGATAAACGGTAAAAAAATGAGATTTCATATTAACTATCTCAAAACTTTTATTTTAGACTTATTACGAAGCCCTTTAAATGTCGATAAAATAATGCCCTTGTGTTCGAAGTGACCTAAAAACTGTAGAAGTTATCGAGGTTTTTTAAAAGGGCGCAAAATACCAGCTTTTCCTCAAATTTGCAGAGTAGAAGAACAAATTTTATTATTAAAACTACTACTCGAAAAACATAATGTTCTTCCATTATTTAAATTTTAATTTAAAACCATAATGTACTCTTAGTGGTAGTATTTTATAAAATCCTATTTTCTTAATTTTTTCCTTACCACTTAGCATTTTAAAAACTTAATATTTTCTTTTAGGTTTAATAGTGTCTCAAATACTGGACCGGAAAAACTTTTCATATAAAATGCTGTTTTAATTAAAAGAATATTTAATATTTAACTGGATTGCCAGCCATGAACGCACATTGTAATGGTGTTTTGGACTTGCACTTGTGGAAGGTATAAAGAAAATTTGAACATAATGTCAGAAACCTCATTATTTAAAAAATTAAATGGTAAACAGGAGCATGAAAATGAAATTAGGAACTCATCGAAAAGAAACTATATAGGAGTTGTGAACAAAATCAAGCAACAACTAAGTTATGACTATTTGTAATATCAAAAAATGGCATTCGAGCTGAATATTGGACCTGTTCATGTTTTTTAACTTTTTCCAAGTTTCCCTAGAAATACAAACAAGAAAACCCGATATTGAGGTTATTTTTGCCGTTCTTACGTTTAACAGAGGTACGTGCGTGCTAGTTAAAACTTTGTTTAGCGAGTTAATACACGAAATTCAGGGAATTTAGTAAATAAATAAGTAAATTTTAGAAATTAGTGGAAACTTTAACGGGTGAAACCGACTGTTGGTTCTTCACTTGAGATGCTGAAAATTATATTTGCTTGTTTGTAAGTTCTAAGTAAATAACTTTTAATTAAAAAACAAATAAATTTAGTTTCTAACAACATATTTATTATTTATAGTCCACTTTTTAACACAAAAGCTATAAATACTCTTTAATCCGCGAGTTGAGGTTAAAACAATAAATATTTTCATTATAAATCGATAAGATTAACATCATAGTTCCTATTGGTTGAAGAACGCCATTGACCAAAGATCAAATCAAATTTCTGTTGCTACATTAAAGAACTGGCTCTCCTCTTCTCCAACGTTTCACTCAACGATTATTTATTTAAACAAAATAACAGTTCAGTGCTCCCGCATACAAGAACCTCTTGTCTCCGCCGATAACCAAACAGGCAATCCTGTCAACAAGGCAGGTGACTTGTCAAGATAAATATTTAAAGTCCGCTACTCCCTGAATTATCTTTACATAACGACCCGTTTATACCTACAACATCTCCAATACCTACCGTGCCAAACGGAAGTTGTAAATGATCGATTATCAAGGGATTACGGCATCCCGAAGATAAGAACCGATAACGGCACCAACAAAAGTGATATATTGCAAAATCGGCGCCTTTCATCTCGATTGCTTCGGTTTTTATTTTGTTGAATTTGGAAGTTTTTTGACGATGAGTTAATTTTTTTTTTTTTTTTAGGTGGGTTTGTCTCTGCGGATGGTGGGTGGCGCGAGTTGGACTCTCCTGGAGTCCGGAAAAATTGAGGAGTTTAGGGTCCATCCTGCATGTTTGCGCTTGGGGACTTCCAGCGGCCCAAACAGTGGCCGCTCTGGTGAGAAGAGACGTCGATTCCGATGAACTCACAGGTGAGAAATGTAAAACCAACTATAAAAAGTCTTGCAGTGGCATTCGTGACGTGAGTCCAACTGGGGTGCTTATAGTAGAAACTAAGTACCTTTTCACATGGAGCGTATGGCCAGGCCGTGCGCGACGTATTCCTTTCATATTCATGTCGTATGTAACTGATGGGATGATCCTATTGTGATGTCGGCAAGAAATAGAATACTTGCTGTGACTTTGCTGATAAAGCGAAGTAGAAAAAAGAAAAAAATAAGATTAGATTATGGGTGCAGTCTATTGTTAGTAAAAGACTTAGTAGGTGCTTTTGTCACCTTATATTCTATATTCTTATATCTTATATTCTAAATGAATGTTTTGATTATTTTCGTACGTCGATGAAATCGTTTGACGAAACATAATAATAAATTTTAATTATTACTTAAAAATCAATGATCAAACTCGGTTTCGGAATAAATTATAATTAACAGGACACGCATATTTAACTATAATGGTAAAAAATATATTTCCGTTGAAAAATATGATTTGCATTACTTTATCAGAATACAAATGATTATAACATTCTTTTATATGGCGAAGGTGCCATTATTGCAACCTCATTGTGGTGGTGCACGACTGCTATGATAAATCTGAAGCGAAATGGTGAACTGATCATACGCGCTCCATGTGAAGTTACTGTTACCCATTTAAACACACACATGGTACTTGGATATTTGGTTATACGTTTTGATGATCTGTCCTGACCATACGCTTCATATGAAACGGGACTAAATTGTAGTCGAACATCCCAATCATTGTGTATGGATTATAATTAGAACAACGGCGGTTCTGATTTGTTTAGTTCCGGTATAAGAAGTCAAGATACAGCCGGTCCTTTGGTTATAAGGTTCACTACGACAATATTTCGTTTTCAAATGCTAAACAACCGAAGCAAAGTCTAGAGCAGCATGTTATAATTTTAACGTTTTAACGTTCTCTGTCATACGCACGGGGCGTCATAGATACCACAATGCATTCTGCCGTAGGAAACTCCAAAATATTTCTTACATAAATTTAAAAGTATTAGAATCAATTTTGCTCCGACTGATGATTTGCATTATATTTAATGATTTAATGATTTGCAATCATTAACTAAAATCACCGAGAAACATTAAAACTTCAATGGTTTCTAAAAAATAAATGTAAATGGGACGGCACAAATTTTGGGTAAAGGTGTTGCTGCAGCTATTAAAACATACTTCTATATGTTTATTGTCCTCAAAATACTTGTTCTTTACAAACGCCAACTAAGCTTTTGAAAAGCACTTTACATTCCGTGGCTTTGACCTACAAGAAATTATCATACAACGTCTCAGTAAAACAACTTACAAAAAAAATAAAAGTGGCAGTACAATAATTAAAAGAAGCAAACTGAGATTTCTTATAATATCTTTTTAAAATGTATTATTCATATCGTGGACAGGACTCTTGATTGGCAGGAAGACACGTGAAATGAGTAAGACCCAACTCATGCAAAAATGAACACCTTTGAAACTGGAGCTTAATCGAAACCATATTGGCAAATCTTCTTGGCGCCCCAGCTGTCGCCCCCGTTTCGAGTTACTCGTCGAGGAGTCTATACGTCCGGAACTAGTTTTTGTTGAACCTAAACAGCTCCGGTTCAGTATCTTCTTGTAGTCTGAGATATAGCCATCGCGGTCGGCAAGGAATGCCAACATCGTCGATTTAGCGCATATTTTAAACGTCATTGTTTTTCTCATTATTTACACTAAGTGGGAGTCGCGTTTAATGGTCGATGCACGTTTCGATCCCCTTCTGGTCATTTAATGCGGTTTCCTGCAGTTTATAACCGAGGCGTTACCTGCACGTTAGTAATTTAATTTCCAACGTCTATTTCGATTTTATTATCGTTCGAAAATACCAGCAGGGTCGTGACACCAATCCGATCAAAATTTGCGTCTCGTCAACCGGTCTCGTTTGTCCAAAGAACTTTTGTACTTCTTCTTCCAAAATAGTAGAGTGCTCGTTCTGAAAAACGATGCGTGAAACCTGCAACGAGATGCTGAATGCGGCCGGTGGTCTATTTTCACACAGCTCTATGTTTTAATTTTATCTAAATTTTTCTAAAAAATCTGATTCAAATGCCATCGCTATCCAAACAGAATTCTTCATATTTTATAAAAGTGAAATTTTTTGATTTCCGCAACTGAGGTAACAGCGTGCATAGCGAAGTGTGCCGAAAATAATTAATTTTTAGATAATACAGAACTAAGGAAACTTCGATTTAAAATCCTATACGTTTCAATGGTAGCAATGGTACTACAATATCGAAGCTTTCCCGTGATATCATTAGTTTGATTTTACATATCGTGCCCGTGCGCATTTAACAATTTTTGTGTGACTTACGAATTCAGAATCCAATGGGCATACGCATCACATCTGGCTATATTTGCATTTTAAAGTCAAGATACAAGCGGCTTTGCATTCTACTAACAGTTCTAATGATCTTGATAACAGCGTGGGCGGAGGCGGTGTCCTTGTTGGTTTAAACTTTCGAAATTTTGGTGGTCTCTGGTTGTGGTCCTGATTAACGATGCGGCAAGTCCATGGTCTACTCGACTGTCACCAGGCCCTCGTCGCAACAAGAAAGAATCGGTTCGCATGCAAAACAGCTGCCCTCTGCAACTCGACCGGCTTTGTCCGGACCGCGCCTCCATTATTCACGAGCCGAGGCCGGCTTCAATAAATTTTGCGATCGAAATCTCATGAGACAGCACCAGAGGATTCGCGTTCCCGAATTCCAACTCCCCGGCTAGCTCAAAGAACCCTGTTCCGTCACCACTACCCTCCGACTTGTACAACCTGTGGTCTGCAGAAGTACTGAAACTTACCGATTTATGATTGTGGTAAATTATTGGTTGCCTACATTCTTTTTTTTTATTAAATTCCTATAGTAAGTACAATATGTTCTGAAAATGGATAATAAGTAACTGGAGCTTCTTAAGATACACGCCAGGAATATCTTCCAACGAACCTTTGAGTATTTTGCGGTACTAGATTTCTAACCTTACAATAGGTAAGTCGTAAATGTGTCAATCACATCTTTGAGTCTCCAACGTTTTAATGGACGTACTTCATTCGTGTTATAGTGTACTAGTGGTCTACTAGCAAGTATATTGGGGTGTGCACTTATTCGATTGCTGTATTTTCTTTGATTGAAGGTACTTGGAGGTCATTTTCTATTGATGATGAGGTGATATACCACGGGACAATAACCATGAATCTTGTTTTGGAAACGTTATAGAATGTTGATGTTAAGAGTTGCTGGTTGTTCCTCACAGTTGGATGCCATAGGTTTGTCTTATCGGCAAGCAGTTTCTTTTTGAGTATTAGCTGGGGGTTTCTATCAATTAACTAGTAAATTTGCCTAAATCTTAATTCAAGTTATTTACTTTTGGCGAATATATGTTATTGCAAGTTAGGCGTTAGAGTTAGAGATAAGGAATTGGTCCCCATAACTTTCCTGTGGTACGCCGGCGAAAGCTTGTCGAATATTTTGGAGATTATTGGTAGCAAACTTATTAGCTTCTACAATGTTAATTCTACAAGCTTTTTTGACTATTTGGTATTATAACAGTTTGTTAGACTTTCCAAAGTGTCCAACTTTTAGAACCACATTCAGAATCTCCTGCAAAGCTTTGAATCTCGTAATTGAACAATCTTGTAGTATCTTACTAGTTACAAGAGAGTACCATGGTGCTTTTTTCGTATTTATGTTCATGATTGTATTTTTAACATAACAAACTCTAATTTTTTTGATCCGTAGGACCATTTGTAATGAAGTAGCTAGATAATCACTAATCTCGTTGTAATCTGTAATGGGCTTTGCTGCATAGCGTTCAAATACTTTTGCTGAATGATCAACAAAGTCTGTTGCATTCTCTTTTTTGTTTCGTGTTTATTTTCCGGAAATATCTTCAGAGTTGTGACCTTTTAATTTTCTTGTCGCCTTAGTCTACAGCTTCAGTAGGGGTTAGAGAGCCTAAATAATCTTGAACAGTTTCGTTTCTAGTATCCGGAAGTGATTTCTTCAGCTCCTTACTAGCTCTGTTCACTTTAGATGTATCGTTTTTGCTAGTTGGGTTCTGTCATTTTTTGCGTAACTGTATTTCCTCTATTATTTTTTATCTAGTTGTAACTGGAACATCATCTGTATAAGTTGAATTATTGTTATCGGGAGTTGCAGCCCAGCAGTCTTTTGTAGAGTTTCGGTTATCTGATATACTGCTAGGTCAATTTATTGGGAGGTTCTAAAAAAAATGCATGTCTAGATTTTCTCGAAGCTATTCCCAGTTTGTTTTATAGTTATGTAGAGTAGGTAGTCGTATGTTGGTTCGTGGTCTGATGATAAGTCAAGGGAAGATTCTATCTGAAGTTGTTTTTCATTGACCGTCTTTCGTGCCCTAGAACGGGGGTTCTAGGTGACCATAATTTTCAGATATTTGCCATAGTTGGGATTGTATTTAATTTATGAATGCCCTACGTGTTCTTAGGAAACGTTCCTTTAACATATTGTCTGGTCAACCACACATTGTTTTAGTGAATTATTGTAGTGGTTACGATGCAAAGTTGCCTCGCCGCAAAACCCGCGAAATTCCGCCGCAATATCGAATTTACATACTGAACTCGGTCCCTATTGTTCCACCGTGCCGCTAAATTGCCATCGCAGGCTCATTGAAACGTCAATTAATCCCTCTTAATTGACAGTTATCCGAAATCTAACTTGCATTGTTTTTTACAGGCACCTGTTACATCGGCAATCGCAACTCGACGACGCTTCTCGCCCTCGTCCTCATCCCCGTTCTCATCTACTTAATCCTTGGCATCCTCCTTTTGATCTTAGGTTGCGTCTATGTTATCCGCAAGCCTCGTCCATCCGCTGCCGCTCCTTTAACTGCTGCCACGCCACGCAAAGAAAGTGATTTTTTGGGAGCGATCTGCACTTTGTACGTCATCCCAACGTTATGCGTCATGGCCAGCATCTACTACGAGTACAACAACCGGGACCAGTGGTTGAAGGGTGAAAAGAAACCGGCGTTATGGGCGTTTTTGTTACGACACTTGATGTCGCTTTTTATCGGCGTGAGCACGGTTTTCTGGATATGGTCGATGAAAACGGTGACGGCATGGAGAGGTGTTCTAAGGAGATTGGGCCCGAGGAAAGAGTTGCCGATTAAAGTGCAGACGTTGCCAGTTTTGCGATATGTGCCGCCTCATACGAGCGCGGCGAGTAACTTGAGTACCAGCAGCCGTCATTCGACCAGATCTCATCCCCATCGAAAGCCACGGGTGCATCATCTCAGGAATGGCGGAGAAACCGTCATTTGATTGTTATAATGTTATAGGGAGTTTTTATTTATTTGGAGCGTGTGCTTTACGGACTAGTTACGTCCGCTGGAAGTGTCAAAACTGTAAATATGCTGTGATTTCAAGATATATTTTAGTCAAAATTGACATTGCTGACGAAATCTCCAGAATTTTCTGCAAAGCGAAATCTACACCTAGTCATCGCGCCGTCGAGATTTGAAAGTGGGATTTTTCCAAATGTCAGATGGGTAGATAAAGTTGGCAACTGCTGGATTATGTGTATAGCTAGTCTTGTAGTAGTCAACATTCGAAAGCAGGAATGCCGCCATTTTGTGAAAATGGCGGTTATTCTAATTAAATATATGTGACTACTCTTGGATTTTGCTCTATTTCATAGGAGAGGGCTACGATAGACTTACCTATGCTTTTCCTAAGTTCCACTTCAACGCGTATTCCTTATATAGGTGCCTTATTTTGTTGAATGTATGTACATAAAAGTGCCATTGCGTATTAACCAGAAGATTTACAATATCCGTCTGAAAAGAGGGATTCTTGTAAATCTGGCTGTACCTTTTGATAAATGTATTTTAACTTTAGATTTTTATATAAATTATAGATCTTGACATACTTGTAAGTATATTTATTTAGTTTCAGATGTGTAAATTTGTCTAAATATTGTGATATGTGTTCTAGATGTATGACTAGTACTTAATAAAGTGCATTTTTAGTAGACATGTAGTCTTTATAAACCAATAACTCGAATTCGACAAACGATAAGAAATTATGTAATTATTTTGATAACGACTCCTACCTAAAGATAAGGCAGTGTAGCTTTCAATTATATAAATATGAGTAAGCTTGGCTGTCTAACCGTTCAGGCGCGTCATTTGAGCATTGCTCTGTTTCAATTCATCAATTCCAGACTGTCAACAGAAGCCTAAAGGTACAATCGACACCATTGGAAATGTCCACCTAAAATAGGCTGGGTCGTGAGAAAACGCTCAAAACTGCTCTTAGAAGTGTTGCAAATTTCTTAATGATTAAATGTATTCATATCAAAAGAAAATTTATTTACCTTAGTGTTATAACCAGTCTTTTT
The DNA here is from genome assembly GCA_905333025.2 of Pyrochroa serraticornis. NCBI lineage: Eukaryota > Metazoa > Arthropoda > Insecta > Coleoptera > Pyrochroidae > Pyrochroa > Pyrochroa serraticornis. Next base: position 6,450,223 of record HG995155.1, on the reverse strand, counting down.
TCTGAACTGACGGGATTTCGGTGACAATTTTTCCTGTCTTTGCGACTTTGTCCTTAACTTTTTCAATATATATTGAAAGGTTTCTGGCTCCATTCGCAAATATTTAAAGAAACGATCTGGATAGTTCTTTAATTCTTCATATAGAGGATTAACTCCACCCAAAGATTTCCGATTTCTATTTATAAGATGCACAGCATACTCTCTTTCAGAATTTTTTTAAAGTTGATTAAAGATATACCACTTTACAGCATTTGAACAGAAATAATCGTTAACACTGTCCGACATTTCTGCAACGACTAGCAGATGTATCGAATCTCCGTTGTACACGCCTATAAGCGAGTATATCTCTATGCTCTCTTCAATCATTAAGCTATCATCGATCATCACAGCTCCGTTGTTCACGTTTTCATCGGTGGAATATCAAGGAACTTTTGTGTTGCCGTTGCTTGTTTCTGAAAATGCTCCACAAAGTTTCCAAAAGTTTTTCTATGTTTCATCAACAAATGATTATCTCTCCTTGTTGCCTGTTTCCATTTTGGGGGAGGTAAACTTCAAAAGGAAATTGGCAACATAGGGAAGCAGTGGAAAAGTGGACGCGGTTCATGCGTCTGATCAGTTGTTAGCATTTCAGGGTACAAAGAAGTTCAACTTCCTTTAAGTGGACGAATGAGCTTGTGGTTGAATCCATTGAAAATTATAGACTTTTTGAGTGTTTATGGAACTAAAAGAACATAAAGCATAAATGCAGAAACGCAAAACATGATGCCAGGACGCACTAACTGAAAAAATGGAATTTATGCCAAATAAATGAAACCAATTATATTAGAAAATATTATTTTCGTTGGCTCAAAATGATTTTGGCATTTATGAAAATTTTCAATTTTTAGGACCTTTTATAGTTTTATTTTACAATACTCAGTTCGCTTAAAGCAACGCAGTTTGTAATTTGGACTTTTAATTTCTAAGTTATGGGAACTTGAATTTCAATTTCACCTACGATAAAGAATTAGAAAATACATTCATTTCTTTTTTGAAAACATCGAGACTGACACTAAATTCCAGATGTGTCCATGTAAAGTAATAGAACAGCGCCAAGCTGAGAAATGCTTTAATTTGTTTTATTGCTTCGTGTATCACAGGTCGTCAGGAAATGAATAAATGAATTAAATAAATGGGAAATGGGCGCAAATGCAAATATTTTAAGAGTGACAGCACTCTGCGTGTTTTTGGTTACAGAAAAAAACTACCTATTTTTCAAATTCCTTCGTGCCGATTATAAAAACGGCAATAAATTGTCTATGTAACGAAACCAAAAACAACATGTAAAATAATTTTAATTTATGCGTTAAGTGTACATAAACTTGAACAACTTTCCAAAGCTCGGAGCTTTCAACCGACACAAATATATTTTTTGAAAATGCATTCGCTTTATTCTTTAATGTTTACTCTTTCTGAAAACAGGATCAGATTTTCTCAGGAATGAAAAGCAAATTTTGTTACCAAAAGTATCAGGGCGGATTTTTTCGTTTTTAGAGCCGAACTTTTTGGACAAACCGCAGTGGCGTATTATAAAAGAAGCCTGGGCTTTGCTTCCGGTGTAAAGCTTTAAAAGGGCACAAACATTTTCGTATTCTTTTTATTTGGTTTATCATTTAAAAATTAATTTGTTATCTAACTATTTATTTTTCATTAATCAAACAGAGCGCTGGCAAAATTGGCATCATACACCATTGTCGATATTACAAATTAATCCACTAACCTAGAATAACTAAAATTAGATAAAACCTATACAAATGGTATCAAATCTTACAACAAATTCATGGTATTTGTAAATCCTGCGCCTTGTTTCCAGCCGGTAACGACAACCACAGCGTTCCCAGTTTTGATAAAACCTAGCGACTTACCATAATCGATTCCAGCTTGCACTCTTTCATTAACATTATCCATCCAGTTATCAGGTTGCGCTCCTGCAAGTTCGAATATACAAGAGCTAGAATCAATAAAACTTATTTGAACTCACCCATATAATGTAAAGGCATCACTGCTCTATATAAATGCAAATGTCTGGCAACTTGGTCATTGCGGGTTATGGCTATGATGGGACATTTAGGTCGATATTTTGAAATCAATCGAGCTGAATTGCCAGTTTTAGTTATAACAATTATGGCAGGAGAAGCAGCGTTGACGGAAGCTTCTACGGCAGCGATCGCTATAGTAGTTGCCATATCTAACGGTGGATGGTTCTATGATAATTTTTTTAGTATATGTTATTTCAAATTTTTTCTTAGTCCCTATACCTTACTAGTCAAGTCTATGAATACTTGTTTTTGCCACATAGCCGCTTCAGCTTCCCTACAGATACTCGTCATAATTTTAACACACTCTATCGGATAAATCCCTTTAGCAGTTTCTCCTGATAGCATAATACAATCAGCACCATCTAGAACCGCATTTGCAACATCAGAACTTTCCGCTCTAGTGGGTCTAGGTTTTTCCACCATAGACTCAAGTAAATGCGTGGCAATAATGATAGGTTTCCCTGCCGTCATACATCTGGCGATAACTTTTTTTTGAGCAAGAAAGACTTTCTGAAAGGAAATTTCCATGCCTAAATCGCCACGATCTATGAGAATACCATCAGCAGCTTGGATGATTTCGTCCATATGGTCGATACCTTGTTGGTTCTCTATTTTTGCGACAACTTTAACAGAAGAACCTTGCAGCATGCGTTGGATTTCGTGAACTTCTTCGGCATTTCTAGTAAAAGAAGCAAAGATAAAGTCCACATCCTTTAATTAAAAATTAGATATTTTAGAAACTTTGAGGCTTTCTACTATTACTTGTTGAACGCCGAAATTTAAGTCGTTTTTATCCTTTTCAGAAATTGTTGGAAGATCTTTTTCGACTCCTGGAATATTAACTCCTTTACTGCTACCTAAAACACCTCCGTTTTCCACAATACACATCAAACTGTCTTTGGTAGGTTTAGTACAAAGCAAGGAAATTAGACCGTCATCAATAAAAATTCTGTCTCCGACTTTGATTACTTCGGTAATGTTCTTGTAATCGACATAAATAATCTGTTTCGTTCCTTTTTTGGAGAAAGCTTCATTAGTTGTTATCGTGATAGGGTCGCCTTTTACTAACGTAATTTCAGCAGTGCTACCCTAAAAACGTTTTAGTTGCTTAAGGATCATTTTTCAAGTTGAAATTACCCCTTCCAAAACTCCTGTTCTAATTTCAGAACCTTTCGTGTCTATTGCTATGGCAAGTGGATGAATTCTTCCTAATTTTCTACTGTAATTTGCAACGGCTTGTCTTAGATTTTTTATAACTGATGCGTGATACTCATGGGTACCATGAGAAAAGTTAAGACGCGCTATGTTCATGCCGCTTTCGATCATTTTTTCGAGTATGGCCGGATCTATTGAGGCCGGTCCTACAATTTGCATGTTCACGGGTATCATATCAAAATCAATGTTTGCTACTTACCTATTGTACAGACAATTCCGGTAAGGCGCATGGGGGGCAATGTTGAGTTAATCCCCAAATTGCTCATGTGGTCGAGAAAAGTGAAGTCGGATGGTTTGGCAGACATGTTGATTCAAGGAAATGATATTATTACTTCTACTTTTATAAGTGGAATGTAATTTGAGTTTTAGGAAAAGTTGAGAGCTAGCCGAAAAGGAACTGGAACATAAGTTTTTAAAACCGCTGTATTTAAACGGTAGTGCACTAAAATGCCGTCAATGGGTATGGCGGCATTTTAGTGCACTAAAATGCAGTCAATACATATGACGTCATTAAAATGACGTGTTTGATGACTTTTTGTTCTACCCCTTAACGGCAGTTTAAGTACAGCGTTTACATTTTTCCCGCACTTACACTAAAAACTATATCTAGAAAATTTTCAATACTTTGAATCGAAAGCTTCATCATGCGACCTGTGTAAATTCTTGAAAATTTCTATAATTTCTTACATATTTTAGATTCATTCATTTATTATTGTGGGGACACCTGTTATGATGGCGTCATTGGCATAGTATGCATGGCACTATTATTGATATCTTTCTCACGTTTTGTTAATTGACCCATAAAATTTCAGGAAATTATAAGATGCAGGTGCAAATAACTGGAGCTTATTTTTTTTAGAAAGACATTTTTACATGCTCTAGTGGGTGACCTACTGCCGCTTAATGAGATATAATAATAATTGTTATTAAAGAGGATATGTAGACTTGTCATCATTTTAAAGAGACATCTTGATATTACTGACTTGCTGAGAAATTTTATTAATCCCAGTATATTAAAAGTTTTTTTTAATGAGGTACATCGCAATTTAGTGATTAAAATGAATTTTCCAAATAATTCTTTCTACTCATTTTTAATTTCTTAAATGAAAGATTCTTATTATATAATTTTTCTAAATTTTTAATTTCTAAATGTTTGCCCTCAGCAACAATAAGTATTTACCATTTTAATTAACGGTCCAGATCCATTTGTAAGTCTTTATTTTCTCTCTGTGAGGTAATGAATGTTATTTGAAAGGATTTTTCTTCGCTGGCTTTAATGCGGTACTTTCCTTGCCACTATTGTACTTTTTAACAACAACGTTAATAGTTCTTGTAGAAAATATAAAAAATGGAATATCTAAATACATGTCTTCTTTGTTTCTGTATTGACAATGTTACTTTACAGGAACAGACTGTATGACTAGTGAAGGGAAAAAATTTGCTTGTGTCATATTCCACCACAACAGTGGCAAGATAGGCTTATGAAGAGCTGCACATCGTGAACGAGAACGATCTTGACTGGATGAAAAATTTAAAAGATTATTTGATGTTAGAAATGGAAATTTTTGAATTCAAAATAGAAATCTAACGAAATTTAAACCGTCGACTTGTCAGTGTCAAGCTATATTACAATTTACAATGTAATAAGTTATACAAATTTTACTATATAAATAATACGTAATGTTATAAAACAATCAAGTCAATTTAAGCCCAAAACTCAAAGAAATTGCTTTTTTTTGGCTTATGAAAATGAATCCCAGACTTCTGTGTCGGAAGCCTTGGGTTCTTAAGATTGTTTTTGTCCTTTTGTGGGATTTACATATATCACTCTTAGGAACAAGCTAAACGGAAACTCAAAACAAGAAGAATTTCATCAGAAATTGCTACTATTGTTGAGTCACAGCGATAAGTTTATATTTAAGTATCTTTGAAAATTTTTATCTATTAAAGTAGAATTCATTTTCAGAATATATATAAAATTTCGATGCTTTCTTATGACATTGTTCAAATCTCTTAGATCTATCTACCACAATACCGCAAGAATTTTTTAATTTGGACGCTCAATTTAGAAGATATGATATTCGAATGTTTATAGCAAAATTTTGGTCACTGTTTAAGAAATTGACTTTTCTATTTACAATCCTACAGCGTTGGTGTTAGGATAGGATGATTAGAAAGCCCATTCGAATGGACACTAGTTAAGTGTAACTGCATTCAAAATATTAAAAAACTGTAATAGCTTTGGAAATCAGAACTTTAAAAAGGTTTCTTTTTTTAATTTGTGCGATTTGCATGAAATCTATCATTTCTATGGACTAGCCGAACGAAAAAACGAGATCCCCGAGACAAATTATTATAATTAATTATTATAACTCTTAGATCCATCTAACTACTAACACAATGACGCAAGAGTTTTTTAATTTGAACACACAATTTTGAGGATACATAATTTGAGAGCTTTTGGAGAAAATTTTGTCCAGTGGTGAAAAATTCTACTCATATTGCTTTCATTTTAGGATTGGTAGAAACTTTTTTGAATCGAGAATGTTGAAAACTGTAGTAGCTATCAAACCCCCAAAGAATTTTCGCCTTTTGGCTTATGAGAAATAAACAGCAAGTAAAAAAAGATTTCTCTAAAAGCTTTTGCTCCCAGACTTTTGGCCTTCTGCTATATTACGTCACTGAAAATTTTAACAACTCAGTAGTTATTATTAGAAGCAAGTAGCAAGTGTATACTATCGTTGAGTGAATAATATATATATAATTCACTCAACGATACTATGCTACTATGAATACATATGTTAGAATAAACGTAATAAATTTTCATTCAATCACCAGGTGTTCAGTTTTGAAGAAATTAAATCATAGACACTCACCTGTAACGTGAAGATAGCAAAAGTTATTCTCACTTGATGTGTTCACACTTGCTATCACTTCCTGAATCAGACACGTGATGTTTACTAACTGGCGTTCCCTCGTCTTTCATATATCATTTGATGAACTTGGCATGGTAGATGTTATCAGGAAAAGTTTAACACGCGTTCAAAAGTCAAACGAGCGTCATCTGGTAGTGAAAATAAAATGCAAACAAAGTGTTCTTTTTTTTATTATTATCACTCAATTAACAGTAAAAACTACAATAGATCTAGACAAAAAGGTCGCCTTAATCATAATTTTTAAATATTGCATTTGACTCGTTCGCGTGATTGTCGTATTAACAACTTCACGTAATTGTTACGTCCTTTACTCACACCAACGACGCTTCTCACTTTGATCCGTGATCTACCGAGTGAAGAGCTAAAAAATTGACGGTCGTTAGGACGGTACTGGATATGTTTTCTGCCATCATCGTTGGAATTGCGGAAAAGCGGGAATTTATAAGAAAACCCCGCCGAAGCGGCTCTAAACTAATTCCAACAAACATTATTGCTACAACTACTGCTTCATTGTCATCATTATCATCATTATTATTAATTTTTGTTTAAACGTTATTATTACAGTTGTTGTTATTAAAATAGAGAGTGTATTGAAATCGTGCTCCCCGTACAGCTATTTGATTTCGTTATTATTAGTATGAAAATACAATAATTTCGGGTTTTTTGAATTAATGCGTTCTTCGGTTTTTGGTCCAGAATTTGGCCACACAGTTAAAGCCTTGACACAGCGCAATTGCTCTTGGTGACTAACTACTACCACTCACTACCATGGAGCTACTACCGGTGGTCACTGGCACTATTCGAGTCGCTATCTTCGTTGTCTTCTTCTAATATGTCTTCCAGGCGGCGTTCTTCTATTATCACGACTACATCTTTTCTAGAATAAGACTGGGTCTAAATTTCTATTCGTAACTAATAATAAAGTGCAAAGCCGCTCGTACCTTGTGTGGACACTTTAAAATGAAAATCTTAAACTAGTTGGAGTGTTGCTTATGCCTTATAAATTCTAAATCGGTAAATCGTCAAAAAACGTAAAACAGACATAAAATCCAAAATTCAGACTAATGATATCAGATAGGGACGCAAAGTCGGAGTGGAGACGCATAAAACTTGCAGTTAGGGGCTGAATGCAGCAGGCGGACTATTTTGACATTGCCCACATTTAGATTAATATCTTGTTAAATATTTTCCCAAAAAATCTAATTCAAATACCACCGCTATTCAGAGAGGACCTTCATATTTCATTTGAATTTGCGTATTCGCAACTGAGGTAACAGCCTGTAAAGCAAAGAGTGTTTCAAAAATATTTAATTTTTAAACTATGTCGAAGCCTCAATTTCTAAACTTCGAAATAAAGTCAACGAGCTTTCAATGGTAGCTTCCAAACAGTGCCTTAAACTTAAATATTTAAAAAATAGGACATCTACAGATAATATTTTGATTTTTGGGCGCCTTACACAATAATCATTTTTTCCCGTGATACTATTAGTTTGAACTTTATATTTTATGTCCGTACACACCCTACGATTTTGGTCCGACTTACGAATTTAGAATCCACACTGCATAAGCAACACATCTATCTAGTTCATATATTTTTGTTTTAAATTTTCCACAGAATCGTTTAAATCGCAACTTTTTTTGGCGGGAGTACTCTACCATAACTATAAAGATCTAGCCAGAAACTCGAAATGAAGAGGGCGCCACCGCAACTAATGTTTTTAACTAAATAACGAAATAGCAATAACTTTGCAATTTTATTAGCAGATTAAAGTAAAGTTTTATGTTTTATAACATGTCTCACACCATTTCCACTTAAGGGCGTATGGTAGGTTTAAATTTTTTTTTTTTGAGTTTTTGTAAAATAAATTGTTAGAGTATAGAATATCATGACATTTAATTGAAACAAAAAAAAATTAAAATGCAATGTCTACACAGCTACAATAATAACAAAATTTAATAAGCCAGGTACTTATATTAAATTTAAAAAATGCAAAAATAATTTTGTGTACGTTAAGTTGACTCGCCGCTATGCGAATTCATTGCTTTCTGTATTTAGATAATTTCAAGTCATGACATTTCTATTAACGAGACATTTCCATTTTAATCACATGACGTCCTCTTCAAAATAATATGATAAAAAATCTACCAGTAACCTTACCGAAATCTCATGCAAACCAAGAGTCTAAATCGTTCGAATAGTGTCGACTGCATGCAAAATGACAATTTAACAAAAACCAACTAGGATCGCTTTTTCCGACTTACCGCCTTATGGGCGATGGCGGCACCGGGTTCCTTACGATTTCTAATAAGTCGATAACATCAGGCGATGCCCTCACTTGAATAGCACTGGCTCCCCGCAATTCCCTCAATTCCACTCCCCTGAACAGCTCGCAACAAACCAATTCTTCCAGTGCCGGCGTCCTGCTAACTTGAAAAATCAATTCAATAGCGTCCGCAACTTTGGGCACTCGTTCCAGTTCAAGTTGTAAATGGGCCGGACTGGGAGGTTTTGTTAATTCGTATCCTGTCGCCATTTCGAACAATAAATAACCAAAAGCTAACGTTTCGGGAGCACTGGGGGCTCTGGGTAACATTCCCAAAAGCGCGTTTTCTAGGCCAGCTAATCGCGCTACTCCGTTTTGTATTATCACGTTGCCGGCATGGAGGTGATAAAATGGGGGAAAATATCGGTTACGTAAAAAGAGGAGACCTTCTAGGATTTGCCGCCCCAAACACTGCACCTGTAACAAGTTGATGTTAAGAATAAATTAAGATTGATGGCTAGGTAGTTACTGTTCTAAGAGGTAGAGCTTCGCCTCGAGATGTGTATTTCTGGTCGTAGACTTCGTGCCATGGACTGGAGTATATGAGGTCTTTAAGGGTTCCGGTTGGATTTAAAGGGCTGATTAGAGCCGCTCCTGAATCCCAGAATTCTATGTCGAGAACGGGATGGATGTAAGGGTGTTGGAGGCCTCTGAAGAGGTCTAGTAAAGTATTTCTGGTGGACAAGGACGGATTTAGAGGACACGTGGGCGGTAAGGGCACTAAGGTCAAAAGTCTTTCGGCGCCCAAAGTTGTGTCGTGGATTGTGAACCTGAAAATTGCATTTATCAATAAACTGCAAAATAAAGTTTGAGAATAGGTGTCCAAGAAAATTTGGAGAATAAAAAAAGGTTTTTCTAAGAAACTGCATTGTTTGTATATTTACCTAATAGCCGTTATTATGAATAGATTTCAAAATTCAGTTTTTTCCCTAAAAATTGAGTCTGTGTCGGAGTTAAGAAATAAGAAGAAAATGAAAAAGGAAAAGCAAGGGAATGACCTAAATTATTGGCAGCAAGGCAGTAAGGACAAAAATTGAATTGTCTCTTTACAAAGCGACGCATTTAACAGTTCTGTACTTTATTTCTTTTTATATTTATTATTGGCTTTTATAATTTTTTTCCTTTAATCTATAAATAACATATTAATTAGAGTTTTGTTGAAATATTGAGACGAAGAAAAATCCGGTTATCTAAAAAATAAAAATTGAAAAAAATGAAAATTTTTAGGTCTCTGTAACACAAGGGTTGACAGAAACATAAGAAAACTTAGATTATGAACTAAATTCTTGAGGTGAAAAGGAATTAATCATACCTTACTTTATTAACCTAAAAAGGTAAAATTGTATAAAACTGTAACTAAAATAAAAAGAAATAAAATAAGTTTATTGTTTTCTTTTTTAAAGTTTTTTGTTTTTCCCGATACTAATGAAACTTACAAGCTTGAACTGATCATTGAGGGAGTGACATTTTAATACATTCTGAACTTATTCCACATACAGTAGAGATTAGATTATAGGCATTATTACCAAAGCTTAACTATATGATGTGTGATCTATTATGGAGAAGACCCGCAAACCTCTTGGTAGATTGACGAGTAAAGTCATCTATACGAGCACTGTAGACGATTAACTTGTCATTACTGAGCTTAGGGCTAATCCAATAAAATACAAGAAATCCCATAGCATAAATCACCACAAGAATCCTGCCAAAACATCAAAGTTGAAACTACAACATGCCAAAGAAAATTTAAATTAACAAAAAAACAACGCAAAATTTGAAGTCATTCTATTCTCTAGTCATTCATTATTACATAAATTTTGTATTTAATTAGTTTATCAGCGGATAGTTTATTGTTAACTTTCTTTTATTTATTTTGAAAATTGCTGCAGTGATAACAAAAAATATTGTAAATAAATGAGGGCTGTCAAATTATTTATTGTAAACTAGTGGTGCATTGAGTCAATTTTGCGTTCGAAGTCCAAAGAATTTTGCGTCCTTTGATTTTTTTATCATACCTATTCTTTTTGCTAGCTTTTACCTGAACGTAATTTGAAAAACCTTTGTTGTGGTTTATGAGTAAGCTTCTACTAATGCGGTGTCCCAATTTAATTTCTGAATGGCAAAGGAAGTGAAAAAGAAATTTTTTGCACTCTTTTAAAACTTTGCCCCAAAAGCCCAGCCTTCTGCTGTAGCACACCATTGGTTAGCAACTGGAGTAGTAGTCAAGGTTCACATTTTGCAAGAATTTGTATTTTTGTACTCTCCCTCGATATACTGGAAATCTGTGCTGAAAATCGATATAAAAAATCCAAAACGAGATGGTTGAAACAAAATACATCAGAGAATTCGTTTACTCAAAATGATTAAAAAAAATGATGCGCCCTTTACGATTTTATCTTAAGGTGGCAAAAAGTTTGGCGGTAAAAAGGAGTAAGCACGCTTTCATACTTTTTGGTTACAGATTTTGGTATCCATTTCTGAAGAAATTTGACTATGTTAACCAAAACAGTAAAGATCAAATTATGAATCGAAGCTATTTTCAAATAATATTTCTTTGTTATAAATCTTGGGCTTTGGAAAGTTTTTTAAGTTTGTGTACACTTCACGTATAAAATAAAATTACTTTATAAGCTGTCTTTGGATTCTATCGCTGGGCAAGTTACTGCAGTACTCGGCAGGAAAAAATAGGTAGAATTGGTAATCTTTGCTGCAACAAAAAACTCACAGGTCGTAACAAATTGAACTTTTCTATTTACAATATCCGGACGTTTTACCTCTTTTAGAAAGTCTTAGAGAGTAAGTAAGCTTCGCACCAGAAACTTAGAGAAATTTGTGCTCATTGATTTTCTTTCTTTGATCAAACTTATTCTTTTTGCTTCATTCTATCTGAACGTAATTTGAAAAACTCTTGTTGTGGTTTATGAGCAAGCGCTCTGCTAACAAATAAATAGTTGCAAATTTCTTTTTACTTCGACGATTTTTAAGTGGGTTATACTTTTAAACAAAGAGAAGTGGATAGAAAAATATAATAGACACACAACTATCACAAAAAATGTTGCAATTGCCTAAAAACTATACTTACCAATGTTTGTCGGCTCTTGATCCGATATCCCCCAGTTGCGACTTCAGCTCGTACCTATCATTGTTGGTCAAATGGTGCTTGCATGCCATAAAAGCCCCATTCCGTACCTGACCATCCGCTTTAACTTTTTCGTTACCGCCATCAGTCTTGAGTGCACTATACTCATGTTTGGGTACTCCCGATGACCTGGAAAATACCATCAAAATGAAAACTGAATTACTCAACGATTTAAAGGTCGGCCCGAATGAATTTTTTATCGAATCGATATACCGTCTGGAGAAAAATACTCTAGCAAGCGAATCAGCCCTCTGTGGAGTCGTTTTGCCATCTTCACTTTTATTTTCTGAACTTTGACTGCGATTGCGAAAAGTGGCGCGTTTATTGGCGGCATTCAATACACCGGGGGAAAATTCGGAAGCGCTGTGGGTTCTTCTGGGGGCTTTTTTCTTGCGACGCAAACTTGATCGTGAAGTGCGTTCTTGGTAGAATCGTTCGTGGCCGATGACTTGTGATTCTTTTTCTTCCTCTTTTTTGCTGATGTTTTGGTAGAGATTGAACATGATTGTGGGATAAGATTGGGAGCGGTACTGCCGCCAAAAGGGGGTTGTATGGTTTTAATCACATTACAATCGATTAGGCTGCGAGGTCCCGTGGGGATTCTTTCCTAATTTACTTAATAGAACGTTGACATGGCACGCCTTTAAGGGTGTAGTGAAAATTTTGCTTAATTTTGCCAAACACACGACAATATTTAGCAAACAACCATAGCTAAATGCTGTCGATTGAAGTTTAAAAAAATATATTTTCCCGGATGGAAGGTCAAGAATACAAATAGCTGACGCGGGCGGTCTATCGATTATTTTTTTCTTTTAAAGGAAAAATTGGATTTTATGTAGATATGTTCTATGTCCAATTGAGGTCGTTCAGATTTGGGGTAATGAGGGTGCTTTGTTACCCGTGGCACACTTTAGGTTTTTTCTTATTAGCTTTTTTTTTGTTTTGACTTTAAAATACAAGGCCAAAAGAAGTAACATCGGCAGGTATCTGTTGTTAAATTTTGCGATCGTTTTAATCGTTTAAATCAAAATGTTTACCGAATTTCGTGGAATGCTGCCTGAAAACTTTATCATGCTTTTAATTACTTCTGGATTTCTGAACAATAATTACAAAATAAAAGTTGGAGATCATGTTAGCTTTTCAAGTGATTTGAGATCGATACTTACGTGAGTACATAGCGTGTAACTCAACAAACAAGATAATTTTTAATGGCAGAGTTATAAAAACTTATATAAAACAACATAACATTAGAGGTATTATATAGTAAAGTGCATGAGCTGAAGAAAGAAGCGTATTTAACAATTCTGTGGGTACTTTAAAATAATTTTTTTTAAACTAGTCAGTTGTACTGCTTATGATTTATGGTTTCTAAATCCCTAAGTCGTACAAAAATCGCGCTCACAGATATAAAATCAAAATTTAAATTAATGATATTACGAGAAAATTACGATATTGTCCAAAAATCAAAAATATTTTATGCAGACGTTTAATTTTTAAAGTTTGAGGCACTACTTTAAAGCTACGATTGAAATACCGTTGACACTATTTTGGAGGATATTTTAAATCGATTTTTCAGTATGGTGTAAAAATTAATTATTTTTGGCATATTTTTCATTTACATACTGTTAGTTGTGGTAGCGCGAATCAAAGAATTCCATTTTAATAAAACATGAAGAATTCTATTTGGATAGCGATGGCATTTGAATCAGATTTTTCAGAAAAATATTTAACAATATATCAATTTAAATGTAGAACTGTAACAGAATAGTTTGCCCGCAGCATTTAGCATCTTCTTTCAAGTTTTGCACGTCTCGATTTCTTCTTAGTCTGAAAACGTCCTAACTTTGGTTAAGACGTTTTAAAACGTTTGCATAAACCACGCTTTTAAATAAAACAAATATTATGGTGAGAAATTTATTACATCCGTAGATGCTAAAAAATGGTAGTTTGTAGAATACGTGAACATTTGTAAATTGGCAAATAACTATAAGGTGTAGTTGTACCGTCTTCTTTTGCTAATAATTTTTTAGATCCTAACCATTACGAGACCACTATTTTATGCGTACTTTTAGTAACTTTTAAATTTAACATTTCTGCGTTTAATAATAGAAAGTTTCTATAAAACTTTATCTTAGTTTCAGGCATATTTTTATAAGGAAGTCAATTTTATTTTTTTCAATATCAGATTAACACTTTTTGAAGAAAGGTTATATCTCTAAAACTAAGTTTCTTATTTAAGATATGTCAGAGTAATTTGAATTGCAAATAAAATAAAAACTTTGACCAATTTTTCTAGATATTATTGTTCTGTGTTTAATAATAAATAATTTTTAGAAACATTTATTTAACTACAATCGTATCTCCATAACAAATTCAATGTCATAATTTTCTGTAAAGGTAAAACTGAGACTCTTATTTACGATTAGTAAAAGGGATTTACATTCCAACTTAAATAACAATTTTAAAATACTGGTGATCATATTTGAATTATTTTAAAAAAATAACCCTATATAAAGGAGGGATGCTAGCAATATTTTTCTGAATTTTAATTTTTTTTAAAACATACGAAAACATTTTAAACACGAGAACGGAGAACTGAAGAAAAGAGAAGAGAAGACAAATGAGAAGGAGATCTTGTTAGGAGGTCTGAACATCAAAATTAAAATTAATTTCTGTATTATCATCGTTTCTCAAATTGCAGTAGTACTTAATTATGTAAGTCAATAATTTACTAAGTATAATTTACAAATAATTTATTGATGGTACTCAATGTTTCACTTAACACCTACAATCTTATCAATTCGAAGGTCGGTAATTTTTGAAAATTTACTATAGAATTGAATTATTTAATGCATTCAATTCCAGTGCCGAGGTAATTGTGATATGATTTAATAGACCTTCCCCTTCTCAGCCCACACTATAATCGACTTTTGATTTATCGTTTGCCATTTATTTTACTGAGATTCTGAAAGTGTGCCTGGCATCTCTTTTTGTTGGTTTATCATTTTCTTTCTAAAAGAAGTAATTCTTGGTGTATCTTAAACGAAAAGGTAGAAATGTTATCCAATTGTTGAATAAAGTTAATTTTAATTATTCTAGTTGTTAATCGTAAATATTTTAGAAATATCGCTGTATATAACTGAAGAGTATTTTTAACTTTAACACTCAAAACCTATAGAACTATTAAGAGGCGATAGTTAGATAAAGATAAAACAAATAATTTATCGACAGAAATGACAAAAACCATTCTGTTCTAAAGTCCGTCGTGGATTGCCGACCACCCTCGTCTTGAATTATAAAGGAAACGCAATCTGATTGGTCAAATTGGCTGATAGCTAAGATGCTAAACAGGTTCATACGCAACATCCTACTTTAAAAGAATTTGAGTTTGGAAGGTTAAGGGATTTGGTCTCAAAACTTCAAGAAAACCGACCAAAGCGTTGTTTCTTATTCATGGCCTAAAGTACAGTTGGCTATTTTTTTTGTTTACCAAAACATTATTTACCGACATAAGTAAAGTATAAAAACAACCTAAGAGATTGATAAAATATTTTGCAAAGTGTTCTTGTAAATAAGTACATTTCTTTCGTATTCATATTAATTCCCTAGCAGTGTTTTTGGAATCCCAATTAAAAGTAATTAATTAGAAATAGAGATATTACTTAAATTCCTCAATTAAAGCCAAGTTTTAAAATTTCTCAGCTAATCAGCATCTTTATAAAATGTGTAGGCTTATTCAGAGCCAGAGCAACAATAGTTACAGACTGACAGTTTGAGCAAAAAATATGTTGAATGGTTTTATCGACTTTAAAAAACCTATCAGCATCAGGTATTGAGGAAATGAGGAAAACACACTCGCGATGCGAAAATTTGTTGAAGTTTTGATTGCCTAGAAGATGCAAATTTAGGAATAAAGAAATTGGTAATTAAGACAGTAACTTTAAAACCTGAACTCAGATACCTGCAAGAGATACCAACTAGAACTGAACATCTTGGTGGTGCTACCAAAGGGGTGAACTTGTCATTGACACTATATCAAAAACAAATCATTGCCAATTAAGTATGATTTAGGTTATTTGTTTTAATTTCTAAACAAAACGTTAAGATGAAAATATCAACAAAATTACTAATGGATGGGCATGTCAGTTCTGGTTTCTAGATATTTGGAACAATATGAGAATATCCAAGACAAACAATAAATCGTCCGTCAATGATACTTTACAAATGAAATATAAAAGTGGCAATTTAAAAAACAAAAAATAAGTTGCAACAAATAGAAATGACGTAATCTTGGCGGGAGTTTCAAACACCTTTCCAACACCCCTTCTTCCCACTCTCGTCAACTTGATTAATGAGACTTTGAAACTTCCAACATGCGTCCCACTTTCTCGTTTCAAAAAAATCTATTGTCTGTCTCACCTGCACCTTCTAATCCACAGCACTGCCAACACCAACACTCCCAAACCCAAAACGACGCAAACAGCAGACACCTGGCAAAAGATAAAAAATAAAAAAAAAACATTTTATCAAACCCCCTCCCATCTACTTACCCATGGATGGATTTCGGACGCGTGCAGTTGTTTCTTTGGCGGTGTCACTTTCATGTTGATTCATGTCCCGGACTTGAGAAGCGTCGACGGGCCCGATGGGCCATTAAAGAAACGTTAACACTTATCGAATCAAATGGATTACACGGAATGCTCGACGCGCAATATCAAACCGGAACTGAAATAAAACGCCCGGAAACACGCAAATTCCGAACACGCATGGTATCACAGTTGCCGTGGTGGACGATAGAAATATGTGTATAGACCAGTCGATAAACAAGTGGATGGCGCATGCGCAACCGACAGCGAAAGGGCCCGCAGATTAAGGCACGTCTGGAACGAAAAATAGGTCACGGGATTATGTGACGTCAGTTGTGACGAAATAGGTGGATGCAACGAGAACGTACAGATCAAGAGGAGGGGAGAGTGATGTCTATTAATCAATCCTTCAGGAATTTTCAGTGTCAGAGTCTATTAAATTAAAACCCGCACATAATGGAGCATTTCTTTCAAAGTTGTGATTAGTAATTGCAGATTTAATTACAAATTGTTTAAAACCATAATCCTTGGTAGCGTTTGAAATCTTCTTCTTTAAATGCTTTCGAAGTTCTGCCAACTAGGGGTTAAGATGGTCTATTAACATAAAACTGCACACAAGCAAAATGTTATTAGAGATATTCAGTAAAAAGGCACATAAAAACGTCGCATTAAAGAGAGATCATATTAGTCACTATTTACAATAACATGTCAGTATTTCGCTGTTCACATAGACTTAGTTAAACCCAATAGTTTAATTTTTCTATTTCAGGTAAAGGGATTTATTAGGAATAATTTTAGTATAAACATTATAAATATGAGTGCAAATTGTAGGGCAAAAAGAAAAATTGTGGGGTTTTGAAATCTAATACCTTAGACAGATTCGTGCTTTGTAAGTAATATTAATTTGCAAACGATTTTACTGATTAATTTCAATTTTTATATTTTTAGTTAAAGGGAATGGTAGAAATTATCATTTTGATCGACCAAGTTTTACAACAATTTTCCTAAATACATCTCTGGTATGTACTACAGCTGCTTCTCGCATCTTCCACCCATTATTGCCTACTGCTACTGAAAATCTTGAACTAACTTGAAAAAATGATCAAAAAACATTGTTGTGAATCTTTATTTGGTGGTAATAATAATAACGTTGTATGATAATAATAATGTTGTATTGTAATTCATATACAATGATAATAGCAAAGTGTAGTCTGCATATAGGCAACATAAAATACATTAACGTACAGTCACCTTATTGGTCAAGACGGTCCAAAACAGCTGAAAACGGGCTCCAGTGGCGTAGTGGTCGAAAATTCAGGCAACAGGTTCGTAGTTTGTAGCCTGTGAGGGCCGATTCTTAAATATTATTATCATGCCGTTCATACTTTTATCGTTGTATGATTATTTCCATATTTGATAATCCCTATACAATGCTCTCATCAAATCATTAGTTATTACCATAAATGCCGGTCGCTAAGTTTCCCAGACCATCTTCATACCAAAACCCGGAAAACCTATAGAAGATGGAAAATCTTACAAATGAATTAGCTTGCTATAAGTCCTCTAAAAATTTATTGAAAAATTATTTTTCAATCGACTATAATCATTAAAAGAAAATATCAATTTGAGTTCAATCAACCGTTAATCAAATAAAATAGAAAAATGCTGATGCTATTTGCTAGATGGGTCCCCCAGATGATTTTCGGCAGAGGAGGGCACCAGTGGTAGTAAACCTACCAAGAGGAAAGGGGTGGGTTGAGCAATCAAACACAACTTACGTAATAACAAACAGCCATATTTCTTCTTTCTGTACACTACAGTGTACAATATTTACACTTATAAGGTTGGATTACACATACAGTGCCGTAAGCTGTGCGAGCTCGCTCAAGATCTTCGACGATTTAGGTACAATATTGTCTATAGATGAAAATTCCGACCTTACAGCTGTTGTCGTGTACTGGTGAAGGGATGTCGTGGCTCAAGGGCTTGCCACATCTAACTTGATCCTGAACCCCAGGTGGCAAGTAAACTACGGTAGGTGTTGGGGTCGGAGACTCCGCGATAACTTCGATCGCTCATGATGGCGGGGCGATGTTCTTAACCTGCCTTTTATTCTTCTATCTAATAGGTCATAGGCCTCAAAGCTGGATCTCCCTCGCACACAAATCAGGAACACAGTCCTTGCCAAACCTCGTGTGTCAAAATGGCGGTCTTATCAACAGCGCAAAAAAAGAAATCCAACAAAGAAGCTGGCAAAGAAAACATTACGACTGAACCCTTATCTCCCAGATTACCCTCCAAATCTCAACCGTTACAAAGTTTAAAACATAAGCTTTCTGTTCCTGATAGGGACAGTAGATGACGCTTTTTAAAAATGAGCTGAATATTTCAGTATAGTTATAAAACTCATTAGCAGGTCATTAGCAATATATCTCTTTAAAATTCTGACAAGTGTACATGTCCTCTTTAATACCAACTATTATTATTTCTCAGTAGGCGTGAGTAGACCACGTAGAATCACGTGTTATATATATTCTTTGTTAACAATTGTGATGTTTTATTGTTTTACATTTACATTTTATAATTTCTGGAAATTTTATGGGTCAGTTAAAACAATCGTAGGAAAGACGTCGAGGCTTGTGGTTACATATAATGCCGATGATGCCATGGTAACGGGCTTCACTACAAAAAAAATTGAATGGCCCTAGATTATGTAAGAGATGATACCAGATATGTATATTTTATCTATGTACAGGTATGTATGTATAGGTAGATTTTACATTTTCAATAATTTATACAATGTGGAGCTTTTGATTCAAAATAATGAAAATTTTATATTTACTAATTTTTATTTACCTTTAATATGTTCAAAGCCTCTTACTCACTTTTGTAAGCGTTTAGACTTTAACAATAAGTCTGGGAAAAGTTAAAATTATGGTTTGCATTGGTAATTTAAAAGGTCAGTCACGATAAATATATTATATCTATTCAGTTGTATTACTCTTCATCGAGTGCTACTATTCTAACACTAATGAAATTTCGATAGCAGGTAAGCAGGTAAGATAGCTATGGTAAGAAATAGAATACTGATAAAGACGTGACAGTTAGACAAGTTAAATTATTTTATAACACAGATAGTACCCCTAAGTTTAAAGAGTTGCTGTATATTATAATCACATTTGTTTCGAATCGATTGATTCGTGGTCAAGGTGCTAACTAAACTCATGGACAAATGCACAAGAATAGAGTTAAGAAATTATGTAGTAAGCAATATATTGTTTAATAGAAAACCACGAAAGATTTTTAACAAAAAATTGGGTTTCAAAAAAGATATTGTTTGAAACGGGTACTTAGTGACAATACATTTAAGGCTTTACTTCATACTCCGCAGCTACCATATTGTTTACAAAACAATTCTAGAAATTTATTAAATTTTTTAAAACATCTTTGTGTCCAGCTAGAATCTACATTGAAAAATAACTTTTATGAAGGCTTTCCGAGTTTGGGAACTTGAAAAAACTAAAGCCAGGTACATACAAAGCAAAAGTTAACGTTTCTTTTGCAGTATAGTAATTTTGTTATTAACCAATTGGGCTTAAATGTATAAACTGATTTTTCTAAAACATCTTAGTTGCTTAGTTGCCATATTTATTAAAGTTTCCAATAACAAGTGTATATAGGTCAGATTCTAAACAAACAAAAAATAACATCGCATAAGAATAAATTTTGTTATGCCTCTCAACTCAAGGCCAATTATTTTGTTTAACTAGAAGCTAGGTTGAAAATAGTGCTGTAAATATCAATAAAAAAAAACTGATTTGTTATTTGATTTAACTTAATTTGGTCACTCGGACACTCCACAGTAATAACGATTGATTTTCGGCTATCATTACACTAGATGCTTTAAGTTGTTTACCTAGTTTAATATGTAGTTCTTGTATATGTGAAGTTGTTTTAGCGCTATTGGAGTAATCGAATATTATTCAATATGAATGTATATAGCCACCAATCACGTGCAGTCAAAAGAAACAAAAAACTAGAACAAAGCGATAAAGTTCATAAAGTTAAGGAAATTAAGAATTTTTTCCCACAATGTTCCCACAATCATCGTCTTGCCCCTCATGATTTCTACTAAAATTCAAATTGGATGTGCAGTAGTGCAGAAGTTGTTGATTCCGGTCCAATGTTAATTATTGTAAATTCTATAATATATGGCTAAGTATTTAAAATTTTAGTAGTCACTGAACTTGGAAATAAAGTTTCTCGAGAGGAAAGCTTAGTCTCAAAGAATGACGTCACACATGTTTCTTCCGAGCAATCCCCCAGCAATCTAATAATTTAATGGTAAATATTTCATTATGTATAATAAAATTTAGTCATTTATTTCATTACTGTTGGTTACTTCAGAACTTTTGTAATACACGATATGATAAAATCTGTATATGGGCAACCAATAATACATGACATTAACTTTACAACTATGGAAGATTTAAAATTGAACTTAATAAGAGCAATCTTTAAAGTACTTCTAACTTTTACATTGTAATTGTAATTTTTTGACACAATGTGGCGCTTCTTTAATATAGCAAAGTACTGCAATTATATCATTATGACAAGTGCCTGTATGAATCCCGCTGAACGGTCTGAAATTACACTCAATTGGAGAGCGTTGAACACTATCTTTATCGATGTCACTAACATAATTAATAAGGATGAGTAACTATATATAAAGAAAATATATTTATTGCAGAACTGTAGATCAATCTGAAAATGGCGGGACTCACACATTTAAAAGCTACAGTCTTTTTATTGAGATTATGCGGTTTCTACCCTCTCAACCCCGATTCGTTTAAACTTAACAGATTGATTTATTCCTTTTGGAGTTTTATGGTAAAATTAAATTTTATCGTAATTTTAACACAATGCGTTATTCAACTGGCCAGGAGTGAGTTTGATTTGGAGATTCATAGCGAATCTTTGATAAATATAGGTGAGTGGTTCGTTTTTGATCATTTTGAAACTTAACGCTTTTTCCAGCTACTTATTTTGGTCTCCTCGTCATAGCTTTTTTGTTCCATTTGAAACTTTCAAAATTTGTCAAACTCATCAATAGTATCAACCAAGATTTTTTAATGGAAAGCAACCACAATTTCGAGAATGTTTCAATGGCCAAATTCTCGAGACTTGCTGATCGATTGTCTTATATTTGGGCTGCGATGACGTTCGCTTCGTCTTTCAGTTTCGCCAGTTTGCCTCTAATTACTAAAAATAGGTGGGTATCGATCACAAGAATCAAAGGGAAAATATCCAAAGAAAGAGAAATGGCGAAAAATAAATCTTATAATAAAGAAAATAAAATTAAGAAAATATGAAAAAATTATTGCTGCAACTTGATAAAAACAACAAAGTATAGTCAAAGAGTAGAGAACTTTTAAACTCTATACTCTTTTTGGTATAGCTCTATACTCTATAAATTTGGTAGAAAGAAAATTAGGGAAGAGAATTCTTGATACCTCTAGTTAAAAAAGAAGAAAGTATAGGCAAAAAAAAATAAGAACTTATAAGTCTTATACTCTCTGGTATAAATGAGGTTGTAAAATGTTTGTTTTTAGGCTTCCGCGGGTGTTGAATGAATTTGTTGCATCGCGGGTGTTTATCGGTGTTGTGAGTGGTTGGTCCTGAAACGTTTCGGCAAAATCACTTTCGTCATTCTCAGGTCGCTTATGTGTATTGCGCCGAAATGTTCTTATGAATCCCGTCCTTTCAAGAATCAACCATTGACAACCCGGATAAACACCCGAAATGCAACAAATTCAGGTGGTAAAAGTTGAAGGAACTAAAATTTAAAAAACTACAATTTTGTGTATTTTCGGCATCATGTCTCTGCTTCAGAATCTTACCCATCAATTCTTGGAATCCTTATAATTGGATCGCTAGTCCATATTACGAATTGACTTATGTCTGGCAGTATATGGCTCAAATAAATATGGGGATGGCTTACGCGGCCACTGATTCTGCCTATTTCTGCACTTCTGGTTTACTAGGTCAACAATTTCAGATTTTAGGTAACTACAAAAATAATTCACTAAGTGCTTATTATACCAATACTCTTACAATTTTTGTGTTTTTTATCGATATTTTTCCTTCTTATTCGAGATCTTTTCTAAATTCTATTAAGAAAGAATACGAGCTAAGTTGTTTTTTTCCATTTCAGGTAGTAATTTAAGATATAGTTTCCATAACGGACTCCAAAAATTTGGTATAAAAAAAGAAAGAGTTTTAAAATTTATGGAGGATCTCAAGCAAAAAGGGTAAGTTTTCTCGTATCTCAATGCTCAATCAATCACGTGCTTTTTGCAGTCTACCGCAATTGAAATTGGAATATACCGATATTTTCTTGGCATTAGAAACTAAAAAATTTGCAGGTATCAACAAGGAAATTTTGAACAAAAACATAAGACACCACCAACTATTGCTGCATCTTTGTAAAGAATTTCACAATGTTTTTAAATGGACACTTTTAGCCAAAATTTCGGCGACTACATTCTACATAGTTTTTGGCGTATTCACAATGCTAATGGTAAAAGAGAATAATCAAAATTTAGTTATTATTTCATCAATTTCAGACAAAAGCTTACGGATCTAGCGGAATCGTATTCATGATGTATGTTTGCGACGCTTCCACCCAAGTATTTTTTTTCTCTTTTGCCGGAGAAATTTTGACACAGGTGATTTTTTCTTAATTCAACCATACACTGAGATTTTTTTTTATTTTAGAAAGCAGAACTTCATTGGGTTATCTACGAATGTCCTTGGTATTTATGCGATTTAAAGTGGAGAAAATCTTTCTCAATTCTACAAATGAAGATTTCGCAACCGGTATGCGTCAAGGCTGGAGACTTTTTTGTTATGTCCGCTGCGTTCTACGTGACGGTAGGTATTTTTTTAATCACAAACAACCGGCGATCAATTATTTGTAGTTTATGAAAACAATCTATTCTTACATTACAATATTAAGAAGGATGGTCGAAAGCGAGGAGGAATTATAATTAATTAATTAAAACTTTCACGGAACTTAAAGAATTTTAAAATTGTAGCAACTCCTAGAAAAGCTTCAGCCCAAAATGGAAACGCACTATGAATTTTCGATACTACCTAATGTTAATTAGTTAACAATTAATGCTCAATGGAAGATTTGTTTCACCTTCACTCTCATTTTGTAGATTAGGTTTATTTTGCATTTAGTTGACCTAGAATACAATTGTAGCGACAACTATATCCTTGCCCTAGGCAGGAAGAAATAGAGTGAGCAATCATGAAGGGCCACATTTACATATTTACAATTTTTTTGCTATTACTGAAGCAATTTTCAAAGAAGAAAAAAGAAAAATTAATGAAATAGACTACACCGTACATATTAATTTTGTTTAGGCAGTTGTTGGATTCACGCACTAAATTAATTTTTGCTATATACTATTTGCAGTAATTTCTTTTAGATGGAAGAAGTTAATTATGATAAACTTACTCAGACACGACAATGCATTTTGTCGTTGTAAGATACTCCAAAACTATAGTAAATCTTTGGGACTTTTTGTTGTACATGAAAATTATTAATGATGCCTCGGGTCTAATCTGTTTTTAAAAATAATCTAATATGTGACAGCTTAAAGAAATTATAAATTGGGGCTAAAAGCTTGCTGAAAATTTTTTTGAAGTACTTGACCGATTGATTTAAAATAACGAAATATTGATTTAAATGTAAAGCTATGTTAAAATAGCTGCCGGCCGCATTCAGCCCCCCACTGCAAGTTTCACTCGTCCCTACTTCTACTTAAATTTTTTGCAACTTACAAACTCAATTGAGAATGCCCTGATTACCGTAAAGTAGTTTTAAAACCTCTGTTTAAAACAGGTATTAAAATAGAAAATAATTAATATGAACCAAATAGTTAGTCAAAAATAATGTTAAGAAATTTATTACATCCATAGACGGTAAAAAAACGATGATTTGTAGAATACGTGGTGAACATTTGTAACATGAACATTTGAATTAACTGGATTTGAATGCCTTATTAAATACTTTCACTTAAATACATGTGACAGTATTCAGTATTAGTAAATAGCTATATGTAGAGGCACCTTCTTCTTTTACTAATAATTTTTTAAATCCTAACTAATTACGAGACCACTATTTTATCCATATTCGAGAACTTAAAGAGAATCCAAGACATATTATGTTGTCGAATATTATTTTCATGTTCGCTTTCAGAGGTTAACATAATTCTGTTTTTCTGTGTGGTACAGCTCTATTTGAGTTATTGCAGTTTATTGATCTCTATAAATGAAAACTTTTAGAAAAATTCAGTTTTGTTTTGTAAGGAAATAGCTTCACCTCATTTGAGTACCATGGAAACTTAGTTATATATCAAGAATTCCGTCGAGAATATCGATATGCCAATTGGACAAATCTTGTGGTTACTAACAAATTTTACGAATTTGTGATACTTCTGAAGACACATTAAGAAATGAAACAGTTTGATTACTAGGAGTTTCTGCAATAAATAATTTAATTTTTTGTAACTTTAGGAATTATAAAACTTTGAATTTGCTTGCGTTAATTTAATATCTTGGACTTCTTGATTACCAAATTTCAATTTTAGTAGTTGCCGTTTAGAATTATATCCATCTATTTCCACTTATTTGTTAAAAACTGTTGTAACAACAAACTCTTTCTTCTTGAGAATATATTCCCAAAAATTTGATTCAAATGCCATCACTATTCAGATAGAATTTCGCATATTTTATTAAAATTGCATTTTTTAACATTTGCAATCGCAACTGAGGTAATTGCGTGTAAAGCAAAAAAAAGTGCTGAAAATAATTTTTAGGTGATCACGAACTGTGAAAACGACTATTACAATTTTCCTTTCAAAATAAAGTAAACGATGATTCAATGGTATCTTTAAAGCAATGCCTTAAGCTTAAATATTTTAAAAAGAGAACGTCTCGTCATACTGTTAACTTATATTTTGCATTATATAAGACTGTCGGATTTAGAATCCATAGGGCATATGCAACGTATCTGGTTAGTTTATAGATTTTTATTTTGAAGTGCCCACACAATTCACGATACGAGCGTCTTTGCAGACTACTAATAGAAATTATATTACGGCAAATTAGACGGAAGAAGTAATTCTGAAAAATTAAACTAAACAATGAATGAAACACATTAGAAAATTTTCCATTCTCAAATTGTATGTTACTAATGCAAAAATTTTTTTTTGTTTCAAAAACCATTACAAATTATAAATGATAGTGCCAAACCTATTTCACTAAAAAATTTACTGGATATAAAGCCAAAAAAGGGGCTTGAAAGAAGCTTTTACGTTAATGTGCTTTTCCCTATAGTGCGTTAAGTTTCGAGTTTTGATTATTGTTTATTTCTTTACAATAGGTCCCGTTCCGTTACTTTGCGGAGTAATGTTATGTATGAAAAAATTCCTCTTATATACTGAAAGAAATAAATTAATTTAAAAAAATAAAAAATATTTGAGATATACCGTGATGAAGAACGGAAACGAAAGTACGAAGTAACCGCCAGCTTTAATGTTAACAGGTTTGGACGTTCTGACTTGCAGCAAAAGATACGAAGTCTTCCATTGTACATCACATAAATACCAAGGGCATTTATTGTATACAATCCAAGAAAAATCGGCCCACTGAAATCACAATTTAATACCAATATCTAATCAAATTTTTCTAATTTTATTTTTGCGAGTAAACAAATTTTGAATGTTTTAATTTTGAGTAAATTCTTGCGAGTTGAGTTTTGATGTTATGATGAAAATTCTATTACCGTTGATAACATTTCAGCTGCAGTTGTGTATATTATAATTTGGATCAATGAGGCGACAACGTAAGTCATGAGTCCCACTGCAATACTTTTGTCTTTTGCCTAAGATTTTTCAAATTTCAATATCATTTATTTGTTTTATTTGAAACTTACTGTGGTCATGGCAAAACTCATAAAAACTATGTAGAAAGTACCTGCGATTAATTTATTTAACATAATCCCTCCGTAAACTTTGTTAAAATTTTCGCAAAATTCCAAAAGATTCCGGTGATGTTTAACGTACTTTTTAAAATTATCTTGATTGCTTTTTTGAAAATTTTTGGATTTTATTATTGTAAAAATATCGATGTACTCTTGATTAAACCTGAAACTTCTAAATAAATATTTTGTTAATGTCGCAGTATCGAAGTTACTGTGGTGAGAAATTTTTGGATAAACTAGCATCAAAATCTAGAATCCTTTTTTTGTTTAGCCCGGATTTCAAGAGCGTGTTGTGGAAATTATATTTCAAGTTACTGCCTGAAAAATTTTAATTGTTTAATTCAAAATTTATAAATTAAAGTTTTACCTAATATCTTGAACTGTTGGGCCAGTAACACAGTAATACAAAAGTATGCGCTGTCAGAACAACCATGAACAGCTCCCATGACTACTTGGGTAACGTATTGCAAAGTGTAAGTATATTCGTAGGCTGGAGAAGCAGTTGAGTTATATGGGAACCATGTTGTCGTAGGTAAAACTCTGAAAATTTTCATTTTTGACTAAAATCACTAACAACTAATCGTTTATAGTATTTCTAGGTCTTTCATACAATGCTTGAATTTAAGAACTTCAATAATATTTCAATTGTACTTTTTAAATCTAAGCAATATGCTTGTGTCTAAAATATACTTTTTATTTAGAATTTAAATTTAAAATAAATATTTTTAAAATTAATTATTAGTAAAACTTCTTGCAGTATTTTACTAACCTCTGACCAGCAATTAGAGGTGCAGATAAGAGCGAGGTCACAGCCACCGTTGTCCCTACTAACCAATTATACACAACAAAATCTCCAATTTTTGAAATTTTAGTCATCGATATATCCTCAAACTGATTATCAGTTTCATTCACAAACATTTCATTAACTTTTTTGAAAATCCAACGTAACTCAGATAATTTAATTTGAAACAGCAACAAATTCAGCGTAGCACCTAGAAATACTCCTAAAAAAATTACAATAAAATTGAGTAAGTCTAAGTCTCGATGTACCTGTAAACATAACTGTTGTGCTATCTTCAACTAAATCAAAAGATTTTGTTGCGAAATGTATAAAATTTTGGATTGTAGCAGCAAAGAAATTGACCCAAATTAATAATTTCCAAACAAAATATAAAATTTTGAGAAAACGAGAACAAGATTTATCTAACGGATATAAAGTGAGAATTTTTAGGACTAAAGTTACAGCTTTGAGATATTTTGCCATTTTGTCTGTGTTAAAAGTTAAAGAGCGCAATAATTTACTCCTGGAGTTTCCGAATTTATATTACTTTGCTTCTCTGTAATTATAGTTCTTGTTAGGGTGGCTTCTCTTCACGTATTGGAGTGAATTATTCAAAGATTTTAAACTAAGTTAGAACTAGAACAGTAATTATTGGACAATTATAACAGAAATCTAACTAAACCCAAACTTTATTAGGCAAATTGAAGCA
Organism: Pyrochroa serraticornis; assembly: GCA_905333025.2. NCBI lineage: Eukaryota > Metazoa > Arthropoda > Insecta > Coleoptera > Pyrochroidae > Pyrochroa > Pyrochroa serraticornis. Next base: position 6,422,401 of record HG995155.1, on the reverse strand, counting down.
GCAAGTTTTTAAAATGAATCAAATTAGGTAGTGCCTCAGAAACTGTTCGATTATTTGAAAATAAGAGTAGCATTGTAGCACTGCATGAATGTTGTTAACAATTAAATGTCACGTTGTCTGGTTGAAATCTTTTTTAGCGAGAAACTACAACTGGTATTTTGCTAGTATAAAAAATCGTTACACAACAATCAAAATGCTTTCGGCATCTTAAACGAATAACTGAATCCAATTTGTGGACACAAAAGCTATTTGATGCAAAAATTACCAAGATGAACTATAATTACGTCTCAACACACTTTTTAGGTAGACACTTTTCGTCCAACGGCATTCGAAAACCGGTTTTTGTGGAGAAGTAGTTTGCAAAATCTACTAGTAGCCTGCAGTAGCAGCCAAGAGTGGTGTGTATAAACTAAAACAAGTTTTTCTTCTGGAACAAATGGAGATTGTTTTAAACCTGATCCCAATTACGGTTGCAAAAAATAAATGCCCTAAATATTGTTATACTGTTATGTTCATTTCCAGAAGAAAATTATTATACTACCAGAATACTCAAACGACTTCACTCTTGGTGGTATAGTCGTCGTTTTCACAAACATCCTCTAAAGTTTACTAAAGACTCAGCGCATTGAAGGTAAAATCATAGTCGCGGAAAATTAAAATTTCCTCATTGGAATTGCTGAGATATACTGGAGAAGAGACAAAATTCTGTGTAAAAATTAGGAAGCAAGAGAGGTATTTATAAAAATGAGAAAACTGTTGACAGCCCAGAACTTTCAACTTTTAGTCCTAAAAATAAAAACGGTTAGATGGTGCATATTTCCAGTACATCTGTATCATCAGGAGGGTTAGAACGGAAAAAAGGAAACCTCAAAGAAATTAGATCCTTCGAGACGTTTTTTGAAGCCCAGCATCACAAACCTGGAATGGGCAAAGAGTTAGAAATTATTTTTACTATTAAAAAAATTGCTAGGATATTTTGGGCACATATGGACCAAATATGAACTGTTATTATGCAAGAAAACATTGTGGAAAAAGCAATGTACAGCTTGGAAAGAATAGATTTGCAGGTAAATTATGTGTCATCCGAAATGTCACTGAATTGGCACCGTTACAGCCACTTTAGAGCCAATTCTTGAGAGCCAGTTGTACATTCTAGTGAAGAACTGTTAGTGCATAAGGCAATCGCAATTTTTTTAAAGACCTTTTGCTTTATCTACAGTCTATATCTTTCGAGTGTGTTTGGTGTTTTGTGTTAAATTTTTCCACGTAACGTGCTTTGTGTTTAGTACATCGATTAAAATGAGTCGTAGTCGAAATCTGCAAAAAAGCCCAAATGAAACATGCGCTCTAGACCAGCAAAAAAATGGCGAAACAAAAATCTTCTCAATTTGACCTGCAGGTAAATTTCTGGAAAGGACCGGGGTGACCGTTAGACCCGCCAGAATTTTTATAAGAAGGAAGTTGTTTTATTTTTCCCCACATAACCATAATGTCATTGTGAAGTAAAAATTCTCGAAAAATCGAAATTCGACAGCCGATAACGCAGTCAACTGTTACAAGCGGACACAATCCACCACAGCGACACCTCTTTGGGAATAGCTGAACTTTTTTGGAGTTTGTTACAAGTGGCGGATTTATACATTTACTTGAATGCAAAAAGGATTTTCAATTTGAAGATCCATTATTAAATTTTGATCATGAAGAAGCAGGTACAAGTATTCTGCTACAGATTCTATCTGTAAAGTGAGCTGGATACATTAGATGCATTATAGACTGCCGATACTCTGCTGTGTTAGTTTTTCTTGCATATTTTAGAGATCAGGAAATAGAAGAAATTTAGATGAAAACTGACACACAGGATTGTCTTAAATTTAGTCTCGCCTACAGCATTAATATGGATACTTTTGTTCTAGAAAGTCTAACTACATTTCACGGTTTAATTGGATGTGACACCACTAGCACATTTAATGAGTTAGGAAAGAAACTGTGGTGGAAGGTGAAGGTATATGTATGATATTGCAAATTACTTGATGGAGTTGGTATTATAGAATTTAGTGATAAATTATATAATAAAATGCAAAATTTTGTCCTTAAATTGTATACTAATAATAGCGTTGTTGTATTAATGGCTGATCTAAGATCAATACTCTAAAAACTAAAACTTAAATTGCCAAATGTACTGGAGTATTGGTAAGATCTTGCCTACTTTGCAAACATAGCCAGCCATGTCGCGGAATTTTACAGTTTTAACCACTTGTTGATGCAAGAAAAGTAATAACCCAACCTCCAATTTATAAGCATGTGTCATTATAACATAAAAATTATGTTGCAGATTGTTCAAGTAAATTTTGTTGTTGCAAAAAGAACTATGTTGTATGTATGGGTTCTCGCGTTTGTATGGGAGAGAAGTCGTTTAAAAATAGTAGTAGAAGAGGATCGTACCTAATGACTAAACTTCTTCTGTGTAAGTTAACTAATGAAAACGTTTTTAGTTAAAAGTGATGACGTGAGGGTTGTGTAGTAAGGGCCAAATTCAGAGACGCTCCTCAAGCCGCACTGATCCTCTCCTCATCCTTCACTCAACTCTCCCTTATTCGAGGATAAGTGAAGGTTGAGTGAAGCCACAATTTAGTTTCCGTATTCAGAGACGCCGTTATTTGTGTCACTCAGCTGAAAGAGGTTGCACATAGACAACGTCGCAAATTCTAGGCGGGAATAGTTTATGCATATGCGGATGTTCAGGCACTCATGAAGAGCGTTTGCAGAGTATTTTTTTTTATTATGTGCCACTATCAGTGGTAGTAAGTGATTAAATTAGACGGGAGGGCAACCTATAGGGCAAACTTATAACTAAATTTTCTAATAACAATTAATAGCCTGGTAGAATATATTTAATATTTATTAATTTATATTTTACAATTAGTTGTAGTAAGTTTCTAGGTCACCTTTGGATACTACTATCAATGCGTTTACCTATAAAGGCTGGCACTGCTGGATTTGGAACAACTCTAATCAAATTTGTGTCTCTTATTACTTGCCCTATCTCTGCGATGGCAATATTATGCAGTACAGAAATAGCCGCTATAATTCTGTGTTGCACAAATTCTAGGAAATCGTAGCCTATAATTAAAAAATATATAGAATAGATCAATCAAAAAATGAACACCAAACAGTGAATGAGTAACTAAATAATAACAAATATAAAATTGCACTCTACTTTTGAGAAATGCGGAACAAAGCGAGAGTGAGTGATGCTCAAGTGGCCTACCAACTCCACTCAACCTTTCTTTACCTATCACCGTTGAGTAAATAATATATTATTATTATTATAATATATTATTCACTCAACGTCATGACTAATCATAGAGACCGATAATATGACGTTAAGGGGTAGAAAAATAATTATAGCTCATAACTTCTATAATAATATATATTTCTCCTATAAATGAAAAAAAAAGTCGTGATTTAAATTTTTGTAAATTGTAAAAGGCGGTAGATCACTGACTGGGACGGTAGAAGGGTATACACAATCTGGAAGCGATAGATCTGGTGTGTACCATTGGTTGTTGGACGACAAGAGTGGCCAACACCAATACAAACAAGTGAGCTAAACATGGCAAGTGTGATTTTGCCGAAACGTCGTCACGGACTCGGCCCTTTTAAGAACCAACTATTGACAATGCGGGTGAACACCCGTAATGGAAGAAATTCAAACTAACAACCTTTGGAAGTGATTTTTTCTTACCAAATATGAAATTTTTTGAAACATCAATAAAGTTATGCAGAGTATCGATACGTAAAGATGGTATCGATACCTTACCAAGTATCGATCGACGATGCTGACCGCATGGGGATATCGAAGTATCGAATGTATCGATAAAAATTTGTTCGATACCTCGACATGTATCGATACCAATATTTTTGATACCTTGACACGTATCGATAGCAATATTTTCAATACCTGGACATGTATCGATCTTTTTCTAAACCGTTGATAATGTTGTCATTTTCATCAGCGGCATCAACGTCAACTCAAGCATCGGCATTTTCTTGGAGAAGTTAAAAAAACAACGATAATTATGATCGTGGCTCTCCAGCTCGAGTTGTTAGGTAAACACTTGACAGTTTTATTCTAAAGCCACTACCAAAGAGAACTCATGAAAAAATTACTTCTGAGTTATGCCACTTTGTTGCTACTGAAATGATGCCATACTCTATTGTAGAAGAGGAAGGTTTCCAACATTTTATAAAGACTTTGCAACCAAATTGGCATATTTCAAGTAGAAAGACGACTTCCAATAACAAAATTACAATTTTATATGAAAAAACTCGTTCCATTATCGAAGAAAAAAATTAAGAATAGATATGTATCTCTGACAACGGATTGCTGAACTTCCATTTCTATGGAGCTTTATATATTTACATATTTTACATATAATTAATGAAGAATAGATTTTTGAGAGCACGACACTTGAGTGTAAGAAACTTACCAATAGTCACACCGGTAAAAATTTAAAAACCTATTTATGCCACGTTACAGATTTTTAGGGCATCAAGCCTGAAAATATTTCAATGTGTACTACTGATAATGGCTCAAATATAATTTCTGCTATGAAATTATTGAATTGGAATCGTTTATGTTGTTTTGGACATCTAGTAAATAATGCGGTGTCCAAGGTATTTGAATTACTCCAATTTAAAATCATTATTTCAAAATCAAAATCAATTTAAAACACAATCAATCACAGCTATGTATTAACAGCTAATTTAAAAAATTCAATGTTGCATGCAATTAGTTGTTAACCAAACTCCTTGCGTTTCACCCACTAGGTGGTGGTTACTTCTTTATTTAATTAAATCAGTACATCAAAATTATCAAGCCATAAATATATTATTTGCCGAAAGTAGCAAGAGCAAGTACCGGTTTTTTAACATAGATCTTGATGACTTAAACATGTTCAAAATTTTAATTAAAAATTTAAATAAATTTGAAGACTTTTCCAATCACACGGCAAGAGAAAAGTATGTGACAGCCAGTGTACTTATATCATTGTTCAATAAGTTAAATTCTCATAGAATTGTTAATCATAATAATATAGTGAATATCGACTCACGAATTTCACAGGATCTTTTTTTAGATGATGATAACGCAACTTCTTGTTCCGAACTTGAAAAAAGCGAGCTATTGCTTTAAAAATTGAATCAACCGTTCTAAATTATATAAATTCTAAATATGTTGGTGATGGAACAAATCTATTTTTGAAAATCTGTTGTTATCTAGATTCCAGATTTAAGACTGACTATTTATCTTCTGAGGACATAAACATGATAAAGATAAATTTGGAAGTAACTTTAAACCAGTTAGTTAACAACATTTTTGTTCCTAAAACTCTACCCCATAACGAAAAATTGAGTGGCATAGCTGCTCTTCTGGTAAGGAAAGGTCCAACAAACAACACGTCTTCTTCTGCTACGAAAATGGATAAATTGAGATTAGAATGTCAAAAATACGAAGTGGTGAGTAAAATACACTTTTCGGATAATCCTCTTTTGTGTGGAAACTCTACCAAAGTGTATTTCCAATTTTAGATGAATTTAGTAAAAAGCTTTTAACGGCTCTGCATCAGAACGTGTTTTTAGTTGTGGCGGAAACATAATTACAGACACGCCTCATTGAGTTCAGAACATGCCAAACAGCTCAAATTTTTAGCAATAAACGAAAAATATGTACCAAAATATTTTTTTTTTCATCACAATAAGCTCAGTGATTTGCATCCTCGCCGTCTTCATACTTAAACATGATTACTTTTTGAATGTTGTTACTTTGTTACCTGTTACTTTTATACCCTGTTTTGTTTGATAAAATTATTTAAATATGTACGTAGTATTTAAATTAATTACTGTATTCATTCACATATTTATTTGCTCTTCCATATCTCGATACTTTCGATCCTTTAAGGAATATCGATATTTAACAGGTATCGGTACACGATACGTGGTTTTTGGTATCGTCCAGTGCTACTATAAAGATCTTCAGCAATGCCACAATTTAACTCCACAAGATTAAAAAACTGTGTTATCACTTTGCCATTTTTTCTACAAAAATAAATAATTGTAAAAGCCCATTGCCTTCTACTTGCTTTGTCAGTGGTCTAGTCCATTATAAGCGAGAATAAATAACCAGGTTCACCGGACGTTTTAAAAAGCTTCTGACTTGAAATTTCACCAAATCCTTGCTTTATAAGGGCTCTGGCACTTGTTCCTTTCACAGATAGATATTTTGCAATTTTGAAATCTGTAGAAATATCTGCACATAATGGACTAAGCACATCCATTGGCATTAAGGGTACATTTCCTGTGACTAGCAGGCCAGATATCTTGAGCTCAGCTCTTCTTGTAGCACTATCTGATAAATTTGTAAACATTTCTGAGAGCCTCTTATGGCCGATTTCACCAACACAACTTAAATTGCTAAGTACTACTCAACGGGTAGCATTGGTATTTTAAATGCAATCTTAAAATCCTAAGGAATGCTTAAATTAAAGTAGTCGATTTCAGAAACTTAAACGCCAACTTAACTTCAAAATTGGCTACAATAAAGTAGAGTTTGCAGGACTTGTAAATGAAGGACAACTAAATGCAACTGGCGATGAGGCCATACAACAAAACATCGATGGCTTTAGCGTCAGACAAAATTTCAACAATTATTTTACACAATATTATTTTGTTGCCATTCATTGTAATGCATAATACCTATTTACTAATTATTGAGCTGAGCGTAAATCTATATGATCTCTAAAGTAGCAATAAATGTGATCATCTAAACATAAGAGAAACAAGAGAAGATATTATCTAATTTAGAAGTAGTGAAATAAGAATATTTACAAAATAAATATAAAGAAATAAATATATTTAAATTATTTTATTCTAAATATATTCTATTCTGTTGGTATTACTATTGAATATTAGACAAGAACAACTTAAATAATCTGCAGACTATGTGCGTCTACTATTTCCAGTTCTTTTTTATATTCGCAACTTCTTCTTCACCCAGTATGTTATAGATTCTTCCAAGTTTATTGCTGTGTAGAGCTATCGCAGCATTCGCAGCCGGTCTACGGCGACTCTTGAATGCCTTTGAAGTCCGAGGATTATTCACTATCGAAGCGTTTGTAGTTGCCGTTTGCAGTGTCTTATAGAATGAGTTGATTTTATTGAACAGCACTTCATGTAATCACCACAATTGTTATTACCTGTAGGATCTGCAGAATTTTGGGAATTTGTGTAATGCATAGAATGTGCTTTAGAAATTTTACATATTTTTGGAATGTCGACGGCTTTTTGGAAATCATTACTTGGATTATGGTTGTCCTTGGTATGTTGTTCTAGTTCTGCTGGTCTGAAGAAAATGACACTGTCGCTATCAAAAATACTTTGATGTTCAAAAATACTATGGTTGTAGGATACATATAAAGCGGCACGCCGAAATGCAAGTACGCACAACGTATTTCTTCATAAATCTTGTGTGCTGCTCTATAGTAAAAAAATCAACATTTAATTTAAGTATTCGTTTTAAACAATCCATGAGACGCCAACAACATTTAGAAAGAACTTAGTTTAAAGCAAACTTTGTTAAGTTTTATGGGCACCAATATCTGTATCACGGACTCTGCAATGTGTATAATTATTTCTACATTTTATTTTTCTTTGCATTCGAAAACCAGTCTTTCAACTATAGAATTTTCAACCACAAAGCGTTAAATTTAAAAGATTGAACTAATTGTGCCTCTCCTCTAGTTTGGTGCTTCTTTTTTTTGGTATGTCCTCCTCTGATTCTGAACTGAAAATATCTTGCGTTTTCTAAAACAAAATCAGTAACTATTCACATTATCAGCGTTATCAAAAATAACAAATTTTTATTCAATTTTTCACAAACCTTAACTGCTTGTTATCCTTCCCGATACTTATGGGTTTGAGCTGGGTATTTTACTTGCAAGGATTGACAATTCTTGTTTCCTTTTTATCTACTTCTACCTCAACATTCTGTATGAAGAAATAAGAGGAACTTAAATAAAATTTATTTTTATGATGCCCCTTGTGACAACAAAGCTAAACGGATTCGTCTGAATCGGAATTCGGTCATAAACTGCATTTTACTAATTACTTTTGAGCAAAAACACTTGAAGGCATAATTCTCAATTTTTCTCACATCCCCACTCTTCTTAAAAATTCCTTACTACACCTGCAAATTTCTACATTTTAAAGAATTTTTACACATTGGCAATACTGATCAAGCGACAATATATAGTTAAGAATAGAAGTGGCTTATTGCACGTGTATGTAGTACGTTTCTACTACTTCTCACTGTAGTTTCTCCGTGCATTTTTTGTGTTTTATGTTTTATTTATCACAGAATGGGAAGAAATATTGCATTAAACAAAAAAACTTTCTTTAAAAGAATCTCATAAAGTCGTCAATAATATAATTTCCTATAATAAAGACGGTAAGAATTTGAATATCCAGAACAACCAATTGTCAAAATAGCCGAAATAACAGTCTCTGACTGCCTTCATGGTTGATGAGCAAATTATCCATAAAAGCAACGACGTCTCTGTCATGAATTACATGGACAAAAATATTTCGCAGAGTAAAATGGTACATCTTTAGTGACAGTCATAGGTTGGGTGTTGGTCTAGGTCATATTGCAGCAATTCAATTATGCCGCGTTGTCTGGGGTTACTTAATTGTGTGAAAAGCAACGGGACAGCTTCTCTATATGTACGAAACAAACATTGTTTAACTTGTAACAAGGCAAAAAAATTAAACCGCTCAACCCCAGAACAAAATTGTTAAAAAATCACGCAGGGTCTTCAAGTTTGGAAGGTGATATTTTTGTAAATGGTTTCAAAGAAAGTCTGACTTAATCTCCCATAAGTTAATTGCAGATAGGGATTGGAGTATACATGAGAAACTATTATAAGCTAGACCATATCAAAATTGCACTGTAGAGAAAACAAAGTGCCGAAATCACTTATTGTGGATTTATAGCAACAAGTTCAAGAAATTACGGTAAACACTTCAAATCCTGTAGCACACTACAAATTTACTGAAAATAAATCTAAAGTTATACAACTTTAAAGTAATTGTTCCATTCCGGGTATTCATCCGCGTTGTCACTGGTTGGTCCTGGAAAGGACCGGTTTGTTGACGACGTTTCCGCAAAATCGCATTTGCCATCTTCAGGTCGTTTGTTTGTATTGGTGCCGTCCGCTCTCCTCGACTGCCGACCGAATCAACAAACCGGTCCTTTCCAGGACCAACCAGTGACAACGCGGATGAATACCCGGAATGGAACAATTTCATCTAACACCCGCGGAAGCCTAAACCAACACAACTTTAAAGTAATATATATTTGTAATATTATTTTGATTGTTTTTGGTAATCATATAAAATGTGCAAAATATTCTTGCAATAAAAAAAACAAAAATCTTTTGATCGAAATTAAAACTTTGGGTCCAAACTTTGTAGAAAAATTAGGACAAACTATATGTGACACTGCTATATACTAAGCTTGATGTTCTGAAGCGGATATTTTCCTTTATACAAAAAAACTTTATTGCAACATGAAAATTTGGATGTAACCCAGATATTAAAATTAAATTTTTGAAAAACGCAAATTGCTAAAAATGTAAAGAAAGTAAAGTGTCCAGAAAAACAAAAATAACTAAAAAAATGATTGCTAATGAGAACAATGGAGGAAAATAACAGAAACCCGATATTTCATCTGAAATTGTTGAAGAGGAAAAATCAAAAACAAAAGTGACGAGGAAAGAAAAGAAAATTGGGAAACACACCCTTTTGCAGGTTCGTAGTGGCTTGTGGCTAGAGTATAAAAGGGAGTTACTTACTGGTTCAAATTTCCATACGATTTGCAAAAAAATAGCAACAACCAGTTGTAAAAAAGTTAGTTTTATCTTTATTGTATTTAGTGAAAAGTTTAAACATTCCATTTCTTTTGCATGGTAGGCAGATGAACCCTATTGTCGTATGTTGAAGAAACAAAATTGTTTAAATATCGAAAAGCGAAATGTTCATTTATAAAGAATATTTATTTCTAAATGCCACGTCTTATATTTTGGTATTAGGAAAATGTTTAGTGGAAATACAGTGCGCATCGTCTCATTTTGGAATAGGCATAAAGGAGGTAATAAAAGAGAAAAAAATACACTAGAAAATAAAAAGCTGATTGTCAATATTAATAATCCATGGTATTACAAGATACAAGGGCAACTGTAAATAACAGAGAAATAGTACAGAAATGAAGCTGAAAAAATGACAACCCTTCGCAATTTTTTCGTCCAGCATCGATTTGTACAAAAATTTAGGATTAGGCTTATTTCACCCTCTAGTTCATTTTCTATATTGAGCCGTTGTACGCTTTTGTTTTTTTAAGGGTGAAAACTACCCCTAATTGTAAAGAATTATAAAATAACATTTTAAACTTTAATATGGTCAACATTTGGTTTGGATTAGTTAAATAATGATTGTTTTATGCTTTAGGATATAATATCATAATATTTCAACCCTTAAAACCACCCTTGTTGAAGCTATATATAAAAAAATTATTTATCTTAAAAGAATGATTTCGGCTTGCATCGATTTGCATAAAAATTTGGGATTAGGATCATCTCACCCTGTACTTCATATTCTATATCATGCTCATGCGTCGATTATTTTTAGGGGTGTAAACTACCCCTTACTGTCAAAAATTATATAAAAACGTTGTAAACCTTAATATGGGTAAAATTTGGTTTTGATTGGTTAAATAATGGTTGTTTTATGCTTTAGGATATAATATCATAATATTTCAACCTTTAAAAACCACCCTTAATAACATTGTAATTTTTATAAGTAATTTAATAGATCTATACAGAAAAAAAGTAGAATGACGTACAAAAACATTTATTTACGCAAAAATACGAATTTACAAATACTAATACAAATACAAATAGTTTTTTAATTATTACTGCCGAAAAAACCGGTTCAGTGGTATTATATATATTGAAAATGCTCTATTACACTCCCAAGCGGGCTATTCGAATTTTTCAAACAAAAAAAATTAATTCGTTTTATAAACATAGCTCCTTCATTTTTGGTGATAAAAAGTTTTTTCAAAAATAATTTTGTAGGGTTTTTCAGGAGCTATAAGACTATGTTAATTAAATTCCGTGACATCCCTTAGTTTTTAAGTGGGGTGAGTTTAAAGGGCTCGAATAATGGGGTGTTTGCTCGTAAATAGAGGTTTATATACCTCACTAAATATTTAATGTAACGAAAATCTATGCACAGGAAAATTTTAGTTATTAAAAAAGCTACAATTTAGTACTGTATCATTTGTTTCGAATATCCAGTATTTTCGGAGATATTTTGAAGAAAACGATGAAAAATGCGAAATAGCAAAAAATCAATTTATTTTTAAACTGCAATTTTTCTAAAATTAGACATTTAAAATAGGTCAAACTTTTTGGGTGTATTGATAATACATATATAAAAAGGATTACAGAAGGGTGAAGATCAATTTTAACTAGGAAGGTAGTTAGGGGGTTGCTTTCAATGATTTTTTCGTGGAAAAAAGTAGGTACTGACCTTATTTTGATTATAAGTCGCTCAATTTTTATGCTAGAAAGTTCTTGTTTTCTGTTTGAAAGGTCTAATTGTATACTTGAAAAAAGATTTTGTAAGTCTTCCTTGAAAAATGCAAAGTTTTTCCGTTATTTGGCTTTGAATATTTCAAATTATGCATTTGAGAAAAAAGCTAACTTTAACATGTCGTATCTCGGTTTGTATTGGTCGTAGAAAAATGATAAAAAAATGATTTTGTTTGTTTTTCTAAAAACTACAATTTTGATATCTACAGTTTTTTTATTAAGTGCATATTTTTCGAGTTATTCTCAAAAAAATCCTCTAAAAAAGTCGATCTCTTTGTCAAAAAACTGTTATTTCAACCGCGAATAACTCGAAAAATATTAGTTTTACGAAGAAAACGTAAAGAACATTTTTTTTAGAATTACTTTTTCCATCGATTTCTGTGGTTAAAATGTAATTAAAAATTTCCACCCCCGAGATAGGGTGGCAACCACCCCCAAGGTTTTAGCGTACAGCGGCATGATATAGAAAATGATTCTTGGGCTATTCCTTACCTTCTGTAAAAATTTCAAGTAAACCCATGCTAGACGAAAAAATTACGAGCCAAAATGCTTTATTTTCTAGCCTAAAAGTATTCATAGAATTTTTACCGGAGCAGATTTACCTATTAAAATTAAAATTATCTTAAAAGACAATGATTTCTGAAAAGTTAAGATAAAAAATAATTAAATTAAATTTTATATGGAGTGTTAGCTCCAAAACTTGTCGATCTTCAACATACACGAAATATAGATTCGCAGCAAAAACCTGTTAATATCACATATAAAATTAATAAAAATAAAATAAAAAGGGTTGATAGGAAAGAAGTAAAACGTAAACTTTCCTAAAAGTGATGTAAGTCTGCATTTGTTTTTAACATTCCTAAAATCTGGTTGAGCTGCGGGTGTTTCTTACAAAATATAACTTTTCACTTTGTTGCAGCTAACTCACATATTAGAAGATGGACGTAAATACTTTCATTATTAAGAATTGGTATCATCGCCGGAGAAATCGATTCAAAAGTGTCAATCGAAGACATTGGTTACATCTATTGGTACGAGAGAGATATTATTTAGGGGATTTTCAGACCCGCATGTGACAATTGAAAGTAATAAATTGAAATTTAAAATTTATTTTTAAATGTTATTTAGTTCCTTTTAAAACTTGTTGAGAAAATTTAAAGAAAATTTGATGAACGATGATACAACTATGAAGAAGAAAGCAATAAAAAATACTTTTTAATAGTTGATTCGTAATCGGTTGTAGGCAAAACCAAATGTTAGAAATCTCTGTGTCAAAAGTTTTGCCATAAGCGCCATTGTAAACAAGGCAAAAAGTTTAGACGGTCAAACAACTGATACGGCGTCATGTGAACAGGTTGTAAGACACCACCATTCTAATTCTAGCGTAGCCTAGGTATCATGTCCTCCTCCTAATATTTCCTCATTACTTTCTCCATTTGACCGTTTCTTTATATGCCATAGTTTTGCATCTGACGACTTGAACATTTTTTCACGTATTGCTTGCATATGAAGCATCAATCTGATCTGGACAAGATTGCATTGTGGTGTGATAAAAGCAGTTTAACTTTGAGCATTGACAAGTACAAGGTGATGGTGTTTGGAACTAAGTCACAGATTATTTATTACCAGTTTGCGGTTAGGAACGTGATCTTTGGAAGACTAACTGTTTTCTGTAACTTGGGTGTAACGAAAAATCTGCTACAGAATACTAGGGTATATAAATAGGGAGTTCTATGGTTTCGAGAATTTGTATACATTGACAGTGTTTTATTTCTCCCATGTTTGCTTAAAACTGGACTAAGCATCCGTAATTTGGCCTCCGTTCTATATCTACATCAAAAATTTGGAGAGGGTTTAATGACTATTCTTGAAATAGCATTGTTTCTAACAAGATCGTGTTTACCCTCTTAGGGGTACATCACATAATTTTCTTCAGCTTCGGTTTGCTATGAAGAGTTTGTCTAACAGAAGATTATTTTTTGTTGTTGCCTTTTTTTTACTAGATGTTTCATGGTTCTGTTGATTGTGGCAGCATCTTGAGGCAAATCGGTTTTCATCTACTTAGGCTGTCGGCTAGAAATAGTTTTACTTTTTACACACCTGCTGTCAGAACCAATATGCGTTTTAGATCTCCGTTCATTCTTTTATGTATCCAATACAATAAGCTACAAGACTCTTTCGATTTTTTTGCGGATGGTTTGAGTGTGTTGAGGCGGGCTGAGGTTCCGGCTTTTGAGTCTGCTGCCTGGCCCACTTCCAGATCTCGTATTTTGTATTCATTCTGACGGGAGTGATGGGTTCTCTACTTAGAGGAGAGTATAAATTCTAGCAATTACCATCCAGCCCTCGCATTGCTCAGAGGTAATACAGAGTATTTCTCATTGACGATAAATTATGAAGAGACGCTCTGCTTTAATTGGGAAGATTATACTTACAAATCTACTTTTTCCTTGTGCACGTAGTTTAATTCGTTTTTGTAACTTTATTTAATTTGTGATTTATGAATTGTGTTTTTTTTTATTTTTTATTTATTTATATATTTTTTACAAGTTGTATTATAATTGGACCGTTAAGCCTATTGTAAAATAAACTACAATAAACTATCAAACTATTAATAAACAATTTTATATAAAATTTCGTCTTTGGTTCTTTGGTTCTTACCGCACTATATCAATAATCTCCACAGTTGTAGATTTTATTTGTAGCACTCTCTTTAATCTTCTATTTTGGGAGAATTTCCATTTTCACTTGGGGGATTTACCGGTGGATCACCTGGACCTGGACCGCTACCTCCTCCTCCTCCTCCTCCTCCTCCTCCTCCTCCTCCTCCTCCTCCTCCTCCACCTCCGCCGTAACACACCGTTCTTTGTCCTTTATTGATCATAATTGATTTTGCGTTTTTTTTGTTTTTTTTTGTTAAAATGGAACACCAAACGGATAGAAATCTAGTTGCAATTTATTCTGTGAACTATATTTTGAATTCAGCATATTTTAAATTCTGTTTCTATTTAAAACAAAACGTAATTAAAGTAAAGGATAAAACATTTTAAGTTATAAACTAAAAGTATACCTGTGTCAGATGTGGGATGTCTTGAATAGAAATCACATACTAACTGATAAAAAATATCTAAAATAAGCTTAATACCGTCTTTCTAATCATATTAGATAATGCGGCTCTTGAGATAATTTCACAACGATGTACGTCAAGCTGTTAAAATTATTTTTCTATTTATGTCAAAAATTTTATTGTTAAGAAGACATTTTATACGAGCCCAAGCTATAAATTTTACGAAATTTTTCAGGAAAGCCATGTTTCAAACGATGTTAAAATAGTATGATGGCAACTATATAAATATTTTGTGATTACCTGCAAAATATTTATTATTAATAAGAATTGTTGCCCATTTAGGTGGTTTCTAAATTTTAGAAATAGGTAGCGGGTTGATGTAAGTAGATAAGTAAAGTAAAGTAAATAAAAACAAATCACATCGAATATCTAATTGAGGTGATAACTTACCAGTTGAAATATTATTGTGAAGCTTTGCAACTTTTAAAAATACATTCTCTAGCTTAATAAACAATAATTTTTTATGTAGCCTTGGTGCCACGTAGCTATTATTATAAATAATAATAATAAATGTATTCCCGAAAAGTAATACAAGTATGCAGATTTACATATTTTATTTGCATACTGCTGCAGAGACATAAATGTCTGTCCGCAGTCTGGCTTAATAAACTAAAAGTTACACTTAAAATTACATTTACCTAATTACTAAAAAGCTAGGGCTAACCGACACTCATTCAAAATAGTCACAAGTTTATTTATTTTCTTTAGTAATAGTTTTTTGGTTTTCTTTACATGTTCATGTTCCAGTTTTTTTTACATTTCATTGTTACCTTTAAGATATGTATTCAAACATTTTTGAGGCTTTTTTCAAATTTTTTAATTTTTTTTTTATTTATGATTGCTTTTAAATTTTTGGCTATTTATTAAAGCAGAAGTATGCACAATATAAATGTGATCTTCTACCTATCTCCTTATTAATTTTTGGTTGTACTAATCTTAGTTTTTTTGTGCTATTTAATTTTTTTTTGCATAACATAATATAGTGTAAAGATAAGCTTTCAAGTATATATTTTTTCCTTATGTCTAGCGGTAATTTTACAGATTCTATCCTCTTTCAGCACTTTTTCTACTTTATTGTGAATAAACACCAAATTTCTAATGTGACTAGCAGCAGCAGAGCTCCATGATGTTATACCATACGTAGCCACACTGTAATATATACCATATATAATGGTTAGTAGGTTTTTCATAAATAATACCTTCTTAAGTTTTGCCAAGACAAATACAGTATATTTAAGTTTTTTTGTTCTAGTAAGCAATTCTTTTTCCCAGCGCAAACGCTGGTCCATTATCACACCAAGGTACAATCGACACCATTGAAAATGTCCACCTAAAATCGGTTGGGTCGTCAGAAAACGCTCAAAACTACTTTCCTTGACAAGTGAGTGTGCGCTGCGATGCCAAGTTGTATTGTATTTTTAAAATAACTCGCCAATTTCACCGGTTCTGCAGTTTGCGGCAGACATCGTTGACGCATGCTTCGTAACATTACATTATGGCGATATGTATTTGATTTAAAAAGTTGTCGTCAATGTCAGCTAACAGAAAGGTCCGAAATTTTGATTTAAGCTATTCTTTGTAATTTTGACTAATTGAATAATCAATGATTAATAAAATCGACTGATTTAGTTCATCGTATTTGAATTATTCGGTTTTACATTATTATTGCCTTTCTTATAAATTTCAATATGTAATGCAAATTATCTGAGTTAATTTCGGAAGTTTTAGAATTCCTGCCAAGCAAATATTAATCAAGCATACGATGGATAATTTGGATGGATCCAAGTAAAAGATATTTCCTTAAATCGGTTTTAATTCTTATGTATATAAATAATTAGTTGTTTTATACATTTTCCAATTGTTCCATGGGAAGTCACATCTATTGGACCATCGGATTTTACATCTCAACGTTATTTCTTATCTGCCTACCTGCTTGGGGAGAGTGGTCATTGACATTTGAAGCGGAAAGCTCATATCGACTGTTGTTATTTTTCAGACGAAAACCTTACCGTAAAAACACAAAAATAAATTAAAATCTAAATATATTTTTATTCAAATATATATAAAAGAAAATTGGGTAAACATTTTTAAAGGCTAGTAATATTGATGCGACGTTACATTTATTTTTAAACTGTCATCAGATTTTCTCCGCAATAAAATGATAACACTGGAATCAAGATTCAGTAGGCCAACGGTAATAATTAGATATTTCAGATTGCACCATCGATTTTAAAGCTAAACTTTATTTCTTATCTGTCTACCTGCTTGGGGAGAGTGGTCATTGACATTTGAAACGGAAAGCCCATATCTACTGTTATCCTTTTTCAGACGGAACACGAAATCTTTAACCGTAAAAGAAGAGAAACAAATTCAAATCTAAATATATTTTTATTCAAACATAATATATAAAAATATAAAATAATTAAATTTCATGTAAATACAAATACATTTCAAATGGAACGTCTGGTCCTTTTTCAATCACGCAGGGTAGTGCCGGACTGCAACCGGCTAAAGGCCTTCCCAATAGGCCGAGAATTGGCCGATTTACTTTGCAATCTGAAAGAAAATTATTTAGTAATTAAATCTGTAACAGACTTTTTTTTCGTTTTGCAAAATACAAATATTCCATAATGTAAAGATATTGTTTTAAAGAACATAGTAAGAGAGGTCGTTTACATACCATACGCATTTAATATTTTGTATAAAACCCATCTGCGGCAATACAGGCTTCTAATCTTCTGCGCATTGAGCCTACTAAGGTATGGCAGATATTTTGGTCCTCAAAAGCCCGCCAGACCTCCCTCACGTGAGCTGTCAATTGCTCTATGTTGCGCTCACGGATTTCATGAAAACCTATGTCTTGCGAGTCTTGAACCATCCGAGCCCAAAGGTTTTCAATGGGATTGAGATCTGGAGATTTTGCTGGCCACTCAATGCACTCAATTTGGGGGTGAGCAAGAAACCATTCCTCCACGATTTGAGCCCTGTGGATCGGAGAGTTGTCTTGGACAAAACCCACAGGTCCATGAGGATTAATTTCAAGCATTGCTGCCAGGGATTCTTCCAAAATTTCTATATATCAACGAGCCGTAAATCTTGAAGGAGAAACCCGGTGAAGCTCGCCGGGACCCCTGGCAGTCATCCACCCCCAAAAACCTGCATTGATTCTCCCGCTCTGCTGATTTGGTTTTATATGAGCCACCTGAAATCGGGTGCCAGCCTCCCGATGCACTATATCTCTGGCTTGTTGGGAAGTAGAAAACGTTTTTTCATCCGAGAGAATCATCCGGGTCCAATCCCGAACGAGGTTAGCATGGCAAAAAGCTAATCTTACTTCAGCATGCCGCTGAGTAAGACCGGGCTTTTTCGCCGGTAATCTGCTTCGCACGCCCTCTTCCCTTAGTCGCCGACGAATAGTGTTCGTTGAACCATTTAAAAATAATTGTTCACGCAATATTGTCGCGTTTGTGAAAGGAACTTCCCTGGCACATTTCAAAATGACCTCGTCCTCTGCTACTGTGGTAACTCGTCTCGCCCCTGGACGAACAGTTTTTAGAGGACGAAGTCCCAGTTCTGCACTTCTGGCAATCCATCTTTTAACTTGCTTAACCTGTAACATGCAGATACATATTCATTAATAATTCTCCAATTCAAATTTACTACAGTCCTCATAATAACTCATGCTATTCAACTCGAAAACAAAAATGCCCAGAGTCAATAACTTTTCACGAATAATATAAATTGCCACTCACCGATAAATCTACCAATGGAGCAATTTGGCTTGGACTCATGCCAGATTGAGCCAAACCAACTATCTTTCCTCGCTTTTCCAAACTGGACTCTGTTTGCCCTAAACTTCTACCCATTTTTAACAAGAATTACAAAATTTAGCAAGCCGGAAACGTAAAATAAAAATACACAAAAAGCAACGACAACATACAAATATCACAGGAACTTCCAGACATTTGAATCCAAATTTTGTTTTGAAGGGCTTTATATACTTGCCTACTACAATAATTTCAAAACTCTTTAGAACTAATGGGTTTTCCCAAACACTTTACCTTACCTTTAACAATAGATATGAGCTTTCCGCTTCAAATGTCAATGACCACTCTCTCCAAGCAGGTAGACAGATAAGAAATAAAGTTTAGCTTTAAAATCGATGGTGCAATCTGAAATATCTAATTATTACCGTTGGCCTACTGAATTTTGATTCCAGTGTTATCATTTTATTGCGGAGAAAATCTGATGACAGTTTAAAATAAATGTAACTTCGCATCAATATTACTAGTCTTTAAAAATGTTTACCCAATTTTCTTTTATATATATTCGAATAAAAATATATTTTGATTTTAATTTATTTTTGTGTTTTTACGGTAAGGTTTTCGTCTGAAAAATAGCAACAGTAGATATGAGCTTTCCGCTTCAAATGTCAATGACCACTCTTCCCAAGCAGGTAGGCAGATAATAAATAACGTTGAGCTGTAAAATCCGATGGTCCAATAGATGTGACTTCCCATGAAACAATTGGAAAATGTAACTAATGTAACAATGTAACAATGTAACAAATTATTTATATACATAAGAATTAAAACCGATTCAAGGAAATATTTTATACTTGGATTCATCCAAATTATCCATCGTATGCTTGATTAATATTTGCTTGGCAGAAATTCTAGAACTTCCGAAATTAACTCAGATAATTTGCATTACATATTGAAATTTATAAGAAAGGCAATAATAATGTAAAACCGAATCATTCAAATATGATCAACTAAATCAGTCGATTTTATTAATTATTGATCATTCAATTAGTCAAAATTACAAAAAATAGCTTAAATCAAAATTTCGGACCTTTCTGTTAGCTGACATTGACGACAACTTTTTAAATCAAATACATATCGCCATAATGTAATGTTACAAAGCATGCGTCAACGATGTGTGCCGTAAACTGTAGAACCGGTGAAATTGGCGGGTTATTTTAAAAATACAAGACAACTTGGCATCGCAGCGCACACTCACTTGTCAAGAAAAGTAGTTTTGAGCGTTTTCTGACGACCCAACCAATTTTAGGTGGACATTTTCAATGGTGTCGATTGTACCTAGCACCGTTAACAACAGAAACACTTTCAGTTTCAAGTTTGATTATTTGATTATGTAGTAAATTGCTGTTATTGAGGAACTTTATAATTCTACCATGAAGCAGCCCCTCATAAACTTTTGCCAAATTAGAAATCAGAGAAATAGGTCTAAAGTTACATGGTGTTTTGGTATCACCACTTTTATGTACAGGAACTATTTCTGCTAATTTAAAATGAGTAGGGCAAATGCCGCTAGTAAAACTAGTATTTATAGTATAAGATATAAAAGGCAGTCAATGAAAAAGTTATGATTACGCTGCTTTGGAGTTACCATTTAAACGCTGTTGACTTTATTTCTCAGTTCGGTATCCGCTAAAAATTCATTATTTTCGGCACACTTTTTGCTTTACACCCTGATATCTCGGTTGCCGTTGCGCGAATCAATTGATTGTAATAAAATCTGAAGAATTCTATGGGGATAATGATGCTTTTTAAATCAGATTTTTTTGGAAAATATTTAACAAGATATTGATCTAAATGTAGAGTAACGTCAAAATGGCTCGACTACTCCATCCGGCCTTTGACTGCACGGGCCTCGCGTCCCCACTCCAAAACTCATCGTTATATTTTAAGAGGTTTTTAAAAAATTCGAATTTCTTTGATTCTGTGCGTCAAAATACAGAGATAGGAACTCAAAGAGTAGTAGTAGATGAACAATCTGCTGTGACATTACAGGAACATTTTCATAAATTCAGCGTACTTAACTGTGATGATGAAAATCTCATATGCATTACTACAAATCAAGTATTTGATAAAAATGGCTATTAACCGAATAATTGATTCAACTGATGCACCACTGCCACATAAATGGTATTTATTCATTAATTAGATTTTTAAATTTGGATCCAATGCAGCCTATTTTATTCTTTCTGCAAGTACATTTCTAGGTTTTGCAGTCTGTAAGAAAGTTGTTAAAATGTATTTTTTTAATAATTGATAATGAAATAATGCTTCAATTATTATTGTACATCTTGAGAGACGGTGGAGTGAAACAGAGACGGAGCTATGGAAATAAATGAGAAGCGAGATGGTAGAGCGGTGCTGAAGACGGCTGCACGCGACAATTCGAAAACTTTTCTTACATTTTATTTTATATTTTGCCTTAGCTGGTTCCACTTTTATCCTATAAATATGATCGTTACATCGACATCTTCCAAACATATGTACGAAAGTTTTTCGAAAAATAAATGTTTCCGATTTAGGCTTTCGTTTCAGAGAACGAGCGATGTAAAGGTAAAACATGTTTGTTTTGTGTCGGATTTTTGATAAGTTCCAAAGAAGATTTTGCATTATTTCGATTTTCTCTCCCATAAGCCCCAACAGTGTTACCGAGTTTTCAAAATTTAAAAAAATATATAATTGGTAGAAAACTTGTTATGGGTTTTATACCTAAATAATGCTTATCTTAAAATCCACACCATATAGCACACTTGCAAAATGGGCAAAACTAAACTATCGTACAAAGCGAGTTTTTCCTCTTATAATAAGTTTTATTTTATGTTGTTTCTAAAATATACTTATATCACACATTGTCGATTAGCTCTTAATAAGCACCCTATAATATAAAATAAGCGAGTAGCAGCATCGTTAATTTTTCACATTTTTCTATGTAATTTTCTTAACACTTATAAAATTATATTTTGAAATCAAGATGACCTTAAAGAACAATTTTATATGTAATACGCTAAAATAAAAATGCTTTTTTTACTTAATAAATGTTGAGAGTCATTCAAGATCAAGAACATTTTTTCAAATTTTTTAGTGAAAACTATACTAAATTCTGTTCAAAATTAAGAAAGTTGGAAGCGACCTACGGTAGAATTCTTTGGATGGTAATAATACGGACAATCACTTTTTCGGGCTCGTTCCGCTCATATTGCACGGGGTTTCCACCTACTCTAGCCTAACTCCAGCCCAGCCGCATCACGCGGTTGGCAGCACAGGCCAAACCAACAACAAGAAAAATCGTAGATTTTCTCTAAAAACGTTAATTTTTAAAATTTTCTTTTGTTCTTTTGTTAACACTTATAAAATTATGTTCGCAATGCAGGATGACCCTAAAAATGCAATTTTGTGTGTAATACGCAAAAATAAAAATTCGTTTTTTTTATTTAACAAAAATTGAGAATCAAGCAAGATTAAGAATATGTTTTAAAATTTTTTAGTAAAAACCGCATTAAATTATCTTCAAAATTAAGAGAGTGAGACGAGCCTTACGAAATAATGCCGTGGATAGCGCTCTTAATGTTTAAATTATAGATGAGTGTATACCGTCAATGCCACCATTTTTATTTAATTTTTTCTGTTTTAATTTATTAAATGTTACTGGATATAAAAATATTGAGTTTTGCATTCTATGATTGGCCATATAACCATCTCTTCGACTTCCACGGCATTCTCTAGCTAGCTTCTCCCCAACGCCATTACACTCATTAAGATAGTTTGCGATTCCACCCAGTTCAGTAATTAAACTATCTTTCTCTTCATTAACAATTTTATCTACTGTGCTATACTTTTTATTTTTTTACCCTTTATTTTACCATTAACAAAGTCCCAGATTTTTTTATTGTTATTTTTAAATTTTTGCAATTGATTTTTTTTATACTTTTCTTTGCTCTCTAGAATTTTTTTAGAAATTTTCTCAGCTGTCATTATACATTTTTTTAAGATTAATATTAGGATTATTTTTTTATATATTTTGTAAATTTTTTCTGTTTTGTTAATTAATTTTACAATATCCTCTGTGATCTACGGCTTTTTTGATTTTTTACCTTTATTTTTATTGTTGCATCGTTTATCAATTTCTTAATGTTGGAAATAAGCCACTCTGTTCCTTCGCTTACATCTTCATAACACATAATTTGGTTCTAGTCTATTCTATAACTTAAGTCTAATAATTTTTTATGATTAGTATCTTTCATTCCATAAAATTCTTTATTGTTTTTAAGCTGGTCCCCGATTTTTACAAATAAGCAAAAATAATCGCTTATTCTATAGTTTAATCGATAAAATTTAATTTCTAAATTACTTTTTATATAGGCGTTATCTATACATGATTCGTTTTGACCAACCTCACTTCGCATGTATTTATTTATTAAAGTAAGACCCAAAGCTATCAGAAAATACATTATTTAGCAGTTTGATAATCTCTGTAGATTGCTCTAAAATGTCAATATTGAAATCTCCTAGTATAATGTGATTTTTTTACTCGAGCATTATTTTCCATAAAGGAAAAATCAAAAATGCGATAATCTAAAGACTGATTAGTAGGGCTAACATACAATGGGCTTATAAGCAAACTATCGCAGTTTTGTAATTTTAAAGTTACTGTAGGACTCGAGGTTTTTCCAATAATGACCTTTCTTACCAAATGCTCAATAGATTTTAAAATATACACAATAACCCCAGTAGCTCTATTAATATTTCCCTTATTACTATAGTTAATATTACCATCAATTGCAATGAAAGAATTATCATCTTTTAGCCCTGCTTCTGTACCAACAATAATTACGGGTTTACATACCATGTGTTATAACAGGACTTTATTTTTATTAATCTTTTTAGCAATACTTCTTGTGTTCACACACAATAAAATATTAGCACTAGTCTTTAAAACTTAGTTTATATTGTTTAAGTCTTCAATTATAGTTTTTTGCACTTTATTGAAGCAATCAATATCTTTGTTTGACTCATGTTCTTTACTCACGTTACGGTAACCATTAAAATCCGCTATCAAATTTATAGATTAGTTGATTCATTTGGTGCAATTTGATAAGGTGGATCCGGCATTCAAGGATAATTTGTTCCACTAGCAATCTGAATCCATTTTTCCTTGTATGTTTCACAATTTTGTATTTTGTCTGCAGCGTGATTAATGTCTCTTTGTTTTTTCAAGTATTTATTAGCTTGTATACTGTTTGTGCGCAATTTTGTAGTAGATTGGCAGTCACTTACATTATGATTTCCTGCGCATTTTAGGCAGGTTTTTGGCCTATTCCACTCTTTAAGAGAAGTACATTTGATAAAACTGTGATTATATCTACAGCAGTTTTTGCAACGATTAATATTAAAGTCATCAACTACTTTGCATCGTTGACTTCCTACATATACTGCCTTATATCTTATTAACATTGTGTACGCATCAGCTGTTAAATTTCCTTTGACCATGTATTTATTGTTGTTCTGTTTGTACATATAAGTTTTAGTTATCCTGTGTGGTGGCTGCTGATTTTTGCTGATGATATCTTCTTTGAGCTCCTTTTTACTGGCATCTGTTATATTACCAACATATGGTTCTATATTTATTATACGTATTTAAGGATTCGTTTTTGTACAAGATTCAGCAGACAATAAAACTTAATTATCCTTGTTCAACATCTGTACTATGCTTTCTGAATCTTCAATACTACTGCATTTTACATACACTGTTCCATCTTTAATTTTATTTAACCTAATCACTTGGTTTTCTTCATAATTTGATGTTGCAATATATTTAGAGTATCACCCTTAAAATCTTCTTTAGGTTTAATCTTTATTTGCACGGATTCTTGCTTTGTAGAAAAAGCCAATACAGCATTTGTGTATGACTCTTTTAGAGGTGATTTTTTTTCATAGACTAATGCTTGTAAAAAATTGTTGTCTTCTTAAATCTTCATTTTGTTTAACCAAAACTTTATTAATATCTTTATTATGCTGTAATTCAGTGAGGTATACTTGACATTTATAGCATTCTGAGTTAGCTAAGTTATTGTTGTTCTGTACTTTTCTTTTTTGTAAAAATCCTGTTTACTCTTAGCTGCATCCTCATCAAATTCGATTCCTTTACTAATCTCCTCTCCGTCAATATCTCTTGAGCAGTCCATACCATTTTAAACATTTTCTTTATGTTTTTGCAATAATAAAGTTATTCGTTGAATATTTATGCATTCATCATTTACATTTGTGCCACGCTTATCAATCAAACTAGAGCCTATGTTTTTATGAACGGAACAAATTACAATGTGTCGAAAGACAAAAAATCTTCCTTCTTTTTGTACAACACTTGTAAGGTCTGATTAAAAAAAAAACTATTATCGCACAGTAGACACACAACCAATTTTAGATCTATAGAAGGGTGACAAATTAGCTTCTTGTAGTATGGAAGGATATCACGAGCATCTTTACTACACCACGCCATCATTTGATAAAGTTTTACATGTAGAGAATTATTTAATAGCGTTATGTAAAAAATGTTCCGCAAATATTTGTTACGTTACTATTATTATTTATTATTCTATGATACAATAGGTACCTACATAAAATATCCATAGGATTTATTGATATTTTGTTATTAGTAGAACTATTCGATTAACTCACTTTTGTTCTTGGGATGTTATATTAATATTTTTTTAATATTATTTTCTCCTATATTTTGGGTCCACTTTCACCCTCGCTTGGAGGTTCCGTAGGCGGATTACTTGGAGGAGGACTTCCTGCCTGTGTAATACCCTTTTTTCCCCCTCCTCCTCCTCTCCCTACGCCTCCGCCTACACTTCCTCTTCCTCCTCCACCACCTCCATAGCACACTGTCCTTTCTCCTTCACCGATCATGACCCTGACTGGTCACGATTCTGTTAAAATTGATTATACATCATTAAGTGGACAGAAACAAAATTAACTGTTAAAACTTTGTTCTTACCTTATAATTGTTAGAATTTCAATTTAAACACTAATATTATTAATATTGTGTTATTTAGGCCAAAGAAAAAGATACAAATATATAACACAATAATTTTTTCAACGTACCGGCTTGGAAGTGAGACGCCTAGAATAAGTCCATAATTGGTAAAAAATATTTGAAGTTGGTGTGGTCGTGGTTTTTATCTATTTAAATAAGGCGGTATTTTCAAGGAAATTGAGATAGCCAAATGATATGCGGTGCGACAACGATGACTTTCTCCATATGGTTTCCCATCGAAAAAGACACGTCGAGTGCTTGACTCCCGGTTGATGCGGTTAGGTTGGGGCTGTGAACACAACTGATTTTCGCCTGGCCATAGCTTATATGGACGTGCAGCTATGTTACCTTCGCACTCAAAGTCCAAAGAAATTTTCGTTCTTTGAATTTTTTTTAATTATTCCTTCTACTAGATTTTATATGAACAAAATGTGAGAAGCCTTTGTTCTGGTTTATGCGATGTTCGAATTTAATAATTACATGAAAGGCAAGTAAATATTTTTTTTTGCTTTCTATTAAAACTTTTGCACCAGAAGCCTAGGCCACTTAAGCTTCTACTATAATACGCCACTGTATGCTAGCTACTAGCGTTGCATAATCATTTTCATAATCCTTATACAATGCTACTAGCTAGGAGATGTTGGCACTTCGGATTTAATAATAACATTTAAAGGTGTTGGCATACTCCTGTAAACCATATTCTCATCCTTCTAAGTTGAACGGGCCTGATAAAGCAATATGGGGTTGCAATAAGTTTAAAATACAGACGATCGTAAATTTGAAGTTAAGTTCAAACATTAAGTTAAGGACAAAAATCTTCCTCTCATATGGGTTTTGAGCTTCAACAATAGTCTAAAGCTGGTGGATACCGTGGGTATGTGGAATTAAATTCACAACTGTGTTGTCAACAAAGTAATAAAATGTAATCACAACTTAGAAAATGGATGCAATTTTTTTTAAATTTTGTCTTTAAATAAAATTACAAGTTGGATTATTAAGATGAAACTAGAGAAAACGCTAAAACATTTTATTTAAATTAACAAATAATAATTCTGAATTTGGGATAATCTCTGATGTTCTTTCTATTTTAGAAAACCAGGTGCAAAACTATTTCTATTCTTGTAAAAATAATTAAAGTAGTTAGACTATTCTCAAACATCTATTAATGTCAATTTGTCTTATAGTTTAAGCATATCTAAATTCTATGTGCATTTAAGTAAATACAATCAATAAAATAGAAATTTTGTACCGTACTCTTTCAGGTCAGTCAAAATAATGACCTAGAATTTTCTTCTAAGCTAAACTCGGAGTGCTAAGTGCCACCATCAAAGTACCAATAGTTTATGGCAAGTCCTTTTGAGTCATTTTACGCAATAAGGTCACGTATGAAAATATGGCTCTTAAAAACTAGAATTTCTCAATAAACTTAATTTTGAATTAATATTTTATAAACTTACCGAAATAAAATACGGAAATGACATGACAAAATATCCTCCAGCTTTAACAGAAACTTCTTGGCCTGCTCTCATTTGGACAAAAACAAACGATTTTTTCCACGCCGAATCGCAAAAGTACCAAGGACAATCGAAAATTACCCAGGAGAGTTCACCAAACTAAAGCAAAATTTTTACCAAAAATAACCACATAGGAAGGTTTCGACTAACAGTAGTTAACAATTGTCCGGGGGCAGTAAAAATTAAAGTTTGCACGAAAGCACCTGCCACATAATTCATTAAACCGATAGCAGTGCTTTTATCTTCTACCTAGAAAAAACTGAAAATTTTCCAAAAGTAATCAAAATAAAAAATTACCGTCAACATAGCAAATGCTATAAATACGATATAAAACGTTAGCAAGCCAAGTTTAATGATTAGAATTAATCCAAAAATTTTGTTCAATTTTTTAGTGAATCGGAGCAAAACTTGATGATGTTTAATGTTTTTTTTCAAATAAGTTACGTTGATTTTTTTGAATTCTTTAGAATCAATCACTGTCAAAACGTCGCTGTATTCCTGAAAAAAACTAAACAAACAAATTGTTTTTAAGTTCGTAAATTCATTACTTTGTCGACATATGAAATTCGTTAGTAAACTCCAATATTCGTCTTTTTTTCACTTGCGATTTCAATAACGCGTTTTGAAAATTATATTTTAAGTTACTACCTGAAACCAAAATTTGTAAAATTCTTTCAAAGCTCTTAAAACCTACCTAAAATTTTAAACTGTTGTGCTAACAACAATAGTGTGCAAAGGTAAATAGAATCAGTTGCTCCCGTTATAATTCCTAAAACCATCTGGGTCACGTATTGGAAAGTATAAGTGATTTCGTATTGTGGCGTCAGTGTCCAATTGTAAGGAAACCAAGTCATAGTTGGTAAAAGTCTGAAATACTTATAGCGTTAATTTTAAAATTTTTGAATTTACAACAAACCTATTGTGAGAAATTGCTGGCATGCTCAAAAGAATAACGGAACAAATCTGAGTAATAAATATCCAAACGTAAGCGAGAAGATCGGCAATTCTTGAAGCTTTCTGCATTACAATTTTTTCGAATTGATTGTCGCTTTCTTCGACAAAAATCAAATTGATTTCTTTGATTAGTCCCATTAATTCAGGTAATTTTGCTCTAAACAACACCAGATTCAATACGCTGGTCAAGAAAATTGCTGCAAAATTGAAGTTACTCAAAAGGAAACCTTAAGTTTTAACCTCAAACCTGTGTACATTACGTTTTGGTTGTCGTTGATCAAATCGAGACCGGTAATTGCAAAATAAGTTAAACTTTGGATAAAATTCAGGAACATTCCGGTCCAAATCAAAATCCTCCAAATCGAGTGAAGAAATTTTGCAGTTCTAGAATTGGAACTATCTAATGGATGAAGAGCGACGAGTTTCATCATCAGAACTGCTCCTTTCAGAAATTTCGTCATGGATAGTGGTAGAATTTCGAAATTTTTGATAATGTGGTTAAGAGGTTGATGGTGGTTTGAGATCGTTTGATGGGTTGGTCCGTTTTATACTTATAATAATTACACCTTTGCTTCCTACGTGGTATTAGTTGAATTATTTAATGAATTAATATAACAAACTTTCCGAAAACCATGAATTTTAGACTAAGGTTTTACTAAAGGAGGGGAGGAACCAATGAAATAATAAACAGAAAGAAGGTAAAGAAGAAATTTTTAATTCTCTACAAATCAATAATTCAAGATGTCTTTGGTGAATAAAGAATAAAAAAGAAAGTATTACTTTTTTTGCTTCAAGAACTAAATAGAATTTTATTAAATTATGGAAAAACGAACTTTTTTGAATTTAGAAATTTTCTTGTAAAGAAGTTTTTGCCAGTAATGTTAAGTGACAAAGCTAAAGGATAAATATATTTTTAAATTTTTTGTGGAAACTTCTTCAGTAACTCTTAGTATTCCTTTAGTTTACTATATAGCAAAATTTTTTTTCGTAAGTAAACATCTTGATTTGGTATTTGTTCTAGCTTTTTATCTATTTTTTCATTTTATTAATAGAAGAAACTACAGAAAATTTGCACATTTAATATTGTTAACATTTATTGTTTAGGCGCCATATAAAGATATCGTAAAACTAAGATGCTTAATTAACTACATCAAATTTAAATAACAGCAAACTGTTAGGAGAAAATTTAATTAACTTTTAGGAACTTTTATACCGTACTCTTCCGGGTTTCTCGCAAAATTTACTACCCTTAATGTTATGCTAGACTTATCTTTAAGTTTCTTGGTGTAACTTAACTTTCGTGTTCTAGTGTAGTGTTCTAGTGTAGGAGTTAGATTTTTCTTCTTCAGATAACTGTGCCACAATCAACCAAATGTGCCGGCAATTCTGAATTTTCACTCTCAAGAAGCGGACTTGTTTTTTGGAAAAAGGTTAAGTAAGAGAATATGCATCTCAAAAACTAAAAATTACACATTATTTAAAATTTTACCAAAATTCATTAAACTCACCAATAAAAAATAAAGTTGAAGTTACACAATAAAATATCTCCTCGTTTTTATTGAAACTTTTACTCAATTGCAGAAATAGAATTTTCAGTTTGTTGAGTACTTTTTCATACTTAAATAAAATATTATTAAATAAAAAAACAAGATAAAGTAAAACTTTAATTACCATTTGCAGAGTGTAAGAACTGGAAACGAAGAAAATTAGTGTACTTAATATCATCATGAGGATTGATTTGAAATCATTGTTGATTTTCTTAGCAAATCTGAGAATTCCATAGTATTCAATTTCTTTTCCAAAATTATTTTTACTAACTCCTTTAAAAACTTTGAAGAAAACGTTTTGCTGAAAAAATCTTTGATTACGTCTTTATTTGTTTCAATTAGCAAAAAATTACTTAATTGTAATGTTTAGCTTCGACGTTAAATTCAGAGTTGTAGTCTTTTTCACCCGTGCTCTTAAGAAGTGATTTTTTAAGTGAATTCCTAAAATCAAGCTTTTTACAAAATTTTGTGATGTTTCCTTAAGAACTTACCAAATTGCTGTATTATCAGTTTAGGTATGCCATTTATGCCACTTATGAGGAAACTCCAAACCATTTGTATGACGTACTGGATTACGTAGATATTTTTGCTTTCTAAAATTTCTATTGTTATGGTCTTGTAAGGAAGCCAAACTAAGATTGGTAAAACGCTAAAAGAAACCACTTTTACCACGTGTTTTTTTGTATATAAATAGAACTTTTAACGTTGGGTTGAGGAATTAGAAAGATGGAACTACCAACCTTTGATGTAAAATTATGTGGCTTAACTGAGCCACAACAATCCATACGAAATTATCCAGAATTTTGTATATTCTTTTCATGATGACCTCTTCGAGTTGATTGTCGCTGCCGTTTACAAAAACACTTCTCTTAATTAACTGCATCAATGTTGACAACTTATTTTCGGACTTCAGCAGATTTAGAATGATACTTAAGAAATGTGCTACGATACCACTTGTTGAAATAGCTTTTAAGTTTGGAATAACCGAAGTTGTGTACGTAGCATGGTTGTAATTTTTTACTAAATACAAATCTTCCTTTGTGAAATAAACTAAACGTTGACCAAAATTTATCATCACGTTATCAAAAGATAAAACTTCTAAAACTTGAGAAATCTGAGACTATCAGTTTCCAAAAAGTAGTTTCATCATCAAAGCTGCTATTAGAAAAAGTTGGTAATTTTCTGGAAATTATGACTTGGAGGTCGTTGGTGGTTTGAAATCATTCCATTGAGTCCCCCCTTTTATACCCCACTTAATTACTCCTTTCTTTGTCTTCTACTTGGTCCACGTAATCAAATGAATAATTTAACAAACTAGTAGTTACAAACTTCCGGAAAATTATTGCCTTAATTAAAAACTATTAATTGGGGGGAGTCTATGAAATAATTACTATAGAAAGAAAGTAAAAACTTAATTTCTATAAATCATTTTTTCAAAACATTTTAGGCACAAAATAATAAGGAAAGAAAAAAGAGAAGGTAAACTATATTTTGTGGGTTTTTGAAATAAGAAAATTAAAAAATTTGAAAAAATTGATTTCTCTTATATAATATCAAGCAATGTTTGCTCAAATTTAAAAATCTTTTATGTAAGCTATTTCAAACAGAATAGAATTCGAAATAAAGTTGTGATTTGATGATAATTTGTGGAAGCTTCTTAGACTTTATATATAATTACGTTATCATTAAAATTCTGAAATTAAGTAAAAGCTTCAGGTTTCTTATTTTAACAATAGTAAAAATAAGTCTTTGTCTCTCGCTGTAAGTCGTTAATGGAAGAATAAACACGCAATTTTTGTGCGCCCTTTGTTTTCTGCAACCATCAATACAGAATTGTAATGCCACATAAAGAATTTATTTTTTAAAAGTAACTAAAGCCGATTATTTGATCCAACATTAGCGGATTTAATTTGGTTACAAAAATTATTTAGGATTACTTGATAACGTAAACGGGCATTCAGTTTACTAATTAAATAATTTGAAATTCGAATTAGTATTGATAGTAAATATTTGATTGGTTTAGATTTTTAAAACTTGTAAAAGAATAATAAAAATGCCAACCTTAAAGTGTTGAAAGCTGCAACAAACATTTATTGTTAAGGTGCACAAAATATTACAATAAAACTAAAATTTCTTAACTAAACATCAAGTTTACATAGTATCTATCGAAAAAGCTTTCGACGTATCACAAATACGCTAAAAATCTTTTATGAACTTTTATCCCGTGCTCTTTTAGGCTCGTTGTAAAAACTTT
Source organism: Pyrochroa serraticornis (assembly GCA_905333025.2). Lineage (NCBI taxonomy): Eukaryota > Metazoa > Arthropoda > Insecta > Coleoptera > Pyrochroidae > Pyrochroa > Pyrochroa serraticornis. Next base: position 6,390,440 of record HG995155.1, on the reverse strand, counting down.
AACACCTCCACCTTACCCTTAAATTGCTTGCTGTGAACTAACTTTATGTTCTAGTGTAGCTTTTTTTTTGTTCTCGCTTCATTTAATCCACAAAACGTTTTCTTAATTCTGACTTCTTAGTATCTTGAAAAATCTACCCTTTACGTTGAGTTACGTTACGCAATAAGGTAACGTATGAAAATATAGCTCTCAAAAACTAAAAACAACATTTCATTATATGAAATTTTGTTAAATTCAACTTACTGATAAAAAGTAAGGAAACGACATAACAAAATAACCTCCGGCTTTTACTGAAACTTCTTTACCCACCATCAATTGTAGAAAAATAAACATTTTTTTCCACTTCGTATCGCAAAAGTACCAAGGACAATCGTAAATAGTCCAGGAGATATCAGCGAACTAAAATACAATTGTTAACTAAAGGAAAAAAAATAAGCGTAAGAAACCGATGTTAGAAGTTGCCCGGGTGCAGTGTAGATTAAAGTTTGCACAAGAGCCCCAACGATGTAATTAATTAAAGCGAAAGCGATACTTTTGTCATTCGTCTAAAAAATTCGTAAGTAATTCACAATGAAGATTAAAAAGTTTTAATTACCGTTAGCAGAGTGAAGGCAATAAAGACAACGTAAGAAGTTAATACAACTAACTTCATAATCAGGATTAGCCCAAAGACATTGTTAAGTTTTTGAACAAATTTCAGCAGAATTTGATGATGTTTTATTTCTTTCATCAAATTGTTTTGGTTTATTTCCAAAAATTTTTTTGAGTTAATCACAGCAAAAACATCGTGGTATTGCTGAAAGAAACTGCAATTACGTCATCATAAATTCTTTTGAAAGGGTTACTTAGTTGAAGTGTCGCGATTGGAGGTGAAATCCAGAATTCTTGTCTTTTTCAGGCCAGCTTTCAGAAGAGAATTTTTGAAACCGTGATTCAAGTTGCTGCCTATAACAGAGACTTTTAAGAAATTTTTTGAGTTGTTACGATTTTACCTAAAATCTTGAATTGTTGTCCTAACAATATAATAATTCCAAGATATATGGCATCTGTGGCCCCTATAAGGAAACCTAGTACTAACTGAGAGACGTACTGAAAAGCGTAGCTATATTCGAATTCTGGGGTTGTTGTCCAATTGTAAGGAAACCAAGTAGGGGTTGGCAAAACTCTAAAAAAAAGATATGTGTATTGTTAAATCTGATGTATTGTTAAAATCTGACACGCCAAAAAAATTAACGTTAAGTTGAGGAATTAGAAATAAAAGAAAAATGATCAACCTTTGATGCAAAATTGCTGGCACGCTAAGAACAAAGGCGCTACAAAATTGGGTTATGAAAATCCAAATATATGCAAGATTATCCACAATTTTCGAAGCTTTCTTCATGGTGATTTCTTCGAATTGATTGTTGCTTCTGTCTACAAAAAATGAGTTGGCTTCTTTGATTAACTCCATCAAAGCTGGTAACTTATTTTGAAACATCACCAAATGTAGGATGCTACTTAGAAAAATTGCTGAAAATCACTTGTTTTTTTAGAGAAACAAAGTTTAGAACAACCAAACCTGTGTACATAACATTCTTGCTATCCTCTATTAGATCAAAATGTTTTTTGGCGAAATAAATTACACATTGCACCAAATTTACTGTCATGCCAATCCAAATCAAAATCTTCCAAAGCAAATGTAAAATCTTAACATATTTCGAATTGTCTTGATCCAAAGGATGAAGAGCAACGATTTTCATCATCAAAACAGCTACTTTCAATAATTTTGCCATGGTTGTTTTTTGAAATTATGGCTTGGAAATCGTTGGTGATTTGAAAGCATTTCATTGAGTCCCCCCTTTTATAACCCTTGTAATTACCCCTTTCTCTATCTTCTATTTGGTCCACGTAATCAAGTAAATTATTTAACTAACTAGTAGTTACAAAGTTCCGGAAAATTATTGTCATAATTAAAATTGGGGAGGAGCCAATGAAATAATAACTCAGAAGTGAATACTTGAAGAAAGATGGCGGCCAAGTGCCTATTTCGCTAAAACATACCAGTTTCCATACTTTGGTAATTAATAGATTGAAGAAGAATTTTGGAAAACGATACAGTTTAGAATTAAATTTTTTAGTTTCAGTTCTAGGAATTGATTTTTATTCCATAAGTGTTACTGAATCATGACCAGGACCTCTCAATTTAATCCAAAAATTCTGATAGACGAAACATAGACATGGCATCACCACACATACAAATTTTCAAAATGTGTTTTTCTGTAACTTCCATTGCACTAAATGCAGAAGAAATTTATGAAATTAATCAAATTATTTATTATTAATGATTTTATTTATTTTCAATTTCCAGGAGTTTCAAAATTTCTTCCTCTAGAAATTATTGTATGCAGAAACTAAACTCAAAACTATTGCCGTTGCCATTTCATTTACGTTTACCTGTAAGGCTATCTACAGGAAACACACCTTTGAGTAAATATATTTGATCAACAATCTTATCTCCAGTTTTGAAATTAATCTAAGATAAGAACTTGGTTATTGCTAGTTCTTAATAAAGTGTTCCTAAAGCAAATTGGTGGAGAGGTAAGTCCAACAAATTTAAGATTCAAACTATTCTTCTCAAATCAATTGTTTACTTACCTGAATAAAGCTCTGTAAATAAATCAATCAAAAAAGTGAAAGTTACAAGTTTAAAAATTTTACTTCGAGTCTATTAATTGCAAATAATTTTGTTAAAAGTTTTTATTAAAATTCAGCGTTTTCTTTTCAGTGATATTCAGCATGTCGGACGAAGCCTTACCGTTAGTTTTCGACAATGGTTCCGGCCTTTTTAAGGCAGGTTTTTCTAGTGACGACCATCCACGAGTCGTATTTCCCACTCTTGTAGCTCGTTCAAACGAAGACCAAGAGTTCTTCGTTGGTGAAGAAGCTTTAAAAAGACGCAGCATTTTAACTCTGACTCATCCGATTCAGCGAGGCAACATTACGAATTGGAATACCATGGAACCCCTTTGGAATCAAGCCTTCAGCGATTTACACGTACCACCTGAAAATCAACCGGTATTGTTAACCGAACCTTCGTTAAGTCCGAAGGTTAATCGTGAAAAATCCGCTCAAATTTTGTTTGAAAAATTCAAAATTCCCGCTGTTTACGTTTCTATTCAAAATGTTCTTTCTACTTATGCTGCCGGCCGTACTACTGGAATTGTTTTAGATGTTGGTGAAGGCGTTTCACAAATTCTTCCTATTTATGAAGGTTACGCCATTCCTCAAGCTGATCGTTTGGATTTGGCTGGTAGTGATTTAAACAATTTCATAACAACAACAATGAGAGATAGCGGTGTTATTGATGCAGAAATTGGTCGTCAAATTAAAGAAGAGCTTTGTTACGTTGCTCTAGATCCAGAAATAGAAACAGCAGAAGAGAAATTTTACAAATTACCTGACGGACAAAAGATTTCTGTTGGGAATATGAGATTTGGGTTTGTTGAGCCTCTTTTTAAGCCGTCTTTATTGGGGGTTGAGGCTTTAGGAGTTCAAGAAATGATTTACAAAAGAATCTTAAAGTGCGACGTTGATATTCAGAAGGAATTGTATAACAATATAGTGGTTTGTGGAGGCTCGTCTATGTTTCCGGGTTTTGCCGAAAGGATGAAAAAGGAAATTACAGCAAAAGCACCGCCTGGAATGAAAATCAAAATCGTAGCGCAGGCTGAAAGAAACTATTCGGCTTGGATTGGGGGTTCGGTGGTAACTTCGTTGTCGACGTTTTCGTCACTTTGGGTTTCTAAACAAGAATTTGAGGAATTTGGCCCTTCCATCCTTCACAAGAAATGCAACTAACCGTCTAAGATTATAAAAAGGAGGTTCGATTATTCAGTTCTAACTTCTTATAACATTTATTATAATTAAATAATTTTGAATAGATTGCTGTAATCATAAACTCGTAAAGAATGTTGTGCAAGAAGCTACCCCAAGAATGAGATGAGAACAGCACGGAACCCGGCCTTTTCTTTTTATTAATTATTATTATTAATTCTATTTTTCCTAATTTTTGCCGGTATCATACTTTTTTAGAACATTACACCTATGTCGTAATTGCAGGGTAACGGTTTGGATTTATATCAGTCGTCGGAATTCAAATGGTTTAATTCCTGTTTGATAAATTTTTTTTTTCTGGTAGCAATTTTTTTTAAATCCCTTAATTTCTTAAATTAATCACATCCATCACGTAATCTAAGAAATAATCTCTACCAGTGGCTGCTTCAAGCCGCCGGCTTGTGTCTTCCAAGATTGAGACCGCCAGGTGGCGATAGGTGAAGAATAATAATAGAGAAAATACCAACGAGTACACAGCTTATAGAGACGCAACAGTCAAAAAAGACAACTAGTTCAACGACAGAGCTATCGTACTTATATTCTTTTTAAACGTCCAATCAAAAACGTGACTGGAACGTAGTCGGATTAGCGCAAACTAGACGCCAAGTGTACAGAGAAGCACACGAAGAGAAACAGAAAATTAAGATGCGTTTTTATTATTTTGCTGCTGGGTAGGATATTTACAAAATCTGGCTGATTAGTAACCATTATTGCCATTATGGAATCCAGCATTCTAATATCGTAAGTGTAAGACGTAGTTTTCTTTCAAACCTTATTAAAAGTACTGCCGTTTCAAGTTCAAGGAATTTGGTTTAAATTTGTTCAGGTCTTTATAGGTTTTTAAAGTTTTTATAAATTCTTTACACTTTAATTATAAATCGTTTCTCTACTTTGTCAAATCAATTTTTCTAATGAGTGAAAAGAAAATGTAAGTTGTCTGACAAAAATCAACGGTGATGTTTAGAATTTTTAGCCAAGATATAATAAGGATGGTTTCAATTTTAGTAAATGTGGTATTAGTATATAGTAAAATAAAACTAAAATAAATAAATTAGAAATAATTTCTTAAACGCGTGCAAAAATGAAGATATACTCGTAAAAACATTAAAGACAAATTTCTAAAAACTTCAAATTATAAAAAATCTAAACAATGCAGATAGCAGTTATTACCTATTTGGTTCTAAAAATGAGATAATCTTACAGATTTGATATTGATATCGTTTTTATAAAAAATCTCGTTCTTTGCTAAATTTTTGTCTGCGTTCTATACCAATAATCAATAAATTATCTATACGAGACTAACCAACTGAATTTCTAGAATAATTTTTGATTTTTTTGAGAACTGGAATACTTCTTTTCAGAAACGTATATAAAAGAGAGGCACTCAAATAAAGACATAAGTTTATACATTTTGGAAACGTCATCTTTAATGTAATTTTTTTAAATGAATTGCTGGCAAATTACTGCACTATCACCCACAACGCATTCTTGCAATTTGCTCCAAATTTAAGCTAAAGACTTCGTATTCTTGATTTGGCAGTTATAACCAAAATGAGTTTATTTGGAAAATTAATCACTGATGGAACATTCTGGGATGCCCCTTTGAAATTCCTTTAACGAAAATTTTATTTTATTCACTTTTATCAACATTTTTTCCATTACTAGCTCTCTCGCAAAAGTTATCTTGTTCAAATTTCAATAAATTTGTTTGTGATTGTTTTGTGAATTTGTGAAAAGTTATTAGAAATACTTAACCAAAACAAAATTTTTGAGTAATTATTATATTTCATGGATAATCAATTTGAGGGGTACGACAATGAAAATGTTACATGCGAGATGAATTCTATCGTCAGTACACCGCTAAAATGCTGGAAATGTGTTGCGTAGTCTATTTCAGCAAGAAATATCATATTTAAGTTGTTTTGTATAAATATTTTCATTTCTTGCTCAAGTTGGTACAAGTTATTATCTTTCCACTCAACAATATTAATTAGTTGCTTCATTTAGGCATTTTGTTAACAAGTATTGTAATTGTAATCATTTGATTTTTAATTTAATTTAATTTAATGAATTAATTAACCTACAGGTAGCCACTCAAGTACAAGCTAATGAATCAATAATAAAAATAATCATATTCGACCAACACAAGCAATTAACACTGAATTTTGATTTAATAGTAATAACTTAATAAAATAAAATTTCTTAATCCCGTAGCATAGTAGAAAATATTTTTAGCGCAAATATTGTCATAGGTCTCGCAGATAAAATTAATGGAGGCACTCAGCCTAATTTTTTTTTTACTTTTGCTGCTATAGAAGGTCAAGCATTTTCTAATGCCATACTTAGGTACCCGAAATTTAAATTTTCTTAAGACGTAAGTACATTCACCCTTTTCCTTCAAGATTCCATGCAGAAAGAAAACAGCAGAATACTGACGTCTCTCCAACTTATTGAGTTCCAGTTATGCAAGCAATAGCTTCTGAGGACAACCCCTGGACAGATAAAGCTCTTCCATCCAAAAACTTAAATATATATTGACTCCTTGATGTACTTTTTCCAACATATTAATTTGAACCAGATATGTGAGTGATCAAACGATAGACGCATACTTCAACTTAGATCTAACATACAAACAATGGTGTAACTTCATAAGATTAATGTAAGTAAATTTCCTCAAATTCCTTATAATAAAACCCAGGGCTCTATAAGCCGCAGCAACCGCCACTTCTATATCCTCAGTAAAAGAGAGCCTGCTGTAAAATAAGATCCTTATAAGTAGAAGAGTTCTGAAGTTTACAATCCGCTACCCTACAATTAAATGGGATGCACGTCTCTGTAGTCGTGAAGGATACAACACAGCACCTATCTACCTATCTTCAGGACTAGATAGTTTCTAGCACTCCAATCGGCAATTTTGTTCTAATGTAATTGGAGCTTCTCACAGTCATGGTGAGCAATAAGTTCATATATTTTTATATTATCCGCAAAGATAAGACAATTTACGTTCATACAATTAACAATATCATTAGCAAATATGATAAAAAACAAGCGATCCAAAACCAAACCCTGAAACCCTAAAACGTTTGCAAGTTGCAAGTCACACATTTATTCCCATTCGCAAAATAAGACCTAAACAGCTGAATTAGAATATATGACAACCCAAATGACTGGAGTTTTTTCAAAAGCTTGATCTAAACGATCGAACGCCTTTGAGAAATCAGTATAAATAACAGCTGTCTGCATGTTATAATTATTATTCCGAGCAATGTAATCAGCAATGCATAGCAAATTTGTCATTGTAAACCTACCCAGTAAAAAAACATGCTGCAAGTAATCATGATACCTACTTAATTTATAAGATCTCTCGTTATGGCCTTTTGATTTATCATACCATTAGCCTGTTGCATTGCTACGTTGGGGTAGGTTTGATTATATATTGGAGGTACATTTTCTTAATAAATATGAGAGTATGTAGTTCCGGGTTGCACTTTGTGAAAATAATTACTTAATTATCCTATTTTTGCAATAGTACATTTTATCTTGTAAATATCTGTGTAGTAGTTTACTGGGTGTCTTTCGTTACAATTTACGCCTCTAACACCCTCATCTTTGGCTTTTCTAGGGCATTTTTTTGTGAAATTGGTTTCTGTGCATTTACGCACCAGGGATTTATATTTGAAAGGCGTCTAGAATATATATTAGAAGGGGTTTGTTGGTGGATCTTTGATTTACGTTCCAGATGTTTGTAGCATTATTTATTAGGGTTATTAAACTTTTTTTAATATCTTCTTTGCTTATAGAGTGATGCATATTTCTTAACACTACTTTAAAGGTTTTGTTGGATTTATATGTATGGGACTCGAAACATTTGTCTTTTAACACTTTTTATTTTGGATTAGTTCTTGATGACTGATAAAAGTCTTAACAGAGAATTTCTCAACGGCAGTTTAATTTCAGGTCCGGAGATAAGACTTGATTGTGGTTAAGGCTTCTTATTTTTATCTGGTTGATACGTTTTCTTTTTTTCTTGATCTATTTCTACAGACTATTAAATCTGTTGCATGTGGTAGTGTTACTTAATCAGCATTTGTCTACTTTGGCTTGCTGATTTGACTTCTTATTATGATTGTAAAAATTTATCTATAATCTTAGAAAATAGTTTAGCTGTTAAAGGATCAGAATTGTTGTCGTTCAGTTATCGAGGTTTTAAGAAGCAATCTTATCTTATCGCTCTTATCATTGGCAACAATACCTAATACGGGGATAATTGCATAAATTGTATGGATCATTCTATCTACAAATCTTTAATTCCAATATTCAAGCAGTGAAATTACTTAATCCATGCAATTAATGTACAATGCTTTATGGTAATTCTAACTACTAATATACACAAATGTGAGTTTATTTTTAATCTTACCTAATCTACTGTTTACGATTTGCCTTATAAAAGATAGAAAGACTCAAACTATAGAAAAGATACAAAGAAAATAGAAACGATACAAAATTCTATAATTTTTGCATTAAATACTATAACTAAAAGAGACACAAAACCTTTATATTGAAAACTTCCACAATTTAAGTGATTTACGTCTTATTAATTGCAGGACATTTTAAAGATGGCCGATGAAATTGCTGCCTTGGTGATAGATCACGGTTCAGGTGTTACAAAAGCCGGTTTTGCGGGTGATGAAACTCCACTTGCCGTATTTCCATCAATGGTTGGTTACCTTAAACAACCTCCGAAAGTCAGTTACAGTGACTTTTTCGTAGGAAACGAAGCTCAAAAGAAGCGAGAATTCTTGAAAGTCAACTATCCAATTCGATGTGGTTGCATTACCAACTGGGAGGATATGGAGGCAATTTGGCGTTACACTTTCGGCGAATTGAAAGTATCAACAGAAGACCAGCCAGTTTTATTAACGCAACCGTCACGAAATCCCAAAGAGAACTGCCAAAAAATTACTGAAATTATGTTTGAAAAATTTAAAATTCCCGCTCTTTACGTGGCGGAACAAAACATTCTTTCTATGTATGCTTCTGGTCGAGGTTCAGGTATTGTGGTTGATATAGGGCATGATCTCATTCAAACCCTTCCGATTTACCAAGGTTTTGCCGTTTCTAATCCCGAACGTTACAATTTATCTGGATGTACAATCGATAATTTTCTCTTAAATAAAATGAAAGAGAAAGGTTTTAATTTAGAAACAGTTAGTCAAATAAAAGAAAAACTCCTGTACGTCGCTTTAGATTCGGAAAAAGAATCAATAAAAAAAGAAAAGTTTAAATTACCCGATGGCAGAGAAGTTACTTTAGGTTCTGAAAGATTTTGGTGTCCTGAAGTATTGTTTCAACCTTCTTTGTTAGGTGTAGAAAATATTGGTATTCACGAAATTATTCACAATGGTATTCAAAAATGCGATGAATTTCTTCGTAAAGATTTCTATGCTAACGTATTGCTTTGTGGAGGTACTTCCACGTTGACTGGTATCCAGGATAGGTTGAAGAAAGAACTCGTTGGCAAAGCACCGGGAAAAACTCATATTGGAATTGTGGCCCATCCAGATAGAATGTATTCGGTGTGGATTGGTGGTTCTATTCTGGCTTCTCTGTCTTCCTTTCAAAAAATGTGGCTTACAAAAAAAGAATATGAGGAGTTTGGAACTAACATTGTTCAGAAGAAATTTCCTTTTGTTTTGAATCCATAAGTGTTAAAGTTTTGTGCTAATAAAATTTTTAAAATAGTTTCAGAGCATTATTGCTAAAAATGTAATGTCATTTTTGAGTCATAATTTATTTAAAATTTTGTTATTAAGCTTCTACTTTAAATTTGATTTTTATTTATGCAGCGTTTTCTTTGTCCATTAAGAGTGACGGCGACTTGTATCAAGCTTCAAATTTGTTTTGGTGGCGGATTTGTAGCCAGATTATGTAAATTAATTTTCCTCCTATTTTCTTCAACTTCACATTTTTTCTTGTATCACATTATTTTCTTTCTACCATGTATACTATTTTGCTAATACTGAATAATTAATGGTGCTTATTCTTGAAGCGCTGGCAGCTCTGAGGAAGTCACTTAAAAAAACTTCACATTCTTCATTGTACCACATTATCTTCTTTCTACCATTCTTCTTTCTAGCATTATTTTGCTAATATTGAATAATTAATGGCGCTTATTTTTGGCGAGTTGGCAGTTCTGAAGAAGACACTTAGAATATCTTTGACTACAAGCCAATTTAGTGACATATGAAGTCAATTTTGTGTCTAAAGCTAAAAGATATTTGCGCCCTTTGATTTTCTTTTGCTACACTTGTTTTCTTTGTTAGAGTCTATTGTGAACATAATTTGAAAAATACTTGTTGTGGTTTAAAAGCGAGAAGTCTGTTAACAAATAAAAAGGTAAGAGTTTTCTTTTATTTTGATTGATGCAATGTCCAAATTTAATTTTTAATTGGCCAAGCAAGTGAAAAAACAACTTCAGCGTTCTTTCAAAACTTTGCTTTAGAAGCCAAAGCTTATTTCAGTGGTAAACCATATATTAAGGGAGCCCTGTATTAACCTAGTTTTTGAGGCTCTCTCTTACTTATGGGTCTTATTTGGATTATTTTAAGAGACCTGGTGTTATTTTTGAACCACGTGCAAAAATAATATACAAATATAAATTACTTTTTACTACTGCGAGTTTCGCGTTTCAAATATGTTGACAGATCCTCCAATGTGTTTGGAAAAACAAAAATCTGTAGATTTTACCAAATTACTCAAAATCTGACAAATTCGCACGTATGTATCTACTTAAAAAGTTATATTTACAATAATTTTATTAACAATAATATAAATTGAAAAACAGCTCTTCTTGCTTTTTTTGCCGATTCACCCGCTGTATTTAACTCACCTAAAATACTTAAATGACTAGTATGTTCCCTTTCGACTAAAATCTTTTTTTGACTCGGTAGTTTCTTTTACATCATGATATTTGATAATAACCTTATTATCAATTTTGATTTTAAAAAGTTGCATTCTACTTGAAATGAAGTAACAGGTAGAGTTAAAAACAGAAGCGACACAGTTATCACTTCAGCAAATTAGGATGATAAGCTACTATAGTGAATCCATAATTGAATGAATGAAATTAATTTGACAAAATTATTGTTTTAAAGTCTAGAGCTGCTGTCCCAAATCAGAGTTCAAATCATCTTTATACTTCAGGCTCATTTTTGCATCAATTGTTTGATGGTCTTGTCATCGGATTTTCTGATATTCCTTGAATATAACACCTTAAATGTATTTAATAAACTATTAAGTTAATAATAATTAGTGGCTCTTTCATCTTCGGCTAGCTCAACACAAACGCGTTTACCTTTTTAGATTGTCTTTGTCTGAAATTGGCTTCAATACCTCAATGCTTTGTTGAGGATTCAATCTTATTCTTAAAATCAATCTCAAATCTCAATACTTCAAGAACGTTTCCTAACAGCATATTGATTATCCGATTCAGCACCTTTCAGCAATCCCCATTTATTATTTTTTGCAAAAGAACAATAGATTTTTACAAGATTTAATGTGAGGTCACGGAGTTTTAAAGGGTTGATTAAAGCACCGAAGAACACTGTTCAAAAAGCTTTACTTAACTGACTTCTTTTTCCAGACTTCGTAATAACATTTGACAGTCCTGGGTGACAAGATATTATGTTACCAAGACTAATTGTTAACTTTCCTGAATCAGCATAAACAGTCGCTCACTTTCCAGAGGTTCTAAACCAAAGGTTATTTATTAGTGTTCAGTTAGGTACGCCAACTCCACAACTGTCTTAACATTCGACCATCCTGATGAAAGCGCGTCCTCGCGCCTGTGCCAAGGCGGACCGAGTCGTGTAGACCGGCGGCTTCAAACAAATCTGGGCGAGAGAACGCAAAAGGCATTCCCAGGGGAAGAATGCACCTCATCAATGAGATGTAGAGGAGCTACGAAACAAATGCAAAATGCAATTAATGAACGTCTTGATTTTGACGGGATTACGAAATAAAAATGTTTTGTAAAATAGAAAATATTAAACACGTCCTCAATGCAATTGCGAGTCCGAGAAGTAACGAACAATTAGAAAAATTCAACGTCACCATATTGAATGCTATGTCAGCTGCAGTCAGCAAAGACTACAAATCATGGGAGGATAAAATTCTTAAAGTTCAACGAGGTATAAATATGGCCATAAATTCTACCACAGGCAAATCAGCTTCTGAACTTCTATATGGCTTTAGACCTCGGTTAAAATTTGACATTAATTTACTAAACAATGATAAAAAAGTGGACAGATTAAGCAAACTTAAAATAGTGCGCGATAAGGTTTTGGGAAACACAAATCGAATTCTGTTTCTGGTTGTCTCTAAGATGGCTTTTATAGAGTCTTAGAGTGGATATTCTACCCTTGTGTACTCCAAGGAGCCTTTGTAGAGTTCTGTTTCTTGTGCACTCCAAAATGGCTTTTGTAGAGTCTTAGAGTGGATCTCCCACATTTGTATACTCCAAGTAACCCTTGTCGAGTCCATACTCTTGGTGCACTCCGGCCAAATTTGTAGAGTCCATCTACACTGTGTACTGGAATGTACTCCAATACGAGGGTCCTCACATTTACTTATTTGCGTTAACAATTATAAACAGCTTGTTTTGAACCATTCCTGCCTCATTTATTTTATTAATATAGAACATGAAATATACTTCAGCGTCCGGGCTCGGGACGAACCCATGTCAGGACTACGGAATGTTAAGGCAACGTGGCAAACCGATTCTGAACTGTTTATAAACTTTGGGTGCCAGCGTGTTGCGACTGGCGAGTCAGAGCAAGCAGGAAAAAGCAGAGGACATAATGACTGAGGTAGCTAGTGGCTGTCGAGGATTAAATTTTGAAGATTTACTAAATAAAAACTCTCTGTGACTTAATACTATTTAATTTCTTGTCACTTCTCTTGTTTACTATTTATTCGCAAGAGTCCTTTAAGGCGAGCGAAATCTTCTACAATCTGCTAGAACAAAATCTGTATGACAGCCGTTGCCTCCAAATTATATAATGGTATAGCACCAGAAATACGAGGGAATTCCAGCCAATTTTTTATGACTTACTTACTACAGTATCATGACATTTCGTAATAAAACGAATTTAGAATCAACATGAAATATAATAAAATATAATTAATTGTAGAGTTTTTTTCTGCTTATTCTATGTGTACTAAGCATAAGTCTTCTCGTAAAATATACAAATTTTACACACAAGTATACTGTAAATAAAAAAAGTATGAAAATAAAAATTGGAGTTGTTCTTGCTACCAACGAGATAAAAGACTAATTTGCCTAAAATAAATGCAGTCAGTGCTGAATAAGCTGGTAAGCTGGAAAATAAAATTTTCTTTTCCTTGATGTACCGCATTTCTTAGAATTATTTTGGGTGTTCTATTGCGGTACGGTCAACTACCGGCTTCCTTACTCCATCCCACAAAATTTGTCAACACGTCTGCTGCCTAGGACGATCGGGCTGGCACAAATAAATATTTGTTAAAATGCTCGTGCAGGGAGTTAAGCTTATGTAAATTACCCCTTTATTTTTAATCCAAATTAACTGAAATTTTGGAAATAACTTTATGAAGAATACGGCAAAGCGGCTAAGCTGTCAAAGTGTTAAATTTTTAATTGCAAATATTTTATTTTGTTCTTTAAATATGATCGTATTTCAACATTGAATATCTTGTTTACTATAGAGAGTTTTGTAGGTCCAAAAATTTAGTCGCATCCTTCATAAATGTATCACCAAAATTTCAGCTCATTTGCTTAAAAAATAACGAGACACACAAATGAATGGTAACCCCCTGCACGCGTCACTTTTAAAAGAGCTTCAATAGAGCCTTAAGCCCCTTAGTTAGGTTCGGGTTGTTTATGGTTATAATCATTATGGTTTCATTGGCTAGCTATACACTCAGCAGTGGGATGGTTTAGTTTGTAAAACCATCAAACACACCGGCGGCTTTTGAAGCAACGAGGGTTTTTTGATTTGTCTATTACTAATAATCTTTGCTTTTCCATTCCATCAAAATTCTTCATAACCAAAACGTTCCTTGGATAGTTTTCCACTTTCCGACTTCTTTTCTATAAACTTTAAAATTCTATCGGGAGCCAGATTTTTGATTTTTACTTTTTTTCTCAATATAATCAGATATTCTTAGAAATGGATACAAAGTCTGGAACCAAAAAGTTCGAAAGCGTGTTTTCTCTCTTTTTGCACTGAATTTGACACAGACTTTAACGAAAGTGCTTTAGACGGAATTTGGAAATTAAACTGGCTAATTCTCGTAAATATGACTTAAAAATAAGCACACTTATAAAGAATTTTGTGTACTAAATAAGAACCTACTCAGTAGCCAAAATCGGAAAAGTGCGCAAGTCAATGATGAGTCCTTTTCGGGGCTCTTTGGTAGATGGGGTCTTGTATTATTGATATACCTGCAACTGCAGATGCTACGCCGTTTCTTAGGTTTCTGCTATAATATGCCGCTGCTTAGAAACCGTAATAACTAAATTTTTGTGCTGAAAGTTAACAAGCTAAGTCCGAAAACGAGATGAGTAAAGCAAAATACATAAGAAAATGCACTCATTTTTTGCTAAAAATAAATGATTCCATGGAAAGAATCGACTTAGATAGAAGAAGCAATTTCGAAATTTCATCCTTTGGTCCAAAATATTAAAAAACTTTGAAGCATATTTGAGGACTTTATCTTAACTTTTTGAATCTATAAAATACAATGACGTAATGAGATTTTAATTTAAACCCTAAATTTCGAAACTATGAAATGATCAGTTTCAAACGGTAAAATATTGAGTTTTCTGATTTACAAGGTCCGGACTTTTGTTTGGCTCTTGAAAGTCGATTAATATGATGTACTTGCATTTGATATAGCTTAAAAATGGTAAGTCTCAAAGTCCAAATAAATTTGTGCTTTTTTGTTTTGTCTATACTTATTAAACTGATTTTCTTTCTTAGATTCTATCTGAACGCAATTTAAAAAACTCTTGTTGTTGTTTAGGAGCGAGCGATTTGCTAAAAAATAAATTGTTAACAAAATGTTTTTGCTTCGACCCATGCAATGTATGAATTTAATTTTTAAATGGTGAAGCAAGTGAAAGAAAAACAAAACTTCTGAGCTTCTTTAAGGTTTTGCACATAGAGCCTAGATTTTTTAAGCCCCTGCTGTAATACGCCTCCAAGCATATTGTCACCTTGCTATTTAGTCTTTATCAACACATATGCATTAAGGTCTCTTATAACTTAACTTGATAGTTTTTTAAGAATCGAGACACTTAATTTAATTATGCCACTTTGAAATTAAATCTTCTTTCATCTTTTATTTTAATCTTAATTACATTTTAATTACAACTAAGAACTAGCAAACAAGTGCTTTTGATAAGTTATGTTGTATCCTAAATGCTCTATCTGTTTAACTTCAAAAGTTGTTTTTCTAGTAATTTTTCTAAAGTTGCTATTTTTCTTTCAGTTGTTGTACTAAGGTGACAAATGAAAAAACAGGTTTCATAAACTAAAACATTTAAAAAAAGTATATACAGGATACTTTCGATAACAGGAAACTCACCAGAATATAGGTTGGAGCACATATTTCAAAATAGTTTGCTGCTTTAATGTAGACACCGCAAAATATCTTCATTTGAACGAAGAGAAGAGTTCTCTTGTAACTAGAATCACATAGATACCAAGGAGAACTATACAATGACAATGAAAAATCAGCGCTCTACAATGAAATATTTACAATATACGTTAGTGGTCAACAATTAAATCTTAACGTCAGTTAGAACTTGTCCTGGATAAGTATATAAAAGCATCTCAAAATATCCAGTGGCAAAGTAAATTAAATATCCAACAGCAACTGCTGTGTCTGGAGCCTAAAATTACGTCATAATAAAGTGATCGTTTAAGTATTTTTAAAATTCTTGATTGAGAACTCATATCCAAGCAATATGTGTTGCAATAAGAAATTTTGATAAATACGACTAAAATAATAATTAACGAAGATGATTTTGGTAAATTCATTATCTAATTGGTTCACATTCTGCATTGAATAATGATAGAATTAGTTCTTTGCCAAAAACATGTTAATTATATTTTGTTATCAAAAAACTTACTTCGAAGAATGCCAAAGCAAGAAAAACTGTGGAAAATGTCATTGCCACCAATTTTATCATCAAAATCCATCCAAAAATTTCGTTAATCTGATCACAGCAACTTAGCAGTAATTGGTGATGTTTAATGTTTTTGTGCAAGTAAGTATTGTTAATTTTTTTAAATACTCTCGTTTGAATCACGTTGAAAACATCATTGTAGTTGTTATTTAGTTGCAATAAACTGAAATAGAACTGTTAATAATTTTTAATATAATGACTTTATACTTATCTCCAGTTTTTTCAAGATCACTTTTGAAAGCAACAACCGCTCTTTTGTCAATTCCCAAGTTTAGAAGGGCTTCATAAATGTCGTTCTTCAATTTAGATCCTACAAGAGTACAAATAAGTTATAAAAATTTTGATACATTCAGAATAGTTTTATAGTTAGTTAGTTCTGAGGCGGAGAGGTAAAGTAGGTACCTGCGTTAAACCATCATCATACAATAAAAAAGTTTTCAAACCAAATCCTGCGGTCGGTGCATAGGTACTTATACTTAAAATTTTTTGAGGCACTCCTTATTTTTGGAAGAAGCAAATATTTAAACATATATGCGTTTTTAGATTTAAAAATGTTAAAGATCTCAAGTGTATTGGATGTTCACTAATTTTAAGTAATTGTAATACAAATTTGTAATGGATTTTTTATTTGGTTTGTGAGTAGTTATGTAAGATTTCCCAGCCCTTGTACAGGTAGTTGTGTCTACCTCTTAGGGTGTTACGTCGATGTGAGTCTCGATGTAATATTTTGGTGAATAAATATAAATATAAATATATATATATATATATATATATATATATATATATATATATATATATATATAAATTTTCTGCACTCAGCTTCAACGCTCCGTGCTTTAAACTTTAAAAACTTTGTCAGCGTTAGAATAAAAGTAACTCCAGAGGTAAAATAATTCTATAACTTATCCCTTTAATAGCATTAATTGGTTCAATTAATTAGACCAATATATTTTGTATTAATGCTGAGTAGATTCGATGCATTAAATTTGTCTTATTGTATAGTACTCATTGCAAGTAACTGGCAATCATTATCAAGTCAAAACATATCAATTGATCATGTCAAATTATCATGTTTTAATGTTTTCTTAGTTTTGCACTTTCTTTTGACAGTTTATGATGTTATATTGCTTTCTTACTTTTATGACATATCTACGTTTTTTTACTACTACGAGTGATTTAATATCCTGAATCTTCTAACTAGTTCGGTATTTTTTTAATGCTGTTACCTTACCTTTAAATTATTATAAATTATAGGCATTCTGGCATACCAGCACCTCCTTTTGATTAATATTTATTTACAATCCGGTCAATAAGTAAACGACACAATTTTTGGTTAACTTGAAAGGATCCATTCAATAGACATACTTTGTACCTTAACTACTGTCGGATGATATGGGCTTAAAAAATAAGTGCTTCTCATGATGGGATTGAATTCGTAGAATGTAGGCAATATATTTACACCAGGTCTGGTAGGTGTTTCAACATTTTTCAGGTACTAGGTACGTAATTAAAATAAATTTGCCGAGGCGTGTTTTGTTTTGTTAATTTTAATCTTGGTTTCCTTTTTTGTGATTTTAAATTATTTTATAGTCAACCTCATTGATTCATAAATACGTTTCTTAGCTGTGTATGCTTTTTCTTCATTGTTTCTTATCAAATAGCCATTCACTGATTTAAACTCAAATTTTTATAGCACCCCAATATGGTTGGTTTTAGTATCATAAAAATTTTCTTGATTGCTTTGGTCTATTGATCGGCCACATTTTGGTCATGTGTCGTTCTGATGACATGTCAGATTTCTATTTACTTATTGATTCTGGTATTCCTGTTAGTTGGCAGGGGGTCAGTTGATTATTTTATCAAAGTACAGAACACGTCGTCACTCGTCAAAGTTTAAGTTAAAACTAACTGATGATCGTTTACCTAAAACATTGAATTGTTGGGCCACCAAAAGGGTAATGCAGGTGAAGGCCACGTCAGAAGCTCCATATATTAAAGCCATAAAAAACTGAGTCAATATCTGCCATGCATACATCAATTCATAATTTGGACTTTTGGTAAAACTAAAATAAGACCAAGTAGAAAGTGGCAACAACCTAAAAATTTTCAAAATTATTTGAAGTTTTATTGAGTTTCAACAACCTCTCATTAGACCATAATGGCGCAACTGCAAAGAACATAATGACTGCAACCAGAAATATTACCCAGATATTAGCAATTAGGTCAGTTCCTTTCGTCATCCTTTTCATGGAAACTGTCTCAAATTCTCTATTTGATTTGTATAAGAAACTTGTATTAATATTGTTGACAAGTTTCACTAGTTTTGCAGAATTGCTTTGAAACTGGATAAAAGTCAAACAAATGGAGCAATACAAAACTGAAATTTTGACGTTCTTAATTAAATAATATTAAAAAGTATTACCTGTATCTGAAATCAATTGACTGTTTCCAAATGAGTCGACTGGTGATGTTAATATTTCAGCAAAACATTGCAATAAGAAAGTAACAAATGTTGAAATAACAATGGATTTCCAAATTTTGTAAAATAATTTAAAAAATTTTGAAGAATTTTCGGTAACGGGATAGCAACCTGCCAATTGCAGGTAGAGAATAATGACATTTAAATATTTTAACTTTGCCATAACTGAAAAGAAAGTTCCTGATAACGTCAATAATGTTTGAGAACAATACACTTGTAACTGCTAAACATCAAGTTTCAAAGTCCATTATTAAATTTTCACTTGTTAGCAAACAACAGTAATTATTTTCTAAGAATAACAACTTTAATTTTATAATTATTTGTGATAGTAGTTCGACTCTTTGTAATGTCTCTTTAATTAAAAAATAATGAAGTTTGTTTTTTTATTTAGAAGCCTTCCTGTGTTTTAATTGCGAAAGAGAGGTTTGCGGGGTTTTAAACGTCAATCTACGTCAATTCTGCTACTACTTTCTTTAACTCGCGTTCTTTTTTCCTCACTATCTTTTCCCCACCATTTGTATGATTTTAATAGTACTCAAAAATTAAATGCTTTTTTTTTGACATCTATATTATTACAGTCTGTCATTTTTCTTTTTAGTTTTTTTTAACGCATGTACTCGTACGTCTTCATCTCTTTAATTAATTTACGTTTACACTTGATAAATATTCAAGAATCGAAACAACAGTTTTTTATCTTGCAATGTGGCCTAACTATTAGCATTGTATATGGATTATCATACAACGCTATTAGTGTGCAATGTGTGCCATGGCACACGGGTTGCCGAAAAATATATTTATACTTCCAAAATTCTTCATGTCCAACAGAACGACACTGCAATTTTCCAGGCATGTATGTATCACTTTTGATATTTCTAACACTATCCGTATCCAGAACGTCTGCCGTAAAATTTAAAATCAATAAAAATTATTTACAAAATAGAATAAAACAGTTACCTTTAAAAAGTTTGACATTTGCAAGTATTGAGAATTCTATAGTCAGCTGTTGAATTTTAATAAAGTAATAAACGATTTTTTCTAAAATCAAATTTTGAAAAAGAAAGTTATAAACCTAAACAATTAATTTTATATCACCTATGCTCAATAATGTTTAAAAAAATTTTAAAATTTATTTTTAATTTTATTGTTATTCTTGGCAATAATTATTAAGATTCAGTTTTATTACTTACTAGTAATTTATTTTGTTGCGGTTTAAAATAAATACTATATTTGAGGAAGTAAGATTTTACTCACAAACATGCATTAAGTGATTTTTAAATTTTAATACATTTTTATTATAAGAACTACAAAACAAGTGCTTTTTATCACTGTTTTAAGGATTTTATTTGTTTAACTACAAATTGTGTAGTCTCGTAGAATTTCTTTGTCGTTATCATTTTTCTTTCAGTTGTTGTATTAAGGTGACAATCGAATAGACGGGTCTCATAAACTGAAATAATTTGAAAATACATATACAGATTACTCTCGATAACAGAAAACTTACCAGAACGTAGGTTGGACAAGATATTTCAAAATAGTTTGCTGCTTTAAGATGGATGGCGCGAAATACCTTCATTTGAAGGAAGAGAATGGTTCTCTTGTAACTAGAATCGCATAGATACCAGGGGCAACTGTACAATGACAATGACAAATCCGCACTCTACAATCAGGTTGGTATAATAGTTATAACTTAATGGTCAATATCTTAACGTCAGTTAGAACTTGTCCGGGATAAGTATATAGAAGCATCTCCAAATAACTTGTGATCAAGTAAATGAAACATCCTGCAGCCACTGCCGGGCTTGAAGCCTGAAACAATATCAGAATAAAGTGGTAACGTTAATTATTTTGTTATTAGTTTTTGATTCTAGTTCTAATCCATTACTACTATTTAAACCATCCAACGACTGGTAAATAGTTGTTAACGAAGAGAAGCCGAAAAACTTTAGAAGAGGAACATAGTATGCAATCACATAGACAAACCAAAATAAATGAATACTGGACGATTGACACCTCCGCAAGCAATAGACTTTGAAGCCTAGAAAATGAGACAGTTTGCGAAACAATGGAAACAAATCAACCAGATGAAAATAAAGAAGTAACCCAAACCATCACCAATTTTAATCTCCGCAGTTGAAAACGTAAATTCACTTATCATACTATAAAATTAAACTGCCGTTGAGAATTTCTCTGTGAAGACTTTTTACGGCATTTTTTTAAAGGTGTTAAATGACAAAAACACCGAGTACCATACATATCTATAAAATCAAAGAAAATAAATTTTTTAAAATCGTGTTAAAAACTACGCACTACTTTATAAGCAAAAATATGTAGAAAGCTTAATATTCCTAAGGAATGATAATACAAATATCTAGAATGTAAAACAAAGATTCACCAATAAACCCCGCCCAATATTTATAATAGGCCTTTATAAAAAAGACAACAAAAAGGACATATTTAGTATGGGTAAAATGTCTAATGCATTCTAGTGCAATCTTTGAAGATCCACCTTTCAACAGACAAATTCTGCTCTGCAAAAGGTTTGACTGACTACTATAAAAATTTTTGCTATAAAAAGTCCCAATGCGTAAACTATACAACAAACTCTTCTACAAGTGATTGTTCTAGATGAATCAAAGAAGATGACGTTGGGACAAGAGAAAATGTATCCCAAGTTAAGAGACAACAAAGTAATAGTTTTCTAAATGTACAACCCAACAATACCTACTCTTAAAGAGCGTAACGAAGAAGGCCAATGATATAATAGAACGACAGGCTATAATAAAATACCTCGTAAATCAAATGAGAACTACGATGAACCTAATTACAATATTTTTTAACAAATTGTTTAAATAAAGCAACTAAATGAAATTGTAGAACGGAACGGAACGTCAATGGCTTGTGCCTATAGAGTCTTTTGGAAGGTGATAACAAAATTAGAAAGATTACAAGAAATCTACTCCCCTATTTCGAAAAATAAGGACAAAGCAAAAGGGACCAGATAATGGCTTTTCATAATCATTTAGCAAAAGTGTTTAAACCAAATAGAGCAGACCGCTCTACAGATCACACAAAGATTACCGACTAACTAGCTGCTCTATTACGCATGTATCTACCGATCTTTTAGAAGTCAAAAATACAATCATGTTCAACATAAATCCTAAAGAAACACCACTACAAGAATGTTCAATTACGAGATTCAATGATTTGCAGCACATCCTTAATGCATTTCTAAAAGTAGGTTACTCTCTCATGCAATGAAAAATTTCACAAATTGTTACAATATCAAAAAATAGAAATGCAGCTAAAGATTTTTTAAATTCCTAACAATATAACGATATTTTCTGGTTAAACAACAAGATCAATATACGTCACTGCATTCTAATAACGTCGGCGTGCCACAGAGAAGTGTATTGGGATCTATTCTTTATCTCCCCTGCACTCCCGTCAGAACGCTTAAGTTGCAACATTTGCGGACGATACGGCAGATCTGTTTTTATATTCAAACTATTCGAAAGTATTAGAACATTATAACAATAATTTCAATAAAATTAAAACTTGGTTAAAAAATATAGAATAGAAGTAAATCAGCATATGAAACTTTTACCGTGAAGAGACAAGAGTGCCCATCAGTCACTCTTAAGGAAATAAAGATAAACTAGGCAAAAAATGTTAAATTTTAGGCATACAGATCGATGGAGAACTAACTTGGCCAAAACATATATTTGGCAGGAGGAAAAATCTAGGAATTAAATGTAGGCAAATCTGTCTAACTGGCCTAACCAGCCTAATTTGTAGGAACTCCCAGTTAACACCCTAAAATAACTTGCTTGCCTATACCATTGTTTATAGATATTACAATATCTATAAGCAATGCCTATACCCTCAAAGCGGTATGGACCTATGGCATCCAACTGCGGAAAAAAGCCTGCAATTCCAACATCAAGATTCTGCAACGTAATGAAACGAGAGTTTTGCAATCCATAGTTAATGCTTCGCGATATGTCACGTCATCATCAATAGAAAAGTACTTTAAACTGCTGTCAATCAAAAAAGACATCAGGCATCATACTGTAAAGTACAACAATCAAATATGTTTACACCTCAATATACTTGTTTAACAACTAGCAAACAAAAAGAGCAATGCCATCATCAGATTAGCAGTCTAACACCGCTAAATACTCAAAGAGGTTTCTTCACTCGAAGAAACTCTTCTTGCCTGCATTATAAGACATTATATTTACTTATTATTCATTTTCATTTTATATATTGTATGCTGTAGGGGTTAAAGAAAATTGTATAGTAAAAGTTTTGATGATATGACTGAGAAAAGCCTCAGGCCAGATGTTTTCAGTAAAAACAATATCTGATTAGTTCAGTTTTACCTTTTCAGCTTATTTTATTTATTACAGTTATTGAATTAGTTTATTACTAAAAACATAACTTGATATCAACAACTTACTTCAAAGAAAGCCAAAGAGATGAAAACCAGGTAGAGCGTCATTCCCGCCAACTTAATCATTAATATCCATTGAAAAATTTCACTAATCTGGTCGCAGCAACTTAACAGAAATTGGTGATGTTTAATATTTTTGTGCAAATTGGCGTTGTTAATTTTTTTAAATACTTTGCCTTGAATCACGTTGAAAACGTGACTGTAGTTACTATTAAATTGCAATAAACTAGAACGATATTGTTAGAAATTGTCAATACAACGAACAAATACCTGTCTCCAGTTTTTTCAAGATCATATTTGAAAGTAACAATCGTTGTTCTATCAATTCCTAAGATCAGAAGCGCTTCATAAAAGTCATTCTTCAATTTGGATCCTACAAGGAAAAAAATATAAAAAAATTAACTAATTTTTTAAATAGTCAAATTATAATAATTAACACGTAGTTGCACATGCACTTTCATGTATGATCACGGCGTGACCTCCTAAGTGGGTAAAGTGAATTAATTTTGACCACTCTAAAAGCATTCAAAAATGGTTACGAAAAACGAGTACACGTAGAAATAGAAGCTGTAAGTTTTATTTCTATAATCTACCTAACCAACTCATTGAGACATTTTTGTTAGTCTTCAAAATTTAAGTGGAAACTAACTAATCGCTTACCTAAAACATTAAACTGTTGGGCCACAATGAAGGTAACACAGGGGAAGACTACATCAGAAGCTCCAAACATTATAGCCATAATGAATTGAGTCAATATCTGCCAAGCGTACATCAGTTCATAATTTGGACTTTTGGTAAAATTGAAATAAGACCAAGTGGAAAGTGGCAACACCCTATGGAATTTTAAAATTATTTCGAAATTAAATTTATTTGCAATAACCTGTCATTAGCCCATAACGGCATAACAGCAAATAACAAAAGAACTGAAACCACAAATTTTACCCAAACATTAGCAAAGAACTCAGTTTTTTTCATCATCCCTTCCATAGAAACTGTCTCGAATTCTCTGTTCGATATATATAAGAAATTTGTATTAATAGCATTTACTAGTTTGACTAATTTGGCTGAATTACAATGAAAAATGATAAAAATCACAGAAACGCCGCCATAAAAAACTGAAATTTCAATAATAATTTTCATAATAACGCTACATATGTTTTACCTGTATCTGAAATCAATTGACTGTTTCCAATTGCTTCGACTGGTGATCTTATTATTTCAGCAAAACACTGCAACGTGAAAGTGGCAAATGTTGAAGCGACAATAGACTTCCAAATTATATAAAGTAATTTAAAAAATTTCGAAGAACTGTCCTCTACAGGATAACAAGCGGCCAATTGCATGTAGAAAACGGTGGCATTTAAGTATTTTAGCTTCGCCATAGCGGAAGAGAAAATAACTGAAAGAGTAATAATGTTTGAGGACGTTGCTTCGGAATCCCTTATTAAATTCTTATTTGCTAGCAATCTACAGCAATTATTGAGATAATCGAACCAAAGCAGTTTACTTTCTCTGACAACAACAAGAACTATACTTTTATAATTATTTGTAATAACAGTTTCACTCACGAAATTTATCTTTTATTAAAAATAATCAATTCTAGGAAAATTCAGACACTAACTTCCTTATTGAAATCAATGTGATAAACACATTGAACTGTATAAAAAATTTACCAAGTTAATTCTACAAAGATATTTGTTTTTGGATGTTGAAAATCAATTTTTGGCGAAAACTCAATATTGGTAGTTTTTGCGTACATATCGCCTTATTTAAAATGATGGGTTTAAATTTTTTTTTTAAAGATTTTATATATATCGTTAGGTCGTAAAGTATTTTGAGATTTCATTGAAACGAACAAAAAAAATTTTTTATTCAGATCCAACAATAGGGAATTTTAATATGATTCACAGAGCTCCAGTGACTTCTTTCTTAAATGTTTTCTTTCCATGAGTTTAAAACTATTTCAGCAAAGTAAACGCAGTAGAAGAATAACCCGAAACCGAGTACCTGAAATCCAACACAATGTAAGAATATAAAATTTCTTTCTTCAAAATATAATTATGACATTATTGACGTTTTTCTAAATAGATATTTAGCATCTAATCCCAAGTGTTACGATTTCTTTTGATCTAAAATCGATACATTTTTCGTAAGAATTCAAGAGAAAGGTTTTAATTCAAAAATAATTAGTTAAAAATATTTTTAAGTTGCTCTAAAATACAAAAATGTGTCAATAACAGAAAGTAAAGTTTCAATTGTATGACGATTGAGAAGTTAGTGCTAAAAAATTTTGTTACATTAAAGTTTTATTTCAACATTTAAAAAATAATATAATTATACCGCTTGTCATAAAGTCATAACCCTTCACACAATGTTTAAAATATGCAAGTACATGGGAAACCCAGGGAAGTTTCTTTGATATATTCCAACCCACCGAAAGGCACCTAGATATTGTAGAATTTCATGGGATCTCGCTAAAAAAAAACGCATTTTCGACAATTCTGTGGTCACTGCAAAATGAAAATATCCGAACTAACCGGATGAGTTGATTATCTGTAAGTCGTACAAAAAAATTATACAGTACATACGGACATAAAATGCAAAAATTGAACTAATGATATCACGAGAAAGCTACCATATTGTTTTATTAGGAGCCCAAATATTAAAATATTCTGTGAAGACGTTCTATTTTTAATATATTTAAGTTTGAAGATCTGTTTGAAAGTTGCTGTTAACTTTATTTTAGGGATTTTAATTAAATATTTTTGACACACTCTTTGCTTTACACACTGTTACCTCAGTTGCGGTTGCACGAATTAAAAACCGATTGATTCATTCCTGAACCATCTTGTTTCTTAAACAAATCGCAAAAATAAAAGCTGTCGCCTATTTATAAAGGATAGAAAATAAAGACCCCAAATGTTATTTTCAACTGTGTGAAAGACAGTGTCATGTTCCAGATTTTACAGTCTTATTTTAGAAGTCTTGGTGGTTGAAAATCGCATACCCAAATCATCCCACCAAACCCTATTTACGGGTCTAGTAGGTTATTAATTCATTCGGTAGTGGACATTTGATAGTTCACATCTTGAATATTCCTTATGATCGATAGTAATTTTTTCAAAATTAATAATTTGTGATCGATACTTAGGTACTATTGGTAAAGCTGCCTACAGAATAGATTGATAACATTGTGGTTTAAGATGCGCATCATATAGACATAAATCTTTATTTTTGGGGAGAGGGGAGGGCTAAGATGCATACATGAAATGCCTTGGGTATATCCTTTGAAACTGTCAAATGCATACAATCTGTAAGAAAAGTAATGCTCCATTTTTATTTTTCTGCTTTTATTTATGATATAAAATATATATGCAGATTAATTTAAAAGCTATGAAAATAGTAACCGTATTATTAAGCTAAAATTCCAGATTAAATTAATGTTAAATTACAAGCCTACCATATCGTTTAAAAATGTTTGTCATGTGTTTAAAGCTAATATCTCGAGAATGTCAAGTTAGCTCCTGATACCGGCCTATAAAATAGGAAAGAAATTCACTAAGAAGCATACAAGGTGAAAAAGCATAGATGTAAGGTGGTGCAAGCTTAGTGCAAGGCCATTATATTGTTTAAAAATTTCTTTTAAGTGTAGGTATAAGGTTAATTTCTAAAACCGTCAAGTTAGCTACCCCTTCTTATAAAATAAGAAAGTAACTCTTCAGAAGTGGTGCAAGCTGAAAGGCTGTTAGTGCAAAGGGGTGCAAAAGTGGTGCAAGCTTTCTGTGCCATTTTTATTGTTATTTATCACGGGGAAGTTTTGTCAAGTTGCAACTTGATGGAGTCGTGTCGGACCGACTTGCAGACTGTTGCGGATCGACTAATGCAAACGCGCTACATTATGATCACGATTCGAATATGTTATTTTGACGAGCTCCGTGAACTGACTTTAGTTATTTCGTATCGTAAGTATTCTATTTATTAACCTTTAGAGTTTGTAGTCTAATAGATTTCCTTTGACGATGTTATTTTTCTTTCAGTTGTTGTACTACGGTGACTAATGAAAATACGGGTTTCATAAACTGAAATAATTTAAAAAGCAAATACATGACACTCTTTGAAACTTGAAACTTACCACAACATAAGTTCGCAAACATATTTCAAAATAATTCGCGGCTTTAATGTAGACAGGGCGAGTTACCTTCATTTGAAAGAAGAAAAAAGATTTCTTGTAACTGGAATCGCATAGGTACCAAGGACAACTGTACAACGGCAACGACAAATCAGCACTCTACAAACAGTTTGTTACAATAATTATAAGTTAGTGGTCAATATCTTAACGTCAGTTAGAACTTGTCCGGGATAAGTATATAGCAGCATCTCCCAATAACCTGTGACCAAGTAAACTAAATATCCAACAGCAACTGCACTGTTTGTAGCCTGAAATAACGTGATATTAAAATTATTTTGTTATTAATCTTTAATGTAGAACTCATATCCAAGGAATATGTGTTGCCAAAAAGAAGCTTTGATAAATATGACTAAAAGAAAATAATTCAATAAGATGTTTTCGGTAAAATCAGTATCTGTTTGGTTTATTTTCAGCATTTCAGCCCGTTTCATTGATTAGTGATAAAATTAGATTATTGCCAAAAACATGTTAAACAGCTTACTTCAAAAAATGCCATAATGACAAACACTATAGAAAACGTCATTCCTGCTAGTTTCATCATTAAAGTCCATCCGAAAATGTCGTTAATTCGATCACAGCAACTTAACAAAAATTGATGATGTTTAATGTTTTTCTTCAAAGAAGTCTTGTTTATTTTGTGAAAAACTTTAGCTTGAACCACGTTGAAAATCTCAGGGTAGTTTTGGTTGAGTTGCAATAGACTAAAACAGAACTGTTAGTGATGTTCAATATAATAACTTTAAACCTATCTCCATGTTTTTCCACGTCATGTTTGAAACCTACAATCGTTGTTCTGTCGATTCCCAATTTCAGAAGCGATTTATAAAAGTCATTCTTCAATTCAGATCCTACAATTAATTTCAAGAATATTAGTGAATTTTGATAATAGTTAAATTTTAATAATTAAATAATATCTCCGAGTCTTTTTGGATTAATATTAGCTTTTAATTTTTGTTATTGCCCTTTATCTAATGGCCATTAACATTTTTATATGTGCTATTGAGACTTGTGTACCCTTTAGATTTTCTGTAACTTTTTCTCTATCTTCCATGGTCTTTAGATTTTGGGCATACTACAATTTGCATGTTTTGGTTGTTATTTAAATTTATTTTCAGTCTTTTAGCCGTTTTATTGTCCACATTTTGATCACGTGGTGTTCTGGTGCTTTGCCGGAAATATCTTACCATGCTCCTTTTTTCTTTGTTAGTCTGGCCTTTCTGCTAGATGCTATGTGATTTCTTTAAACGATCTACTTAAATTTTTTTATCAAAGTGTTAAGGCCCAAGTGTTAAAATCACAAAACAGATCCCTACATAAGTATGACCAAAATCACTTTATTTATGAAAGCATATTTGAATAATGGCATACATATATTGTTATAGCTATAATTGAACAAAAAAAGTAAAAAAGTACGGTCTTACTACAATTAATAAATATCTGCTTGATTTTATATTGGCAAGGGCAGTAACAATGGCAGACGTATTGAGTTTTCTGGTTCTACTTTTCTCGATTAAGAACACCATCGCTAAACCTAACAAACTGATGAGGTGATATAGGGCTGTGGAGATAAAACTTAATTAATTTTGATTTTGAGAAAGATCATTCTGCGGTTGCCACAGATTTAAATTCAGAGGGTCTGATTTAAAATGTAATTTTTAGATGCCAATTATTATTCATTAAGTTTAGCGAAAAGTCTTCTTCATAATTATAAAGGAGTCGGCCATTGATAAAATGTTTTGCGTCATTATATGTAAGAACAAATTTAAAATTTTATTTAACTCATTAAAGTGTGTTTTAATTTCAAAAATGATAATGTCAAGGGTATAGCATAAACAATTTTTCTTGCTCCGGACAAACGCTGTTTATCAATATATTTTATAACTTAAGATATTCTTTTTCTCTTAAATACAGGTGAAACTTCTCAAGACTGTGCTAATGTCAGAGGTAGGTCTCAAATGTTATCAAAATTATTTTTCATTTCTTGAATTACTTGCAATAAATTTTGAAGTAACTCAACAGCTTGGAGATCGCATTTTCGTGCTTTGTAGTAACAGATTCACAACATTTAATAAATTCAATATTTTTTTAAGATCTTGCATTTCCTCATTTGCCCCCTCAATAGTTATGCTAGTACAAAGTACATTAAAACACATTCGTACTCTTCAAATTTTATGTGAAATATAACTAATCGCTTACCTAAAACTTTAAATTGTTGGGCCACCAACAAGATAATACAGGGGAAGATCACATCAGAAGCTCCATAAACGATAGAAATAACAAATTCTGTCAATATCTGCCAAGAATACATCAATTCATAATTTGGACTTTTGGTGAAATTGAAATAAGACCAAGTGGAAAGTGGCAACACCCTATGAAATTTCAAAATTATTTCGAAATTTGATTTGATTTCAACAACCTTTGATTTGACCATAACGGTGTAACTGCAAAAAACATAAGTACTGCAACCAGAACGGTTACCCAAATATTAGCTATTAAATCAGTTTTTTTTGTCGTTCGTTCCATAGAAACTGTTTCGAATTCTTTGTTAGATGTGTATAAGAAATTTGTATTAATATCATTGACGAGTTTGACTAATTTTGCAGAATTACATTGAGATAGAATAAAAATCATAGAAACCAACCAGGACCAAACTGAAATATTGACCTTTTTTATTCAATATTCCTAAAAATAAAATTACCTGTATCTGAAATCAATTGACTGTTTTGAATTGAGTTGATCGGTGATGTTATTATTTCAGCAAAACATTGCAACGTGTAAGTGGCGAATGTTAAAGCGATAATAAATTTCCAAATTATGTAAAGAAATGTCAAAATTTTTAAAGAACTGTCGTCTATAGGATAGCAACCTGCCAATTGCAAGTAAAAGATGGTGGCATTTAAGTATTTTAACTTTGCCATAACAAAAAAGAAAGTTCCTGACAGCATCGATAACGTTTGAGAACAATACACTTGCTATACCTAAATACCAAGTTTCGAGATCTACTATTACATTTTTACTTATTAACAAACAAGAGGAATTATTGAGGTAATTGACAAAACGTAGCTTAGTTTTTCTAAAAACAACAAGAACTTCAATTTAACAATTATTTGTAATAGCAGTTTAACTCACAATATTTGTGCGTTGCCGCCACGCCCGTTAGGAGTAAAACTTTTCACAGAGAGAGGGATAAAAGATGTGTAGTGTGTAATTCAAATATATGTAATTACGCATGTAATTGTGTTACAAATTAGTCTTTCTGTTTCTATCAAGCGAAAAGAAGTTTTAGTTCAAAAATCACGGGAATTAACTTTTCAATAAAATTTTGATTTAAAAATCGATTTTCGCTCTACCTACGATGTAACTGTGTTTAAAAAAATCTTAATAACTACAATTTTTTTTATAGATTTTTACGATTTGCATGAAATTTATTACTCAAAGGGCAAACCGAATAATGAAACGATATCAGAGAGACGAATTGACACCTTCGTTGAATTGAAGCGATTAGTTTCTATTTCAGCATTTTTGTAAATTTGTATCGGTAGAAAATTTTGACAGACATTTTGTAATATGATTCTGCTCAATTAGTTCCGCCTAACACAATGCTGCAAGAATTTTTAAATTTTACTTTCAATTTAAAAGTTATAACAAGTTGAATGTTTTTAGGCTATATTTTGGGCTATGGTAAAAAGTTTTCTATTTACTATCATAGAGTATCTACGTTAGGTTTATTAGAAAACCATTTAAATATAGATTAAGTAGTTGCTTCCGAGATATCTTAAAAGCTTTAGTAGTATCGAGACTGAAACTTTGCAAAACAAGTTATTTTTGTGGAATCTCGCGATTTACACGAAA
This sequence comes from Pyrochroa serraticornis, assembly GCA_905333025.2. NCBI lineage: Eukaryota > Metazoa > Arthropoda > Insecta > Coleoptera > Pyrochroidae > Pyrochroa > Pyrochroa serraticornis. The sequence goes on along the minus strand of HG995155.1, from coordinate 6,359,362 downwards.
GATATCCTTCAAATAGATATATCCATTGGAAAAATTAGATTAGCAAGAAGAATCACTTTAAAAATTGCTACTTTCGTAGAATCAGAGTGATTACTTGCATTTTAGCATTTTCAAATTTTTTTATCAATTTAGAATCGAGGTAGAATATAATAAGTTAGAAAATATTGAAAATATCGATTTGGATGCTTAATTTTGATGACATAAATTTTTGGGCAATATATTGGTTAAAAATGAAATTTCCGGCTTCTACTTGTACAATCATAGAGCATCCATGTTAGGGTTATTAGAAGGTTTTTTGAATGAAAACTTTTCTATTGCTGAACAGTTGGATCAGTTTCGTGTTTTGTGTATAATGTGTTGTCTAAGTGCAAGCATTAAATTTGCAATTTATAACATTCCAAGTGATACTACGTAGATTTGGTTTAGAAGATCGTTTTAACAATTAATTCATGGGTTTCATTACACAATTTTTCAAGACAAAGGCACCATTTGGTATCACCACAGCATAAGGGTGTATCCAGCAACGAAACTTGTACAACGGCAACCAGGCCCGGACTACAAACTGACTACGTGTTTTGTAGTTAATATTAATTTCATAACGATTTTAGTATATTACATCTCAAAAAACTACATTTAAGATATTTTAAGGAAAATAATCACAAATTTTATGTTTTTTTCAAGAAGTAAAACAGTTGTATATGCGTTAACACTGTTAACCCTAGTAACTCTCTTGTAATTTACCTCGAGATGAATTTGAAACGAAAACAAACTTTAAATTATTCCATATATAATCATGTTTTTAGAGATGCCATTTTTTCTTTCAGATGAAAGATATTAACTTTGATTATAATATTTACATATAAAGAGAATATCATCAGTGGGAACAACATAATTGATAAATATTGTTAACTGTTGATGCAGTGATAATTTTCCTGAATATATCTCTCGTGCATACCAAAGCGGCTGCATGTGATTCTTAGTTAATTTATCATCTTAAGAATATAGCGTAGGATGCTCAGCGCAAGCTTGGAAACTAAACCAAGTATGCGTTGCTATTTAAATCTTTAGGCCCACTCGGTTTTCTCAGAAGTCGACTAAAAGTTTTATCCACCCGTATGGTGCTATAAATGTTGTGAGATTTGCAACAGACATGTCGGTAAGCTCTTGCAAAGAGACCTAAATTAGGTTACATAAATACAATGCGTAGTATGATATATCAAGAATTAATAAAGTTAAATCGGTCAAATTAGCAAAAAATACGCAACTCATTCTCGGAGGGCACAAATATTGTTTCAAGATATTTTAATAATATACAAAATACAAAAACATTTAAGTGCCAGGAGGGAGACGCAATAACAAACCTATAAATACAAAAAGTCAATTCCAAATTTAAGAATAATAATTTTCGCCATTCCTAGACTTTTTAAATTTACGAACAACTTATAAATTGTTGATAACATTTTTGCACAAAGGAAAAATTTTTAGTGAATCAAGCCCGAAAATAAATACCGCAATACTGATATGATAAGACTACGGGGAAACAATAAGGAAAACCATTGTACAATAAGTTGGTTATTAATAACTTCATGCTGGTATGCATTACACATCGGAAATTTTGCAAACTTTACGATAACAATTTTTTTGGTATAGTTAGTACAGTGGGATTTTCTTAAAGGTTATCTTTAATATTGTCAATCGTGTCTATTTTTCACACTAATCTTTTGAGATAAAATGTTTTAAACGAACCGCTATGAACATGGTGACAACTGAATCAGTTGCAAACTTACGTTGCATAACTACAATTAATCCTTCCATTTATTTGTAAATTTTGACATATGTTGTCATGTCCTTAGCTCCTGTAAGTACTTGTCTATATACAAATCAAATTTCAGCTGAAAAGAATGTTTATAGAAACATTAATTCCAGTGACAAATGTGTATCCAAGTATATTTATTAATAATTTTACTTTAGAAAGGTGGTGGCACTGAAAGTGATCACGTAGGTAATGAGGCGGCTCCAGAAATGGGCTCCAGACGAACAGGACCAGAATTAAGAGAGGAACACGCTGGTGAAGCATGGGAAGGACACGGAATATACGGAGAAGAATTCCCTGTTGATCAACAATATTGGTACGAAGCTAGAGAAAGTGGACGAGGAGGGTATCCGGGTCAACCTGGAAGAGGAGGTCGAGGAAGTCATAGTGGCCAACCAGGAAATCCTGGTGGATATGGATATGGTTCGCAAGGAAGAGGTGCAGATGGTGGTCGAGGAGGAGTAGCGGGACAATACGGAGAAGACGGTGGAGGTTTTAGAGGCGGCGGTCGAGGTGGAGGAAGAGGTGGAGGAAGAGGTGGAGGAAGAGGTTATGAAGGAGAATGGCGAGGACGGGGTGGACGAGGTGGCAGGGGAGGACAATTTGGAGAATATGGAGGTTATGGTGGAGGATTTGGCAGTGATTGGGGCCCCACTGGACAAAGTGGGCAAGATGGAGAAAATGGAGGTGCTGGAGGACGAGGTGGGAGAGGAGGAGTATATGGTGGTGGTTGGAGAGGAAGAGATGCTTACGGTTATGGCTATGGGAGTAATGGAGGAGGTGGCGGCACCGCAGGTGGTGGTGGCGGAGGAGGCGGGTTCGGAGGAGGCGGTGGCGGAGGAGGCGGAGGCGGAGGCGGAGGAAGCGGTAGCGGTCGAGGGGGTTGGTATTAAAACATAACAATTTTTCATGTTCTCATTTAATCCAATATCTTTGCTTTCTCCAAAGTTTAATTAGATATTACCTTTACAACAAAATAAAAAGTTGCTCTCCTGAGATGACAACAAAAGGAAGCTACATTATAATAATTGTAACAAAAAACAGACAAGAATTATACTTGAGAAAATAAAAAAAATTGAAGTAAATTTTAGAATTATTTAATTTCACATGCTCACTTAAAAAAAATCAAAATTCTGTGACTTTTTAAAATATCTACTAATGAAATTAAGAAATAATATATTTAATATGATATTAGTTAAAAGGTAAACATCTACTGTAAAACATAAATACCAATAAAGTCTATTGTTTACAAGACTTTACGGAGTAACGTAGGCTACAACGGAAAAAAAGTGAATAATATGGTTCTGATAGCGGAAGCCATAACACAGGAAGATAAGGTTTTCTGGGGTGATTTTGTTAGAATAATTATTTTTGAGGTTTGTGTCTGTGCCAAATCAAACCGCCAAAGCCCGAACTGAAGACATAGTGCACTGCATATTCATAATGGCCTTTCTCTACAAAAGCTTCGCGGACAGGATTATGATATGCTTGCTAATTTAAGTGGTGTTTATAAAGGGGTTCAAGATAGAATTCTTCAAATTGCAGCAAGTTTCCCATTTGCTCATTGCGTCGCACATAATTTAAATTTAGTGCTAACCGATTATGTTAAAAAAGTTGGACAGATTTAAAAATTTAATTATTTTATTGAAAATATTTATGTTTACTTTGACTATAGCATTAAAACGTGGGAGGGCTATCCTTTTCCTTTTTTCAAAAACCTCAGGCATATGACAATAAAAAGTTTAACGCTTACACGATGGTCGTCAAGAAGGAGAAGGATAAGATACATTTACAACGTAACAGATAAATAAAACCAAACAAGCAATTGGAAGAACAAGTCAAGGATGGGCTACTGAAAACAGAGGTTTGGAATGCCGTGCAGGAATAAATAGGAGATTGGGGTGCGAGAGCAGGAGGTGGTAGAAGAAAAGAAGAGAATTTTGATAGAAGCCAAGGCACAGGACAGAGACGTAAAAATGTACAATAGAAAAATTCGTAAAAATATGGAGGGTGTTTATTTAGAAATTGAAGAAATATATAATTAATGAGACAGTAAAGAAATCTGTTTCTAACTATTTTTTTGTAATTATTAAGTTTATTAGTTAATAAAGAATATTGATCTGTAACCGATATTACTAATTACGCAAGAATACTTTGTCTAAATACATCTAACTTTTGCTGTTTAGCTAAGACTAAAAATATTTATTTATTTAGGTAAGTCAATAAAAGTAAAAAATATTTTCTGTTTAAGTCGCCTTTAAAATAATATTACTCTTCTATACCAGGTAGTTCACAATAAGGAATATTTTTTTAAATACTCACTTTTTTGAATCTCTAGTAGAAGAAAATTACAAAGAATAAGAATAAATTGAAAATTCCTCATAAATGAAAAACATTTGTTGTTAGTTTATAAACAAATTTTATTTGGGATTAAAAACCATCGGAATTAAATTTGATTCATAAAATTATTTTTACAAAACAGGCCGCCTGCAAAAATTTATTTTCTATTTGCAAAGTGTTTCATCAATTAATTGTTTACTTATAGATTACAATTTATTTTTGAATGCAGATAACAATAAGATTCTTGGAAATTATTATTTGCTAAGTGGGTTTTCCCTATTTCAAGATTAAGTAGAAATTCAACCTAATAATTTTTAAAATGTACTTTTTCAGTAATCAATTTAAGGAAATCAAAATTTTCAAAATATTAAAAGTTTAATGATCAAAACCTCGAATAGGGAAGATTTGTGGTATATTGCTGCGAATTATAATATCAAAAATAAATTTTTTTTTACAAAAACATATGTAACAGTTTCAATATGTGATTTGGTTGAAGTGACAATAAAAAGTACAAAGAAAACGTTATAATTCTGCGAAAGAAATCCAAACATTAGAAAGATGAGTTATGAGGAACTTTGAAAATTAAATTAAATTTTCATATTTTTATAGGTATGTTGTATCTGGTGAAATAATGTGTATTTTAGTTTATTATGTTTTACTTTGGTGTAATTTTTCAGGTACTAATAATGAATATTACCAAAAGAGCAAAAAGAAATAAATTAAAAACCCATAAGGGTGGCTATTTTAATAAACGATAATAAGATACTTCAAACAATTTAAAAAAATTTGTTTCAATAACTTTTAGGAAGGATTGAATGCCCAAATAACATTCACTAATTTCTTAATGAAAGAAGTTTATTTAATAATTTATTAAATTTAAGTATTCCATTTTTTAATAGGAGAACTCTTGATTTGCTTGCCATGCCGATGAGCTTGGGACAGAGTTGAGAAAAGAAACTTTGTCGACACCTGCTCTTATTAGAGAAGCTAAAAATGTTTAAGTCATTTACAATAGTCGAGAATGTTGGCTTATTTCTACTATCTGAATTATATTTCAACATCTTTAGAATCAGCAATTACATATTCTCAATGCTTTTAAAAAAATCTTTGCAAGAAACGCAAAAGTTATTTGGACTAAAGATCTTGTGAACTACCAAAACTTAATCTTCACGACTAAATTGAAATGACAAATAGATTTTAAATAATGATTCATCAAGGGTTATTAGCATGTTCGACAACAAAGTCAGAGTTTAAATCGTTACCAATTCTGTGAAATAGAAATAAATTATTGCAACTACACTTTTGCAATAAATATCAATAAATAAACATAGTATAGGTATATCATTAATTGTCACTTAGTTTTCAAAGGCTCACTTAAGATAACCATAAGGAAAGCGATGAAATCAATTGATAGTGAGAAATATATTCTGTTCCTGTTTATTTCATGCAAAATTTTAAAGTTTTTCCTCCATTTTCACTTTTTAGCATTTTTCACTAATTTTATATTCTACATCTTCGAGAAGTGTCTTTTATTACAAATACATAAACTAAGAATTTTATAAATTAATTTCCAAATTATATTTTTCTAAATAAATCTTCTTTCTACTTTTTTACACAGATTGCGGTCCGGAGTCCCACAGTCTTAAAATAGATCCCATAAACTCATTACACCAGTTCCTTCTAGAATGACAAACATAAAATTGATGGGGTCCTTCGGCTTTATTTCCCAGATGTTGTGGAGAATACATATCTCATAGGTGCCACATATGATGTGGTGATGAAAAAAGATTTAAAATGGTTTAATTTGTAAAAACATTATTAGTTAATGCAAATCACAATGGAGACAGCAAATGCGCTTCGAATAATTTAAATTATATTAGAAAGCTAATTAAAATATTAGTATCTTCTCAACTGGATTATAAACAACCCTTTAAATAATTATTTGGAAAATTATTAATTCAGATATTTAAGCCATTTCGTCCAATTATATAAAAATATACGTTTGTTTAAAAAAAATGTAGCCACAGTTTGACTAAACAGCAGCATATTTTTGTCCTCTCTTGCACTAATGGAGAGTTGTCGGCTCGGCAATATATTTTCTCGTTATACCTACTAGATTCCAAAACTGTAAAAAATCTTTAAATTGTTTTGTTTTGCATGAAAGATGATAATGATGTTTAGGGTTTCATGGGTTTTAATAATAATCTTCTATGTGGCAGCTTCAGAGAAAAATTATGTAGTGATTGAATTTTGGTGATAAATTTTAGGCAATATTCAAACGACCGTATTTTTAAAAGTAATTGACTGATCGACTTTGTTGTAATCTTTTAATTGATCTACCCAGATGGTTAAAAGTAAAAAAAATTAATTCGCAGTATCTACGCACGTTAGAAATAAAAATTTTCACAGCTACAATGATAGGAAATATAACTAATTGAAATATTTTTAATTAATAGGTCACATAATAGATGTTTATTCAGAAGTGTTTATGTTTTTCAAGAAATCTAAGAAATAATGATAGACATAAAATAATAAATAAGTTTGGGATTTGAGTATACCTAAATATCTATAAAATACTACCCCGCAAATTTTTCTTGAAAACGGATACAAAAATCATGCATAACAAGGAATATGAAGAATCTTTGGTCGTGGATCAAAAGGCGTTTCGTATTTTTTGCTTAATTTTCTCAGCTGAAAATATTTGTTAAAGAATGGCTTCAGTTAAAAATGCAAGCCAGTTTAACACCATATAATGAGTATATATAAAACTTAAAGCTATCGAACAAAATTCACGTGGACGAATCAGACTGAATCAAGAAAAAATTTAGAAAATTGGAGAACTGTGGGTAAAAGGGATGTAAATTGTGATTTTCAAATCAACAGCATTGCACAAATAGAAAGATTGCTTATTTTAACGGCGAAGGAAGCAGTTTCTATTTGTATTACATATTGGAATATTTTGTAGATTTTGCTCAAAAGACATAAAAAAAGCAAGTTTTATGAAAATAAATCGAACCTGTCATTTAAGAATGGGCATGTTCATTAATTTTCATCTATTACTTAAATCTATTCTTACACTAGTAATATGGCTTGAAACAGTAACATTTTTATATACATATGTGGTTCTAGTTGTCGCTTTAGTGAAATAAAGCGATAATATTTTTCACTTTCAAGACGGGGCTAGAAAACGTACTCGAGAGCGAGGGTAGCACTCGTGACGTCGCCTGCTTGGTCTGTCGAGTCGAGCGAAGAGTCCAAGGGGGAAAATCCTACATTTCTGAAATCATCGGATGTCAGAGATTTAAAATTGTGAAAATGAGTAAAACGGTGGTGTTTTGTTCTTGGGTGTTGAAAAACTTCAAAAAGAAACCCAAACCGAATTTTTATAACAGTGTCCCGGAATTTAAAAATTAAACAACAGTGATTTGGAGCACTTAGAAGATATCCTTTGCGGAAATATTTTACACATATGAGCCATTTTAAGTAAACTTTTCATATATGTATCATTAGTCAAAATCAAAACTGATGATTCTTTTGAAAAAATTGCTGTGCTATTTATGACCTGAAAAACGTCTACAAGTAAAATATTTTACCAAAACATTACTATTTTATCTAAATCTATGATTGAATTAATTATTCGGCCAAATAAAACTTTTATTAAAAAACTTTCCGGTACAATTAAGAATTACTTTTTCAAATGTATAATAACTGATTGAACAAAAATTGAGATTCAAAATTCACGTGCAGCCGATCAACAGGCTCTCACCTGGTTGGAATATAAAAAGTATAACACTACTAAATATTTAATTTCATGTGCTCCTGATGGTCTTATAAATTTCATCTCTGTGTGGTGTGGTGGTCGTACCAGTGACGTTGCAATATTTGAAAATTGTGGATATTTAAATACACTTCCTGAAGGTACATGTATAATGCCATAAAGAAATTTAAGAAAATTGTTAAAAGATAAATAAATTAAAAAAGATGATACATTGTTAACAAAACGTATGCACATTTATTTTAATTTGGCAACAAAACGTGTTAGAGGTTTAAAAATTTGTCCGCATGTAACCGGTAATTTAGATTCAGACCACAAACTTGATAATGTGATAGTGATAGGTTAAGCTATAATTAATTTACAAGGGTCAACAAGCGTCGCCTGCTTATCCAATAGTTTTTTCTTTAAGTTCTATCATTGCTATACGAACTTAGTATCTTCTTTACATTGTGTGTTCGACAGCAATAAAGCTAATAGAACTGATTAAAAAATATATATGTTCATAGTTACAAAATATTACGTGCCCTGAAATATTTAACTAAGACTGATAAAAATTAAATTTCTGAAGGGAGAGTTATTTATTATTTAGACATCATATTAATGAGAATTTTTTAAACTTATTTTGAGGCAAATAAACGAGTCAGCTTCAGATACTGAGGCTATCAAATAAAAATAGTCTATTTACGTAATAATTACGTTTATTATTGTAATAAATGTATTCAATTAATAAACTGGTTGGTGGCATATTATCTTCAATGTTATGGGAAAGTTTGTCCATTTTCACCATACTCCACCGCCACCGCCGCCTCCTCCTCCCCCACCTCCACCTCCGCCGCCACCTCCGCCTCCACCACCGCCTCCGCCGCCGCCGCCGCCTCCGCACATTTTCTATAAAAAAAAGTTGGATTAAAGATAAAACTTTAAAAGGACCAGTTCATGACGAAAATTAACATTTTCCTTAACTTACGTTAGTCGAACCCATTGTAGTGTAGATTGTACAAAACTGTTTGTAGTAAGCTAGTAGCAGTCTGCTTCACAGTACCTCGCTGCATCAATTTATACCCGTGAGCCATTATTACGTTATCTAAGTGATAAGTCTGAATCGAGACATCAGATAAATTTTATTAAACATTAATTTTTCTAACTTGTTTGTACACAATAAATAAACACCATTAATTAATCTAGCAATCTAAGCAATAATCGATAGGGTTTACGATCTTGACGAATAGTTGAGGAAAATCTTTGTACTAAAATGTGGCACTAATTTCGTCATACAACTATGAATTTTTTTTTTGTTAGCACAAGCCGTTTATTTTCAAATAAATAATATAAATTTGCGTTTAAACTCTCTTAAGGGGAGATCTACACCTAGAATGATCGGAAAAATAAATTTATTTTTTTTGCTTTTTCTTAAAGATTGCTGTTTCAAAAATATCTGGTAAAATCGCCAGTTTAATATTTCTTTAAATAAACGAGTTACAGCGGATAGAGTGAAACCTGTCTTGCGGCGCCGAGCCGACAGGCAAGTAAAGCGGCAAGTGACCCTACGAACGATATGTGTCTTTTCATATTGTAAACGAAGTATAGACCTATTTGATTTAGAACCTATACATATTTTGTTGAACCTAGGAGACATAAACTATGTGTCTGGTATTGATAGTTTCATGTATGTTGAAAAATTTAATGATTTATTCATTAATTCATTTATTCATTCCCAACTTTTCAAACGCGCTTTTCTCAAAAACACCTTTTTCAAATCGGTACCCAAAATTTCTCGAAAACCAATGAACCGATTGCCCTAATTTTTTTGTGGTTATTCTATACACCATTATCTAGTACTTGTCATAGGATTTTTTCTTTTGTTACTTACTTTTTGTATTATAGGCAAAAGAATAACTAATTTTTGTCTAAAAATCACTATGCAGGTGAAAACGTCCGCCAATTTGTCATTAATCAATATTTTCAAAATCGGCTATGACAAGTACTAGCTTATAGTATTTAGTTTAATAACATTTTTTGATTTTTTTTTCACATGATTTTTGAAGAAATGCCAGTGGGTACCGCTAACGCTGATATTTTACGGCGCTCCAAGGATCATCCTTGTATATTTTTGATATTTTTAAATAAAAAAATTTAAACATATTTTTGAGTGTGTATACTTTTAGATAATTAAACTCCCAATTCGAAATTTTAAATAGTTTTCCCTAAAATGATGCACAAGAATGCCTCTTTTCCGGTTCCTAGGTGTATATCTCCCCTTAATCTTGAATTTTGCTACAAAGGTCCATTCAGTTAGCCAGTGACCATTAGAGTTGAGCGATGATCCTAACACAAGACCTAATTGACAACACTATTAAATTATTCATTTGATAAAAACTTCTCATCTTTTCTTTAAGTCTAATAGTTTAAAAAAAAAGCTTGGTTCTATAATTTTGATTAACTCCGTATGGATTAGCATAATGTCTGTAGGGTACGAATATAGTATTGGCAAAATTCAAAGTTGCAAAGTAATGGAAAAAAGCATATTTACCACAAAAAGTAACGAGAGACTTGCAGGAATAGCTGCATCATTAGAAAAGTAAATGTGTTAAGAGAAATCCAGTTGATTACAAATTAAATATACAAATAATAACACAAAAATAATCCATGTCCATCAATACTTTAATTTTGCCTATCAATAAAGATTACAACAGATTATTGAGGCGCCTAATTTTTTACTCTGGAACTAATATTTTTTTGTCTCATTTTTAGTTCTATTGTGTTACTCACAACAATAAGAGAACCTTTCTAATACTTTTTTGTATTTCTTACAATGTCTCAGGTAAGTTTTAAAGAATTATAACAATTTCTTATCAATTACCAATTTATAGGAAGAAGAGTGTACAAATGTCAGAACCAAAAACTCTGAATGGCAAGGGTGGGGATGGGGAGGACGTGGTCGCGGTCGAATGTACGGAGGAAGAAACACTGAGAAAAACTCAAAAATCTTTGAAGTTAAAATTGAAGAAAGAGGAGTTCCTGTGGGGGGACAACTAAAAAACCAAGATAATACCGGATGGAGAGGATGGGGATGGGGAGGTCGCGGAGGGCGCCTTGTCCCTGAAGGAAGAAGTGGCATTTCGGGTGCAGAAATACCGAACAAACCTACATAAAGATATTTAAAATGATTATTATTACATATTTGATTATCGAAATAATTAAATAGTTAAATAATCTGGTTTGTGTTTTATAATTAAAAAAGTACACTCACGATTGATTGAGAGAGCACATGGAGGAATTGTTGAAAAAATCATTTTTAAAACAGAAAGCGAGAAATCTTGTTAAGAAAGTTGACTTATAAGAAAATCAAGTGGGATTGAAAGAACATAAATTTGGGAAGGGAAGCAAATATGTCGTAGTGGGGAAAAATAAACGCCATGGTAAAGATAATTTTTACGGCTGTACACATTAATACAAATTAGTTAATATTACACAAGTTATTAAAGTAACACAGTTTATTTGGGTGGAGGCGGTCCTGGTGGTCCTGGTGGTCCCCCCTCTCCTCCTTCTCCGCCTCCTTTACCATGGCCAGTTTGACCCTTTTGCCCTTTTTCTCCCGGTTTACCCCAGGCCCCTCCTGCTTGGCCGCCTCCACCACCGCCTCCGCCGCCGCCACCACCTTCATTCTATTCAAAACAATAATAAAATTAATAGATTATATCAATATTGTCGACAAAACGTAAATAATTGGGTTGAATTTGCCATATTCTAGAAACTAATATTATAACTTTATAATTAAGAAAAAGTTAAAATATATAAAGAAATTTTAAATCAATACACCAAAATTTTTTGATTTTTTGTCATAAAAGAGAAAATTTTAGTTCTTATTAAACTCTCACTTACTTTAGTTGGAAGCATTGGAAAAATCGTGTGATTATCAGAAATTATCTCACAAATAAGAAATAATTTTGAATTAATGAGCTGCAGAAAAGCAACAATCGCTTGCGTTGTTACTTTACGACTGACTAATCACTCGATTCTGTGACTAAATATAGTTTTTGATAACACCGTTTGTTAAAAGATGCATGTTTAAATACAATATAATTTATGTTCTATTAATTGTTGCGACAAAAATTGTTGTAATTCAAAACAAATTGCGGCTTATACTTGAAATACTTGAGAATTAACAATTTCTAAAACAATTGATCGATCGAGACTTTTTGCTAATTTAACAACTTCCAATAAAAATAATAATAGCAATTTGAAAGGTTAGTGGGATTGAACTCGCTTTATGGACTCTAATTTACTGAATGTGACACTACTGGGATTTCCAACATTTGCCTTGAACTGTTACCAAGATAATGTCTTATAAATCGTACTTAAACAATAATATTAATAATAATTTTTGGACGCATTACCAAAATAATTCATATTCATAATTTTCTTAGGGATCCAACTTAGCATGCATTTTTTCCTTTGAAGTAAAACTTTCTCTTCGGTGGAGTAAGTTCAGATGTGAGTTTTGCAACATAACAAAGAATGCAGCAACTCGGACACACTCGACTAACATCGGTTCTGTTCGATGAATTTGAATCGAATTTTTCATCAAATTTGAAATATAAGAAAAGATGACACAACATAAAAGGAATTCTTGGACTATTACTGGCAAGTTATGAGTCCTAACAGGAAAGAAAGTTACTCCAATGTTTTCTTAAACCTGGGTATAGGTGTATGTGTACTAGTTAGTTCCAAAAAACAAATTAGGATTAAATTCAGTAGTATTTTTATAAGAACATTACACAAATTTGCATGATATTATAAAGTAGGCTTTTTATATTAATAAAAGTTAATAAGCGTTAATATAAACTAATCTGAAAAACGAATCATATGTTATCTGTAATTAAACTTATTTTCGTATTTAACAAAAAAAGAGAAAAAATACGTGCTAGGGTGGGTTTAGTTTACAACAAAATACCATTTTATACGAACTTTGCTAAAAGTTATGAAGCACATGTTTGATTTGTTTTTATACTCGTACTTTCATGCGTTGCTTTTATGTATTTTGAACATTGACTTAAAAAACCTACAAAATCTTGGGGGAATTGTGCGCACTTAAGAAAGATTTGCTGCTGTGATGAAACCATTACACTTATGGCAGTAAAAAGGTCCAGGAAGCTGGCTACGGAAGTAAAGCACTAATGACGCTACTATTCAAAATCTTTAGTGCTTTGTTAGTACTTCATTGTGCTTCAAACCAGAGCCCAGCAACAGTTATAATCCCGGAGAAATAAGGCATCAAATTGCATATCTGGAAGCTGGCTACAGCTTTTTTTTGTTATCAAAACACTAATGACGTTACTATCAATAGTGCTTCGAAGCAGTATTAATTTTGTATTAGTAGCGTCATTTGTGATTCAGCCACAAAAAAGTTGTGACTGTGGTATGCACCTTAAGGTCCAATTTCTCAGAGACCGTAAATACGACTGGGCTCTGGCTTGAAGCACAATGAATCACTAACAAAGCACTAATTTTTGTATAGTAGCGTCATTAGTGCTTTCATAACTAAAAAGCTGCAGCCAACTTCCAGATATGCACTTTGAGGCCCTATTTCTCCGGAACCGTAACTGTGGCTGGGATCTGGTTTAAAGCACAATAAAGTACTAACGAAGCACTAAAGATTTTGTATAGTAGCGTCATTAGTGCTTCCTGGACCTGCGTTGAAATACATAATGATTTTAAGCTCTTGGGATTGCAGTTTTATTATGCAGAAGTGTATCTGATTAAAAGCTAAGTGTATAAAATAAAAATAAAAATGCATAAAGTTCCAAAAGCGCACAATTTTTCAATCCGTAAGCCAATTGCGTTTAGGAGGCAATTGCAAGCATTGCATTTAAAGTAATAAATCAATTCGAAATAAATTAGGAAAAATTTATGTTATAAACTTAGAGAATGTTTTTTTCAACAGAATTAATAAAAGTTTCTCAAACAACAAAATAACGAAAAACTATCATTTGGATAGGTACATTATCAAAAATAAAAATTTACTTTTGACAATAATTACAACGACAGTGTTTTGCAGACTCAGCATCCGAACAGTCTGCGTGGTTCCACAGCTCAGTCACACAATTATTCTGTGGCTTAGTGTTACGATCAAATTCACTTCAAATACCTCACACCTTGTCACTCTGATTAGTAGCACCATAGGCATGGTCACCTGTAAATTCAAGATCCTCTAAATCATCCATTTCATCGCCATTACAAAAATCATGGTCTTTCACTTCGGATTCATCGCTTGATTGCTTTACTAATCTTCTTCCTGTTCTCCGTTCCTTTGCTACTTTCTTTTACATATTCCTTGCTTTTGTTCTTGTTACAGTTTTTTTTTGCTAAAAGTCAAATTCCTATGGTATGAAAGTAATTTGGTGGTAGCAGATGGCGGGAGCGTCGGTATCTATTGATAGTGGACGGCGTATGGCATCTCTGAGTTTCGCTTTTTTCCATGTTTGCCTTGGAGGTGAGCTGCTGCTTGAGAATTTAACCATTTTCGGTTACCATTAATTTGGGATTTTTTTTCCTTATTTTCTTTTTTTTTGTACTTAACTTTTTTGTAGGTTCTGATATCTTTTTCTTTGTTCATTCCTTTGCCGCTTTTATGTTCGGTAAGGTTTAATTTAAGACGTTTCGTAGCAGCCGCATGTGCATATTTCACAGCAGCTACATTTTCTTACTTCCAGCTGTTTCTAACTTATACTTGTTCAGAGTAGCAGTACGTGTTTCTGAATGTTACTTCTCTTAATTATTAATTTCTCATAGGTGCATCTACATTGAATTGTAAACAGGGTGATGTGATTCGTATGATGTAGAAGATCGTTATAATATGTCGTCGAGTGTTGTAATATGTCTGTGTATAGAAGACATGCGGATAGCTGAAATTCCTTTTTCAACTGCGTTGTCTAGTACGGAAGCAATTAAAGTTAAACCTTTGGTTGCAGGAATGTTTACTTGGTTGGATGTAGCGGCCACATTTGCAGTTTCAGTTTCATAACTGAACTTTGTCAACCACTACCTATCTCATTTGATTATCAGGTGCAAAATCATTTTCGGTGAATTTATCAGGGTTCAGAGGATCAATACCAGCAGACCTGAATCCAGAAGACGCTTTCTCCAAAATAGCAACCTCAATAAAATTCCGATTTAAAAGTTCTGATGCATGGTACTCAGTAATTCTCTTAAATATAAATTATATTCTACGTAGAACTTATTCTTAAAAGAGTCAAATCGAATTAGGTCAAGAGTGGTGTGATGTATGTGGCGGTAGAGAATCTGTATGAATGAAATTACGTTAGTCGTAGGCGCTCAATAAAACATGACACATATGATTGCCAAGGATCAACAAAAATGGATCTTTTTTTTAAACAAATAATTCAAAACTGATTTAACTATTTTTGGAGCATGCGTAACGCTCTCTAAGTGGACAATAGCGTACTGCTGCACTAATACAAAAGACAGCTGTTATTGTTCGTCTTGGTTCAGCAGATATAACTGCGCCTACTTTTTTAATACCTTTCAAACCATAAACTTTCAGACATTATTTCTGAACTATTTTAATCCCAGTTTGTGAAAATCTTTTCTGTTAATTACGCATTCAATAATCCAAGATGCCTTGAACTTACAAGCGTAAAACGCAATAAAATACTTAGGATCTCGCTAATCTGGGACATTTGCTTTAACCGAAATCCAGAATAAAAAAAACGTTGGTTGCTCCTTTTCCACTCGCGAATTTTCTTCAAGAAATAAATTAAGCGAAGAGACACTTCAGGCAACGCAACTTGACCAAAAGGCAATATTCTCTCCAGAAATTGCGTCTTATCTGAGATAGTATATTGTGATTCTCTGAATTTTTCTATAGTGTGTAATACGCTGCGAATCATCAGATTAAACATAGTTTTTCCGTTGAAAAACAAGCAACGGCTAATATTCGTTATATTTGTTTTCATAACGTAACCTCGAGATCCGACTCAAGCAACCATACGGGACCAGCTACTATTCGCATTTAACCACATATAATTATGGGCATTTGACAGAGTAGCGCACAATTTATTTATCACACTTTTCTCTAAACGATTGGACTTATGGTCCAAGCTTGGCGCTCTTTGTGCACGAATGGGGATGCACACAATTACCCACTTCGCACAATTTCCTGACTCTCGCTTAAATGTTTTGAAAATAAAAATATGTTTTGTAGCTATTTCATAAACGTATTTAATATTATTATAGTAATAATTAATTTAAATTTTAGATATTTTAAATTTTAAATTATTTGTCGTTGCTTCCTCCCCCTCCGCCTCCTCCGCCTCCGCCACCTCCTCCTCCAGCAGGTGTTGATTTCTGCCAAACATATATTATGAGAGAAAAATCAACTGATTCACAGTTAATTAAATTATTTCAATGTCATAACGTAAATATTCCATAAAGATTTATATATCAGCGGCACGTTGAGATCGAAAAGTGAAATTTCGTGACATGAAAATCCAAACTAAGAGTAAAGCTTGGACTATGAACTTGTCACTTATACTTGACTTGTAATTAATATTAATTTTTCAATAATTTTACATATTAGCTTTGATTTTAGTATTTATAACATCAGTGAGTGGTAATGGTAGAGTTAATAAATATTGTTAATTATATACAGAGTGATAGAACAATTTTATTGCTACTACGATTTAGCGTTATAAGAATGTTGCGCAGAATGTTATTTGCAAAATAGAAAAGGGCAAATGAAATTAATACTTACAAGGTTTGAAACCATATTAAAATCGATAATTCTAGCAGGAAGCAAGATTAAGTTCAGTTAGAAGAAATTGACTGACTTATGGTTTCTTGCGGTAAGAATTTATAAGCGCCTGTGATCAATCATAAACAGATAAACAAATCTCTAGATTAACAAAGAGTTGTGGTGACGGGTTAAGGAACACAAGTGGTTTTTGGACAAACAAAAAATTTTAGGTGAATTTGCCCTCATTGCTTTTCTGTCGGATCTAAGATTAATTGTTGAGTTGTTTATTTGGCGATTATATTTTATTTTTTTATCAGTTAGCAATCTAAGTTTTAGAAATGTTATTTAGGGTTTTCCCAGGTGCTTAAACCCACTTATGGATATTTATATATTTTTATTTACTTTGCGTTATCATTAACCTTAGAGATCGAGTTTATAGGTAGACATATCTTCAATGGATTGTAATCAAAAGATGCTACTTTAAATTATTTAAATTTTTTATTTTTATTTAATTTAATCACTATACTTGGCTCAATATTATCTTTCACCAATTTTCTAATTTTGATTCGACTGGGATTACTAACTCAAATTTGCAATGCACTTAAAATTTATTACACTTAAGTAGGATATATAAGGTTGTCTCTTAGACATGACGCTTGATATTTCAAATTGTTTCAAGTGTTTTGTAAATATTTTAGATCTTTATTTTACTTACGAAAACATCGTTGAATGCAAAATAAAATTTCCAAAAAATCACTTTTTATTTCTTTATATGTAATTATAAAATTTAGTAATACTAATATCAAATAGAAAATTTGTAATGTTTAAAATTCAACTTAACTCTAATAACTTTCAGTAGTTTACTTTGTTTAATAAAAATATATTTATCATAATTGTGCCCCCTCAGTAAGTAAAACTTTTAAGTTTTCCCTTAGTTTTGGATTCCTAGATTTTCTACATGTTTCATATTCTATCCATTCAAACGGATTATATTGCTTCTACGTAAAACTTGAGTAAATTACATTTTGTGGTTTATTGTAGACGCGTTCCAACCTACTTTAACCAATTAAAAATTATTATTCTTTTATATTTTTTTAAAATATATTTTATTTTTAGTTCGAATGCATTTTATTTCGTTTGCATTCATTTCAAATCCTTAATTAACTAAGAATTCGTAATTTTTTATACAAAATTGAGCATGATGACATTACTTACTAGAAGAACTCCAAATTTTAAGATTTTAAATTGTTTTCTGCAATTCAAAATTCACAATGACCAATTTTGGTTAGATGTTGGAACTTTTAATACAAATTAGTTGTTATCATACAAATATTATTAAATCAGAATTATTTATTTGGGTGGAGCCGGACCTGGTGGTCCTGGAGGTCCGCCATCTCCTCCCTCTCCGCCTCCTTCACCTTGGCCAGTTTCTCCCTTTTCACCCGGTTCTCCCTCTTGACCCCACGCTCCTCCTGCTTGGCCGCCTCCACCACCGCCACCACCTCCTTGATTCTAAGCCAAATATGATTTAGATAAATGTTATCAATAATGTTGACAAAAAGTAAATAACTGGGGGAAATTTCCAATGGTAGTGTCTCATTATCCAAACAAATATTACGTAACTTTATAATTATGGGGAAGAATCAAAGAAAGAATTAAGATATACAAAGAGGTAAAAACAAAACTGCAAAACTGTTGGATATTTTCACTATATATTTAAATCAAAAATAAAAATTTATAAGTTTTCTTGTAAAAATTTAATATTCAGAGAATCTCGTCTTATAATTAAAACGACTTTTTATTAAACTCTAAGTTACTCACCTTAGTTAAAGACATTAAAAAACTTTTTAAAATTGTGTAAAAAAAAAATTGAGATTTTTTACAAATTCTAAACAGATTTATTTATCTGCGAAGAAGCACTGATCGCTTACCGTGTTTTTTTGCGACTGAATTTACAGATATCTATTGACTCAATATAGACAGTTAATGACAATGTTGCCAAATCCGTAAAATTTCTAATAAATCAAATGCGAAAGTTGATCCAATGGTGATTCTAAATCGCCCTAAAAATTAATAGCTTTCAATAACTCTATAAAAACAAAAAAAAATGTTTTTAGGTAATAATGACGTTTATTATTGTAACAAATATATTCAGTTAGTGAGATAATTTGTGGTATTGTATTTTATCTTTACCTTTGTGCAGGCAGTTTCTTCTCTTTTACCACATTTCTTTCTCTTAATTTAATCAGCAATAAAATTAAAAGTTCTACAAGGTGATCTTCTAACAATAGACTAAAGCAGCAATATTCTAATATTAGTATTAAGACGTTTCCATTGAAGAGACTTCCGATACTTCAATCAAAGTCGATTGGTATTGTTTTTTTTTTGGTCCTTTGCCATCTGGTTGATGCAAGATTGTTTTTCTAGTTGTTGAGGGCGTCGTTAGACACATACTACGGTGTTCTTGTGATTACCATCAGGATTTTCTGTTGGGCTCTTTATACTTACTGGTATATTACCAAAGTTCCATTTCAGCGGTCTACATTGGTTTAATTACGGTTTTCTAGATCAAGATTGTGTTTTCTAAAAATAGCTGAAATCGTTTTCCTAAAAGCAAGTATAATTTATTTAAGCTAAAATAGATTTCTTTTCTTATTATATGATTCTTTCAAGCAAACTTGTTGCCTAGGAGTAATCCCAGATACCTTATTGCTGTAGATTTCGGAAATTTTTATGTTATTAATAGAAACTGGAAGACGTCGACCTTTTTTAAGGCAAAAGTTTTCTCTCAAAAAAAAACTTGAATTTGTTTAATGATACTTCGCATTTTTTTGTGGTGATATTCTGTGTCTAGTTTCTTATGACTTTCGGTTTCGGAAAGCTCCAGAATCTGAATTCAGTGTTGTTTATAGATCAAAGGAATACAAAAAATAAAAATATTGAAACTCTTACAACTGCCTGGGGCACTCCAGATTTTATGAGAAAAGAGACTGCGCCTTTAAATTTGGTTCTAAATTGGCGGTCGCTTAAGTAAGATTTAAAAAGGTTACAGAATGACGCTGCGACGTTTATACTTGGCTACTTCAGCGGCGGATGGGTTGTAGATTTGCAAAAGATATATTTTTTTAGAGTAAGAGCGATAGTAATTGGTGTCTGACATCAACCACTTAAAAGAAGAAGGTTGAGCAAAAATAAGCGAAATGTCGGACAAACGGCCAGTAGTTTACTACAAAAATATACAAACAAAACAAAAATGGACAATAAGTCAAACGTCTCGCGAAGGGTAGTAGATAAGACGCCTCGCCGGAGAAACGCGACAACGGCAGCGCGACAACGGGCCTGTCCCACCTAGTCAGGATTCTGGTGCCTAAAAAGACAATGTCGAACCCACAACTCGCAGATATAGTTTTTGGAAAAATATGTACTGTAATTTTTTCTGCATGTGGCGTGAAAGACGAGATTTTTTGAAAAAAGCTTTTTCTTATTTACCGAATAATTTTGTAATATAGGGTAAATTCTGGAGAGTTCAAACACTTTTTGGAAAAGAAATTGTAATTTTATACTTTTATAGATATATATTTCTTTAAACCGTTAAAGCATTGCCTGAAAGGTTTGGATAACGAGGTTATGTTGGTGGCTGTAATGAATAAGGTGCAGCCTAGAGTGTTATTAAAAACTGGAGTGGGCCACGTAAATGTAGAACTAGCTACATTTTGATATTAAAAGTTTTAGTCGAACTAAAGTTTCGATTTCTCAACTCTAAATGATGAAACTTGTCCTAATAATGTTAAACAGGTGGATGCTATTTATTTAGATCTTGCAAAGGCTTTTGATTCAGTGAATCATAATCTTCTTTTTTATAAGCTATCAAAATTTGGACTAAGTGGTGGCACTCTGAAATGGATCTATTTTTATTTGAGTGAACGTGAATTGCTAATACGTATTAAAGATAATCTATCTGATTCTTTAATTGCCACGTCAGGTGTGCCTCAAGGTTCTCACTTGGGCCCTTTACTATTGATATTGTTCATCAATGATGTCTGTGATTCTCTTAAGTTTGCTGTTATACTCATCTTTGCTGATGATGTAAGGATATTTAATAAAGCAAAGTGTTTTTATGACCAGATCGGGTTGCAAGGAGATTTGGACTTGATTTACAATTGGTCTTGTGTTAACCAAATAAAACTAAATTGTACCAAATGCAAAATCTTATCTATTGTTAGAAGTAAGAATAAGAAGCTTCTTTTCAACTACTCTGTAGTTTCAAATTCTTGAAAACGTTAGTAGTATTAGGGATCTAGGTGTAATTCACCAAAATAATTTTGAGCTTGACTTGCATTTGATTGCCACTATTTCTAGAGCTTGTAGATCATTGGGCTTTATTATGAGATCAACCAAAGAATTTAAGTCTCATGATACTGTCATACATCTTTACAAAACTCTTGTTAGCCCTATTTTGCTTTATGGCTCCATTATATGGTTTTCCTTTAAAATCACTCATATACCTAAATACCTATTCTAGAATCTATTCAACATAATTTTTTTTAGGTTTATTGCTTTTAAAATAGATAAAAACATAATTATTCAGAAATTGCTTTATCTATTAATTTAGAATCCATTAAATCACTTCATAATTACCATGACATTTATTTTGTAAAGAGAGTTCTGTTGGATCTTATAAATTGTGATTGCCTAAAGAATCTATTAGCTAAAGGGAAGGTTCCATATGAACTAAGACGTCTTGGAGTGCTTGTTGAAGGCAGTACACAGTGAGATTATATTTAAGTAAGTCAATTAAAAACTTTCAAGTTGGCACCAAGTTTCAAACTTAATTAATAAATTTACAATACAATTGTTTTAAAAAGCTTAATTAATTTCATAATATATGTGATATAACAGAACCCTTCCTTGCTTTGTTTTTGAGTTACCCATACCGGTCGGTCTTTTCCGGTGATCGAAGTCTCCCGGACTTACCCTATTTGAAATTGTATCAAATTTAGATGTAGCGGCGTTCAGTATGGCAGGATATCCCTATGTGGTTGTTAGTTTTTAAACAGTTTTGGATCAAATTTATTCACATATTATAAATAAACTATATTTTAGGGATTCTGTTAAATTTAATAGAAGTTAGCAAAATGGGTGGGTTCATAAAAATTATTACTACATATACCCGGGATTTCAACAAATCACCTCATTGTTAATTATGGTTCTTCGGTTTTATAGTAAATAAGGTTTACACTTATTCACATCCAAAACCATTAATAAAGAAACAATTAAACTATTTATAGAATTTGAGAAACACGTGTACCTTAAAACAAACCACAAATTTATAGGAAACCGACTTTTAATACAACAGCACTGACCTGCAAACCTGCCGACTACGATAAGTAGCAACGCGCGTCTTCACTCCATGTTCATAATTTCGTAATTGTTTCTGCGTTGAATTTATAAAAAAAAATCTTTAGGAAAAAAAACTTCCTTATCCTATTCTGCACCATTCGTATCGCAGAATAATATACCTATCTGCAATAATTAAAAAAGTGCCTCAATACCGAAGTTCCCGTTGCACTTTTAGCGCAGGCATGAATTCTGCGGCCCTTATTAGCAACAATTTTACAATTTTTATCATTCTACACGAATCTAGGAAGAAAAAGCGTTTCAATGGCGTAAAGACTTTTGAAAAATATTTACTGACCTCAAAACCAGAAATAATGCAAATTTCCGGACAGATAAAATTTCTCAAATATACTTTCTTGTGCCTTTTTGCAATCCTCGGTAGCAATGCACAATTCGGATTCCAAATTCTAAGATCGTTGCGGATACTGTACGTACTTTTTTAAAACTATATCTGAGTTCACCTCCTACGATCGAATTTCGGTCTCTAGATTTCCGACTAAGGGGTCTATTTTGTATCTCGATGTTCACGAACATCCATGTTGGTTAACGACAATTCTGTAACGACTACTATAACGGCTTGTCTGTTAAGGGCTATTTTCTATTGACCATGTTAAGAAAGTGACCTTGGCAACTTCATAACTACAATCGATATTTTCTAAACGAGTAGTATTTTTGCTTTATTTTGGGCGCGTTTCGCAAAGCAATTCTTTCATCCTTGTTCTTCTTGGGCAAATGAAAAGAGATGGTCGCGGCGTAACTATAGAAACAGACTCTTGCGGCGACGTAAACTAAAACCTAACCTCACTTCGGCCGCCACTCCCACTTTTTGGCGGTCCAGAACAAATGTTTGGTAACATGGCCGTTATGAGATACAGAAAATTGCAGCATCATGTACCGAACCCGGATACCTAGCGTTGATGGCCAGAATTTTCAATTCAGAGTCGCATATCTACATAGAGAAAATACATTTAAATACAGCACAAGAACAAAACATGTAGTCTTACTATTTGGCAATTAATACTGTGAAAATTTTTTCTATTGATATAAACTCTGCCTGGATGAAGAGGATGTTGCGCTGGAGGAGGAAAAATTGCTATATGGGTGCAATCTATGCAACCTATAATTCCAGGAAAATTTAAATTTCCATATTTTTGATAGAACCTTAAAATTATATATTTTAATTGAGATAATATTACATTATTAATTCCTTATTTACACATTCTTTACAGTAGTCACCTCTTCAAGTGTAGTTGGAAACTTTATGTATTGTCGTGCTAAAACATCAACAAATACATCTACTACTTCGTGAAGAATTCTGCTTACTGCACCTTGACTCAGCGGGTTATTCCTGTCTTTACCCACAGGTTTTTGGTAATTACCATGAGCAAAAAAATGAAGAGCAGCAAAAAACTAAAAAAAAGTTTCGAAACGGTAAAATTAAAATAATATTATTAATTATTCATACCTTTACTACTGGAGGAATTTTTGTGCTTCTTCGAGGTGCAACCAAGTGGGCTGAAAATTGTGTAAATACATGATTAGCAGCTTCTCTGCTTAATCTATACATTTTCCTGAATGTGTCTTCCGGCAGATCAAATGGATTACTGTTATCTCTCATCATCCGTTGCACTGCAGCATTTATCCGTCTACAATAATTATTATATACCATTTTCTTGTTATAACAGTTATATGTGTATAAGAATAATGAGATTTTTCAGTTCTATTTAGGTATAATACAACACTTTACAATTCTTACCTTCGCTCCACTTCATTTTCTATGCGATTGATGAGGTTTCCGTTCATTTTAGCAAAATTATCACAAAACTTTATTTAAAAATGTACTACGGGACACGACCACGTTCTGGAAGTGAGAATATAGAAATGTGCTGAAAATATTTGTTGCCCGAAATCCATTAAAAAATGCAAAAGATAAAATTTAATAATGGGTTTAGGGCGAAAATTCATTAAAATGTCCTTAAAATGTTATTAAACAGCGTCCAGTTCAAGCCGTTCGGTAACATGGTCCTTTAACAGAAATGTCGTTTGCGAACATGCGAACCCCTAAGGGGTCTATTTTGTATCTCATAACGGCCATGTCACCAAGCATTTGTCGTTACATAACATGGGTAGCTATTTTCTATCTGGCATGTTCGTGAACAGAGTCGTTATTTAACGATTTCTATGTTACCGTAACATGGAAACTGTTCATGAACGACATTTGCTATTTTGTAACTGGATAACGACATGTTCGCAAACGACATTTCTGTTAAAGGACCATGTTACCGAACGGCTTGAACTGGACGCTGTTTAATAACATTTTAAGGACATTTTAATGAATTTTCGCCCTAAACCCATTATTAAATTTTATCTTTTGCATTTTTTAATGGATTTCGGGCAGCAAATATTTTCAGCACATTTCTATATTCTCACTTCCAGAACGTGGTCGTGTCCCGTAGTACATTTTTAAATAAAGTTTTGTGATAATTTTGCTAAAATGAACGGAAACCTCATCAATCGCATAGAAAATGAAGTGGAGCAAAGGTAAGAATTGTAAAGTGTTGTATTATACCTAAATAGATTTTTTTTCCTAATTTTATACGATACAAACAGAAACTGAACATACGCAAATACTTTATTTTTACAATTTCCAAATATATAAAATATATATAAAAATAATAAGAACTGAAAAATCTCATTATTCTTATACACATATAACTGTTATAACAAGAAAATGGTATATAATAATTATTGTAGACGGATAAATGCTGCAGTGCAACGGATGATGAGAGATAACAGTAATCCATTTGATCTGCCGGAAGACACATTCAGGAAAATTTATAGATTAAGCAGAGAAGCTGCTAATCATGTATTTACACAATTTTCAGCGCACTTGGATGCACCTCGAAGAAGCACAAAAATTCCTCCAGTAGTGAAGGTATGGATAATTAATAATATTATTTTAATTTTACCGTTTCGAAACTTTTTTTAGTTTTTTGCTGCTCTTCACTTTTTTGCTCATGGTAATTACCAAAAACCTGTGGGTAAAGACAGGAATAACCCGCTGAGTCAAGCTGCAGTAAGCAGAATTCTTCACGAAGTAGTAGATGTATTTGTTGATGTTTTAGCACGACAATACATAAATAGTTTCCAACTACACTTGAAGAGGTGACTACTGTAAAGAATGGGTAAATAAGGAATTAATAATGTAATATTATCTCAATTAAAATATATAATTTTAAGGTTCTATCAAAAATATGGAAATTTAAATTTTCCCGGAATTATAGGTTGCATAGATTGCACCCATATAGCAATTTTTCCTCCTCCAGCGCAACATCCTCTTCATCCAGGCAGAGTTTATATTAATAGAAAAAATTTTCACAGTATTAATTGCCAAATAGTAAGACTACATGTTTTGTTCTTGTGCTGTATTTAAATGTATTTTCTCTATGTAGATATGCGACTCTGAATTGAAAATTCTGGCCATCAACGCTAGGTATCTGGGTTCGGTACATGATGCTGCAATTTTCTGTATCTCATAACGGCCATGTTACCAAACATTTGTTCTGGACCGCCAAAAAGTGGGAGTGGCGGCCGAAGTGAGGTTAGGTTTTAGTTTACGTCGCCGCAAGAGTCTGTTTCTAAAGTTACGCCGCAACCATCTCTTTTCATTTGCCCAAGAAGAACAAGGATGAAAGAATTGCTTTGCGGAACGCGCCCAAAATAAAGCAAAAATACTACTCGTTTAGAAAATATCGATTGTAGTTATGAAGTTGCCAAGGTCATTTTCTTAACATGGTCAATAGAAAATAGCCCTTAACAGACAAGTCGTTATAATAGTCGTTACAGAATTGTCGTTAACCAACATGGATGTTCGTGAACATTGAAATACAAAATAGACCTGTAAACCGAATCACCGCCAGAAGCCGCACATACAGAAAGAAGAATACACACGGGATAAAGAATAAATATTAGTTTGGGTCCTCCAGGTGACGGCTTGCTATCATCGTGAGCTGATCATGATTTGTTGCAACATCTTCAACTGCTCTAATACATATCGCAAATGTGGTGAGTAGTAGGAGTTCGCTTAAAATCGATTTTTTGATTCGAATCGATTTTCTTGCTCAATCAATTTTTCGATTCAGTAAAAAAATTTATTAATAAATCGTGAATCAATTTGAATAATGATGAATTAATTTGAATCGTGATGAATTGATTCGAGCAGGACGGGAAGAACCCCGTGTCACTGTTCATTATTGAAACTAAGAGTAGAACTTTAAACGAGCTTGTCTTGCTTACAATCCACTTAATAAGGATCAAACTGCCTCTAATTTCGCTGATATGTTGGCGGAAATTTTTGAAGATTGGAATATCCACAAAAAGCAAATTGTAGCTTGTACGACCGGTTCTGGAGCAAATTTCTTGGTTACTGTGAAGATCATAAATTTTACTCATATTAGCTGTTTTGGTCACTCCTTAAATAGTAGCATTTCAAAGTTCCTTAAAATAGAAGAACTTAAAGATGTATTGGAGAAAGTTAATAAGATTTATAACATCTTTTCTAATAGTTCAAAAATGAATCGTGACCTTTGTCGAATTTAAGAAAATATTGATTTGCCACAGAAGAAATTTTCCTCCTATACGCCCACCAGATGGTGGTCGCTTTTAAGTTTGATTAAAGCATGCATTGAACAACATTTGAATTTAATTTCTGTATTTCAAGAGAATGCAAAAAGAAAACATCCTATTTTATCTCAAACTGAAATTGACATATTATAATATTACAAAATTTTATTCAGACGTTTTTGCAATTAACCGAACATATGTTATCAGAAACCTCAGTGACAGCATCAGCAATTATTCCTTTAATTAAAGAAATAGTTGAGCAGAACATAAATTATTTGGATTTCAAATTTAATTCCGAAGCTGAGACACAAATTCTTTATGAAGGTAGTTTATTAGAGAAATGTAAAAAATTGTTTTGGAAGTGTTCAGCAAAAGGTATCGCAATGAAAATGATGCGCGAATTTCCAAAGGATTAACTTTTTTGAAGAAAGCACTTTTTTCTGATTGTGGATTTAAATGTTATTCAGATATTACAAGAATTGCAGAAGATATAAAAACAGAGTTTGCAGACATTTATTCTGATCATGATACAATAAAGAAAAGACAACATAAAAATGGACTAGTGTATATATTTAGGAAGAATCAGTCAACAATGACCCGAGATGAAGCAATATCACGCGAAGTTGATGCATATTTATCATTACCGGAAATAGATCTACATCTACAGATCCCTTATTATGGTGGAAAATAAATCACCATATGTACCCCAATCTTGAGGTATTAGGGAAAAAATATTTATTCCTTCAGAACGCATTTTCAGTCGAGGGGAACTCATTGAAGACTCTCGTATCTCTCTTATAGGGGAACACGTGAAACAATTGATTTTAAACAATACCCTTTTGTAGTTTGTAGGTTTATATTTGTAACTTGATATTTTTGTATGAAAAATTATGTTGTTTAACGTCAAATATACTTTTTTGTTTTTAATATTGAAATTCAGCATTAAATGATTCACATCAATTCGAATCGATTCGCTTTGATTCGATTTTTTTTATACATTTTGATTCGATTTTTTTCGATTTTCCGATTCGAATCGACTAATTTGTCGAATCGATTTTCGATTCGCTTGTTGGCAAATCGCCCAGGTTTAGTGCGTAGTCTCCTCTTATTGCTACACAAGTAGGCTTTTGGGTAACCGCTAGTTATAATAAAACTACGGATCTGTAGAGAAATGAAGCTGAGCAAAAGTAAACCACCTCCTGCAAAACCTCACCCTAAAGTCGCTTCCCCACTGATCTTGGATATCACTTACACATCTCTAAGAATGTGTCGCTTATCAGATTGCAATTCAAAAAAATAGAACAAAGAAAATATCACGGCTAAAGGTGCTAAAATTAGTTGTCTTGACTTGTGGTGTGAGAATCAAATATATTGGACGAACACTTTGAGATTAATTGGTTTATAACAGGTTCTGATTCTTACCTGATTTGAGTACTAAGATAATTTCATTTTTCAACAATGTATTGCCTTATATTGGAGTCTCAGATCATCATTGAAGATATACATTAACATAACTATTCTTTTTTTTGGAAGCTTCTTTAGCATTTTAGGAGTTATCTGATCAAATTTAGGTAGTTTCTTGTTTTTCAATTGATATACTTCTTTCTTATTATCATTTGTTTTAATTTGTTCCACTGATTTAATTGGTGTCAATGTACTGCCTAGCCTAAACAGTAACAATATACAACTGTCAATAATATGGACACAAACCAAAATTTTTTAAATAAATTTGATTAATGAAATTATTACAATAATATCGAAAACTACTAAAAAGCAATGTTATTTTCTGTTCAAATTTATATTAATAGTGTTTTTGCATGTTATGTTTAATTTTTTATTAGTTAGTAATCTAAGTCTAGGAAATTAATTACGCATGTAATTTTTTAGAGGAAAAGACGAAACTCGATTATTTTTTTACGTAGTTTACTCACTATTCTTGATTTTTAATTAACTAAACTTGGCTTAAATAACTACCTCAAAATAGTAATTTATCTAAAGAACTTGTTTAGAATATCTAATCTTGTCTCTTAGACATTAGATACATTTGAGATGTTCAAGTTATTCATTAATAATTTTATCTCATATATAATTTTTTTAGAAAAACTTTGCTTAATGCAAAATTCAACTTTTCTAGGTAAAACTTTACTTTCAGTATTTTTGTATACGTAATTGTGATATTCAAGCAAAATCAAAATTTAATCAGAGTATTTTTCTTTATTTGGCTTTAAACTTTTCCTTTATTTTTGATTTTCAATTTTTTTTTCATTCTTTGTAATCTAAATCTTCAAGAATATTTTTTGCCAAATTTAAATAAACTATATAATAAGCTCGTGTTTAACTTAGCTTAATTTCTTAGATATTCTATATTTTTTACCATCTTCTTTTATATAGTTGTCGCCATCTTATTTTCTTAACAGGTAAATTCAGTATTTCTTCTTTATTCTTCTATAATGTCTCGTACGTGTGACAGAGAACGCAACCACGACTAAACTGAACAGTAAGATGAAACTTTGAGTAGTCAAGGGAACAAATACATTTGACTTACTTACGTTATTAAATTAAAACTAAAATATTGAAGTTTTATTTTTATTTATTTGCTCAACTGGTAGAAAATTTGCCTTACTGAATTATATTGAGAATAATTTAAATACTTTATTTAGATATTTACACACTTCAATGTTTTTAGCAGCAATAACACTTTTTATTACTAATTTCTTATTAATACTTTCTAAAAATATTTTTCAAACTCTTTTCAGTTAAGAAGATACCTGAAAATTAAAAACTAAAGTAATTCAAAAATTTTAATTTACTTCTCTCGGAACGTCTGTTGATAACATTCAATGTTATTTAATAAATTTTAATTTTTCAATATTTTAATATTTGTTGGAAATTATCCGAAATTTATTTTAAATTATAACTATTACTATGTAAGTCTATATAAGTCAGATACCCATGGGAAAAAATTCCTAGCTTTGATAGTTTATCTATATAAATCTCAATGTTTAGCGCACTCTATCGGACATATTGATACCCTCTCAAATTAATCAGACTTTATTTGAGAAATCTGTAATTCTAACCATTGTATATGGAAATAATCATACAACGTTCTAACTTTCTACATGAGAATAGAAAACTATCGTACTTTGGTAGAAAACATCTTTCTTCACCACATCAAATTTTGCCTCAAAGCACGAAATTAGGTAGCAGCAATATATCTAATTTCAAAATAAAATATAAATCATTGAAAGTTGACTTGAAGATTACAGTTATAGTAAAAATCAAGAAGTGATTGGTGGGAAATTAAAAAGTAAATCGAAGTGCAGTAATGACTTCGATTTCAAAAATTAATTTAATGTGAATATGTGCATATTTACACAGTATTACGTATATTTTAAATAGATGCTCGCCCTTTATTATTTAAGTATCTTTAAAATAGCATATAAGGACTCACATTGTGAATTTTGCTAGCAGTCTCCTAGAGTATATTAACCTGTTTCAATCAAAATTATCAATAAATTTAACAATAGATTTAATAATAATATAACAAGGGGAAAAACTATGTATATAGATAAAAATACAATGGTTTTACAATTTACAATTACCTAACAAAACAAAAAAAAGTCTAGTATAATTTTTCTAGATATTATAACCTCGGTATTCCTGCGTCTATTTGTTCTTCGATTTTGACGTGATTGTGTCCTCGTATGATTTTGAAAAAGCCGTTCTCTCCCCATAACGGACCCCAAGAGTTTGCCACTAACCAGTACGGTTTTCCATTTTCAGTACCCCATCCAATTATTTTTACAAAATGATTACCAACATAGCTCCCCATCACGTGTTTGTAAACACCTAAAAAACCTTTTTACTCAAAACTTCATTAATATTCGGAAGTTACCAGAAACGTAATTGTAAAGATCTTCATAGGTCTCCATAAATGCTTGGACAGGACCATGCAACATTATTTCTTTTTGGATCTGTTTAGTATGACGCACAATTGTGTAATGTTCTACACCAAAATGTTTGTCTTCTTCATACGATAAAGAATAATTCGACTGGCATTCCTTGGAATAACTTGGACTTATACCCAAACTATATGCTAGTTCCGAATAGGGCTTACAACCCTATCAACAAATTATTATAATAATAGGTAAGTTTTATTAAATTATTATTACCTCATTAGATCCAGCGTCACCTCCAGAAACTAAACCAAAATCTACCCAATATTCCCAAGCTGACATGGCATAACCGCCAATACAACCGCCGCAGTTTGGGCAAGAAGAAATTAGATCTTCTGGTGAAAATTTAAATTTCGTTTTTCCTTCAGAAATAATACAAATGCGATCCGTCATTGCCTCAGCAGCTCCGAAAGCCTGAAACAGCGATTACAAAAATTTTAATATCATAATTAAATCGTACCCAACAAGCACCGCATGATCCTTGATCTCTGATTTCCGAAATAGATTCGCAATCAGGCCATCGGAGTCTTGCATCGAAATATTCAGGAATATCCAAAGTGTCATTGTGGACACGGTGTGTGGTTTTGTGCTGAGGATTATGATGATGAAGACGAGCACCCGATGATATTGTTTTTAGATGTTGTTTATCGTGATTTTTAGAGAAATTACTGTCTGCCACCCATGATGTTAGCTGTTGGTTGAGTAAAAATATGAAGTCATCATCGGATAAATCATTTTGTCCCTTGCAAATAAAGGGAATGAAATTAAACAAAAATAGAACAGTTATTATCACTTTCATTGTTATAAAAAATTTAACTGTAATGACAAACTTTCAATTTGGTTGCGTTATTATAGGTGATAAAGATAAAAAATCTCTATCGCTTTAAAATTGCGATAACGTACTGACGTTCAATTGCTACGTAATTGGTTAAATTTAGAATAATTTTTGAGAAATTTAACCACGTCACCAATATTGAAGGCATTAACAACAAAATCTCATTTGTAGAAAAAAATAGAAAATTAACAAATAACTAGCCCCTGGAACGGACATGATCGTCGAAGTGTGTCCAAATTAATCAATACCATTGAATAATTGAATGGTTCTAAAGTGTATTTATTAAATTTTGCATTTTGTGTGCTTAAACAATTTTTTTGTCAAAATGTTATACATTGAGCCAATTTCGGATAACGCTTTAGTGTATTTACAAATCAGTAGACGATGACAGTTATTATACTATTAGACATAGTTACAAAGTTGGATTTGCAACTGTAGGTGAAATCCTACGCGAAGTTTGTCAGTCCATTTGCAAAAGAACGGAGGAAATATATATGCCAGAATCATCTGCTGAAATATGAAAGGAATCTGAAAACAAACTTAAAACGTCTTGGAAACAAGTTACGATTAAATCTCCCAAAAAAGCCGGTTCCAATTATTTTTAATATTTTCATAAACTTTCAATTGTCTTTATGGTCATTGTTGACGCAGACTAGAAATTTGTATATGTTGACATAGGTGGATAAAGAAAAAACAGCGATAAGGGAATTTTTGAAATTTCCATTATGGGAAAAAGATTTGAACAAGGACAAATGAATATTCCAAACCCTTGGCCACTTCCCGGACAAGACCTTGCCTGTCCTTTAGTACTAACTGGAGACAAAAAATTTGCGATATTTGATCAGATCTTTTCACATTGCTAGTCACGTGACAATAATCATAAAGAAAATTATAACATTAGATTATGCAAAGCACGAAGAGTCGTAAAAAATGCTCTTGGCCATTTTTAGAACAAAAATGGAGAATATTTTATGACCAACTGATTTGTCTGTAGAAACAACTATCTTGAATTAATCCAATTGTTAATTTTATTATTGGTATACTGTGTGTGCTTTTCTTGTGTTTTTCTGACAAATAAATGCAATAAAGTCCTGTTATTATTATTATTAATTAAAAAAAAATATAAGTTATTAAAAAATTGAACACCTTTTCATAAATCTGACAAAAATAATTGGTTTAAGTTTACTCCCATACGTATATGTAAAGACCAAATGGTTTTAATATAAAAATTTATTTTCGTCCAAGTGTCTAAAAGCTAAGACAATTGAGGGGTTGATGGTGCTGGTGTTAGCTTTATAGTTAACTAGCTGACCCGGCGAACTTTGTTCCGCCTTAATGTCAATAAATAAGCAGATTTTTTTTTTATTGGAAAAAATACAAAAAAAATTAAATTTCTACATCAATCATTCATAATTATTTCTGTATTTTAGTACATAGCTTGCTCTTCATTTAAGTACCTTGTGATACACGACATTTTTTGTTTTATTATCAGGCGCAAAAACAAACAACGCAGATGGTCTTCCGACCCGTGAACATGCCACGTATAATTGACCATGGGAAAAACATGAATGTTCTAGATTTAAACCACAAACTTTTAAGGATTGGCCTTGTGATTTGTTGATGGTCATGGCAAATGCAAGACGTATCGGAAATTGAAGTCTTTTAAATTCAAACGGCATATCGGTTGGGATCATCGGTATCCTCGGAATGAGAACTTCCTCACCTTGGAATTTTCCTATCATTATCGTAGCGTAAATTACATTGTTCATCAATTTTCTAACCACCAAACGCGTACCGTTGCACAGTTTTGGTTGGTTTATGTTTCGAAGCATGATTACTACGGAGCCAACCTTTAGGCGTAAATTGTGCGGTGGTAAGCCAGGCACGTCCAAAGAGTTTAAAAATTCAATTGGATAGTTGGTGGCTTCATCTTCATTTGTGACGCAGTCAATAGATTTGAATGAATGCATTGTTCCAATGATCTTATTTTGAATTATGTAGTTTAGGTCATCTACATCTTTATTCTTTGCCGCTAAAATTGCTCGCTCACTCATCCATTCATAATTTTTGTAGTTAGAAATAATTTCTGGAAATACATTGTTGATAAGTTCGTCTTTTGATGAGACAAAATTACAGAAATTATTTGGAAATGATATTAATCCGCTCGATTCATCGACAGGTACTTGACCATTACCGATAGTTAGCAATTGCTCCGAGAAATCTTCAGCAGATGTATCATTAAGCAATGTAACTCTCATGTTTGTTGTCAGTTGCAGTTTCTTCACATGGCGCCATAGATTTGACGATTTGAGGCAAGCGTTTATTTCGTCGGCAGCCGTAGATCTTGGAATTACTGGCAGTATTTGGCGGAAATCGCCAGAAAGTAAAATCATTGCTCCTCCAAAACATCTCGAGTCATTGCGTAAATCTTTTAATGTTCGGTTAAGTGCTTCTAATGCACGTTTATGCGCCATTGTGCATTCGTCCCAGATGATGATTTTCGATACCGCTAAAACTTTGGCCATTGCTGAGTGTTTTGCAATATTACACGGTGGTTCTTCAATAGTTTGAAGATTTAACGGTAATTTGAATGCTGAATGAGCCGTACGGCATCCTTCTAACAATGTGGCTGCTATTCCAGAAGAAGCAACTGCAACCGCTATGTTAGATCTCGCCCGAACAGTTGCTAAAACTAATGACATGAGGAATGTCTTACCAGTTCCACCAGGGGCATCTGGGAAATATAAACCACCATTTTCATCATCGATTGCCTTCATTAAAGTATCATAAACTTCCTTTTGTTGGTAATTCAACAGGGGTACATTCGTTTGAACTACTAAATCTAATTCCTGGTGATCATATTCACGTTCCCGTTCCAATTCTCGATTAAATGCGTCATTCATTTCACGATATGGTGCTGGCATTCCTAACCTGATTAATAAATTACCGCACATGAGGTAACACATATCTTCGATCTCAATATCGTGATTTCTGGAACTGACACGAATTTGATGTAAAATATCTTCTGACATATTATCCTTGTATTTGTGCCACAGGTTACATGGGTTTGATGGAACCTCTGTTGTTCGCTCGACGATTCTGCATTGCCAACCGAGCTGTTTCACGGGCTGCTTCACTTTGCTCTCGTGATTGAGAAGCACGAAGTCGAGCCATACTATCGCAGCGCTGTTCACGTGCAATTTCTTGTTCTTCTTCAGTCCTTTCATTTGCAGTATTTCGTATTCTTCTTCAGTCCTTTCATTTGCAGTATTTCGTATTCTTCTTGCATCACGGCTTTGTCGGGAAAGATTCGATCGTCTTGGTCGCGGCATTATTAATTAAACTTCACTTCACCTAAAAACTTAAATTTTCAACCATACCGAGTTTTATAGTTCACTTCACTGTTTATACGAATGGGCAATTGGGCAATAATGTTAATTATTTATTTAATAGAAATAGTTTTATTATTTCTTACAAATATCAAATTGTCATCCATACGTCATTACATAGCTGTCATTATACGTCAATTTTGTTATTCCAAGTCTGATTCTTAAAACATATTTGTCTGACGTGTCGAGTACAGCCCAGAGGCTTTTCCACTCCAAATCTGATTCGCATCCAGCGCATGGAACGCACCGGATGGAGAACTTGTTGACACTGTTTAGAGTAGTTAGTGTTGTCAGCACTAACCCAGTGGGACCAACGGCTTAACGTGACTTCCGAATCACGGGTCGATAAGTGGCGCATGTGTGTCACATGCATCGGACTGCGAGATATTCGCTAACCACTTATCAGTAGGGTTATTACTTGACCCGGCATTTACCTTGGACAATCATGAGAAAAACCCCCGGAAAAAACTCATGTCAGGTCAGGCGGTCCGCGGGGTTCGAACCCGGGCCCTCCCGAATGGCAGGCGAACGTGCGACGCAATTCAATTCAATACGGTCATGCAGGTAGCCCGAATCGTCCACGACGTCACAACAAATTTTAACCGTAAAAGGGACACGGTAATGATTCTCCTGGACGTGGAGAAAGCTTTTGACCGCGTATGGATCTCGGGACTAATCCATAAAATGCAAAAATTCAAAATTCCTCTTTGTTTGATCAAACTAATTGCAATCTACTTGGCAGATAGAAAATTTCAGGTCAGAGTTGGTAATTCTTTTTCGGAAGCTAAATCGGTTGCAGCGGGGGTTCCTCAGGGATCTGTTCTAGGGCCGACTCTCTTTAATTATTTTATTAATGATATTCCTCAATCCGCAAATTCTAATTTAGCCCTCTATGCTGATGATACGGCAATTTACGCCCATTCCAGGAATGCCGATAGAGCTTGTGCTAAAGTCCGTGAACATCTGAATGCGATAACAGATTTCTTTGCCGACTGGAAAATTAATATAAACGGGCCGAAAACTGAGCTTATTGTGTTTACACGAAAACGCACCAATAACCAGATTGTAACGAAACCAATCATAGGGGGTGTCGAAGCCGAGCCAACTAACTTTGTTAAGTACCTGGGATGCTACCTGGACTCCGGTCTGTATTTTAACAAACACTGTACCGAAATTCTTCGTAAAACTTACGCCGCGAATCGAGCATTATACATGGTAATGAAAGATTCGCGAATGTCCTCACGCAACAAACGGCTCGCCTATACCTCAATCTTCCGACCATTAATGACCTACGCTGTCCCAGTTTGGGGTTGTGTATCTAAAACTAAATTTCATTCCCTTCAAATAAATCAAAACCGATACCTCCGCCTTATTACGGGATTAGGACGCTACACCAGAATAACGGATCTCCACGAAAGTGCCGACCTCCCGTTTCTGAGAGAATATTCGGATTTACTCTCGGATAAATTCTATCGCCATCAAATGCCAAATAATCCTCTATCACGACCAATCTCACAACTCCGTAGACGAAACCTCGGCTTTGTAATCAAACACAAGCTACCATATCAACACCTACCATTTTTCAATGAATAACTCAGTAGCTCACCTCTAATCATGTTCATCTAGAACATATCTCTCCCACTCCCCTAATCCCCTCTTCCATTATCTTAAATATTTATACATAGGTTTTGTTTATTTTTCCTAAGAAACTCCCGCTAAAATATATTTATCCTCATCTTTATACAGCGGAAAATCCCCGTTGCGTTCTAAACATTAGCAATTTCCTTCGCCGGTCATGTACAGCTCGACGTAATCTTTTGCGCTAGCAGCCCAATTACTGTTTTGGTGGGCGTAGCTCGGGATTGCCAAGTGCACAAGGTGTCCGGAGAAAAAATTGTAAATTATTTATTTGTTATTATAGGTGTAAGGTTTACAGAACCAGGAAACTTATTTACTAAGAAAATGTTTATATATATGTAATTTACTCTATTTAAGTTTATTATACTATGTAACTGTTCACTCTGTAAATATCCGAATAAATTTTTATTGAATTGATTGAATTGCGACGCACTCGGCCACCTGTCTCGGTGTCTGATTCTTTTTTGTTATACCACGTTTTATAGTGACTGACGTTACATGTCAAGTCACACGGGAATGATGTCGAGC
Source organism: Pyrochroa serraticornis (assembly GCA_905333025.2). Classification (NCBI taxonomy): domain Eukaryota; kingdom Metazoa; phylum Arthropoda; class Insecta; order Coleoptera; family Pyrochroidae; genus Pyrochroa; species Pyrochroa serraticornis. Next base: position 6,322,313 of record HG995155.1, on the reverse strand, counting down.
GGGATAAAAAGTATCCTATGTCCTTCTCCTGCCTCTAAACTACCTCCCTGCCAATTTTCAGCTAAATCGGTTCAGCCGTTCTTGAGTTATAAGTGAAATAACTAACACGACTTTCTTTTATATATATAGATAACGAAAAATAATAGAACGATTAACGCAAGAATATTAAAATTGATTGTATTTAAAAAATAAACGAGATTAATCATGAAAAAAGTTATCTAGTTATGGTCCCACTATGTACTACCGTTGAGTGAATAATATAAAGAGTTGTCAATCCCATGTAATTTTGCAAACAAGAAAAAGTATTCCAGCCACCAGGAGGCGCTCTGCTTGGAATAGTTCAAGGCCATATTTTAGCAACTGCACAAACTATTGTTCCAAAACTGTTATAAATTCCCTGTTACTGCTTTTACTTCATAGGTGTCACTAAGTTTTTAAGTATCATGAGTGCGAGAGAGATGTAACGTTCATTCAATTCAACAGGCAGCGAGCTCATATTGTTTATTGCTTTGACGAAACTCGATACTCATGTTGATTGTCATGCCGTACAACCGAAATGGGAACATATAACTTTGCACTTCACGGCACAATTTTCTTGATGGTGTAGTAACTCACATTTGTCAACTTTTGTTGCAATTACACATTTTACAAATAATATGTGCCATTTTTTGCTAGAAATGCTTTGTATAAATTTTTCACATAACAAGCTTCGTAAAAACTGTCTAATACATTTGAGATGGGTGAGATGGTACTAAAAATATGAGTGAAAATAATAATAAAAAGCCAGATTGTAAAAAAGAAGCAAGCAATTTACATTAAAAAATTATTTGATTAGAAACCGTCACTTTAACTGTAATTTGGGAAAAACTCTCAGGAAGATTTAATATTGTTAATAAAACACTAACAAACATTTGCATTAGATCAATTGTGCTAGTTTTAAGATTAATTATGCAGATATTTATTTCTATTGTGCTCATCTCTAAATAGCAAAAAAAATAAAAAAATCCGGGAGCCAACTTGACAGGCAGCCTCCCATTTTTTTCACTTTTTTACAATATTTTTGGCTTATTCGATTGTGCTCGTTTTGTGCTTGTTGATACCGGTGATTTATTTTAATTGTGCTCGTTTGTAAGTAACAAAAAAAAATTTAAAAACAAATTTGATGGACGACTTGAACGCCAGTCTCAAATTATTTTTCATTCTCTTGCAATATTTTTGGTTCATTCAATTATGCTGGTTTTGTGCTCAATTGTGCTGATATTTATTTCAATTGTGTTCATCTAGTCTAGTGCAGCAATCTTGCAATGGATCATTTTGGGAGTCGGAAATCGTAACCGTGGTAGTTGTAAACATCTGGTTAGACTTTAAACTTTATGAGTCAAGGGTGGCCGTTGGCGTTAGATCAGGTAAAAGATCTAAAGGGTAAAATTGGTCGAGAGTGCCGTTTCGAACTAGCATACAGTGAAAATCAAAATCATGGTCATTGTTCCTCTACTACTATTCTTTGAGTTCCTATCTCTATATTTTGACTCACATGATCAAAGAAATTTGAATTTTGTGTGTTAACTTATGGGCCCTTACGGCTTTATTCCAGGACAAACGAGACAAACTATAAACATGAACAGATAATAATAATAATAATAATAATAACTGATAAGGACCGAAAATTCCCTTGGCCGATGTGAAAAATAAACATCTTTGAGAATTTTGGTGGTAGCACCACATGCCGCTTTCAAAAGTACGGGTTTGTAAGGAGGAAGTGGGGATCTGCGGAGACTATGGGTTGGAGTGGGGACGCGACAGCTGTACAGTGCGAGGATCCAGAGGTTACCGGGCCATTTTGACCTTACTCTATATTTAAATTAATATCTCGTTAAATATTTCTCCAAAAAATCTGATTCAAAAGCCATCGTAATCCAGATAGAATTCTTCATACTTTATTAAAATAAAATTTTTTGATCCTTGCAACGGTAACTGAGATAACAGCATGTAAAGCAAAAAGTGGGCCAAAAATAATTAATTTTTGGCTGATACCAAGCTGAACGGTATTACGTAGTCCTTCATAGACTCTTCATAGACCCCAGAAGTTTACAAAAGTTCTGGAACAATAATTCCGGACTTCGCAACCAAATTCAGTTGAGTTATACCTTAATTATTAACAATAACTGTAAGTTGAAAAATGTGTACTTTTTAATTGTTGTTAATTAAATTAAGCACATTTTCGAATTGTGAACCGCGTTACAATTTATTGAATACAACGCAGTTCACAATTCGAAAAGGAGCTTCATTTAAGACAAGAATCATTGTTATAGTATTTCGCACGTGGAGTGGATTCTGAAATAAGTTTAATTCAGATAATACATCCTCTAGCTTTAACGTTTTTGCCTTCTTTTTCGGTATACTTCAAATGTAATTTTAAAATTTAATTCAGCATGAGTACAATGAAAAATTCAGTGATTAGGTAGTATAGCGTTTGAAGCGTCGTGTTTTTCATAAAAGCTTCGATTATGATGTAATTGCACTTTCAAAATCCAAGTTTAGATTTTGATTCAATTTCTTGCATTGGCTCGATCTTTCCTGCCCAAAATTTACCTCCAAATAAGCTAATATTACAAAATATCCTTAACGTCAGAAAATAAACTATTTCAATAAGCGACAACATTGAAAATCCAGTAAAAAGCCCTAAAAGTCCTCCAAAATTTGCCAAGAAATCTGTCGGCCCATACAGTTCGTTTCGTTCCGACGTTATGAATTGATTTCCCTTGAAGAATATTTGCAAATAAGACATGTGAGTGCTGAAAAAATAATTAAGTAAACCAAATTATTATTATGTTTGAGACTGACGTCGACTTGTTGATTTTAGGGCCATTTCGGTGAGACTGGTATTTCTTAATCCAATCCCATTCCGATTGAGAATTTTCAATAACGTACGTCATTAACGTACATTCCGGCATACAATTGCAACTTTTACCAATTTCCTGAGATTCACCTTTAAGGTTGCGCAATTTTGTTTTGATACCTTCTGATAACAAATTATCTATAACGTAAATACTATATAGATTAAATTTTTTGTAATAACCCACAAACCTTCAGCTTTTCGCATACATGGCCTTAAGGGTGCGCCACAAATATAAGTACGATTTTCTCCTAAAAATACTTGTAACATTAAATAGTGAGGAAAAATACAAAATTACTTGGCATATAGAAATCGACGCAACCACATCGCTGCAAAGTATAATTCGTTTTACATTCGATTTGGCAATTCTGTTGGGTGTAAACTTTGAAAAATTTTAAAGATCTCTCTGAGGGAAAATAGCATTCACGTCTTTCAGGTTCGTATGATTTGACGGCGGTGGAAGTGGTCATTATCGAAGGCATCATGGCTACAGTCACAACTTGGTCCAATGGGATGCGAAAATGTTGTTGTTTTACTCTTGGTAACATCGAAGGGTGATGAATCTGGATCTGAAACCAGTTTTTAAAATAAACGTAATAAAGAGTTGTTTTCGTCAAACTGAAATTATTATTTTGTTCAAAAGTAAAGGGTCGGCATCTTTATTTACAATTATTAAGAGTTCAAGTTAAGGTTATTAGAAAAAATGAATATTAATATAATGTAATTGTTTTCAAAAAATATTAAAAACCGAGGTTAGAACGTTGCAAAGAGAATTATTTCTGCGATTTACATAAAATTTATTGCTCTTTTGGACAAACCGAATGGAAAAGCAAAATGACCAAGACAAATTACATCCGAAATTGCGACTTTTGTTAATTTACGACGATTAGTTTCTATTTTAGCTTTTATGAGGATTTTAAAAAATTGAGTTTTTTTTTATTTTGATGGACTCTTTATGATATTCTTCTAATATTTGGACGCTTAGTTTTGAAAATGTGGGAATTTCTATCAAATTCATTTGATCATATTTTTACTTAATCCTTAAACCTTTGAGTCTCAGTGTTTTCTATAAAATCCACATTTTTAAAAAATTGTCTACATCCTCAGGGTGAGTGGTTTTCTACCTCAACCATTGTGATATACTCGATGATTTTTGTTCAGAGCTTGTTAGAAGAGTATAGGGAAACAAAGAAAAAACAAATCAAAAATTTTGTACAAAAATCAAGTGGATTTTCTATAGAAGAAAAGTATTTTAAAAATCAAGGTGCTTTTCCTTATCCCAAAAGTGAATCTTAACATTCTTATTTCAAATATAATATCCATGTGATTTTTTTTATTTTTGGTATGCTTATTGAATTCTTGTATGAGTCTGGGAATACAATTATGCATCGATATTGCACCATTTTTGAGAAACAAATTATTTCTGTCTATGGGAGATAACAATTTGTTTCTCAAATTTGGGATGTCCATTGAATTCTTGTATGAATCTGGAAATACAATTATGCATCGATATTGCACCATTTTTGAGAAACAAATTATTTCTGTCTATGGGAGATAACAATTTGTTTCTCAAATTTGGGATGTCCATTGAATTCTTGTATGAATCTGGAAATACAATTATGCATCGATATTGCACCATTTTTGAGAAACAAATTATTTTCTCCTATAGGCAGAAATAAATTAAAAAAATCAAAACTATTAAATATAGAAATTAATAATTTTGAAATTTTACTATTCACTGTGGTACATAAGTAAAGGTGCGCTATTTAAATCTGGAGATTGCTAAATTTCAGGGATCACTGGTCAATAGGTATATACTGAATTTAGCTTATGCATTTATATATCCGCCATTGTTTCTTGTTACCTTTTGTTTCCTTATTTGTTAATTATTTGTTGCTTTTCATTGTCGTTCACTCTTTCACAGTTATATATTAATATTTTTTTTCTATTTATGTAAAAGTTTGCAATTGTACCTCTCCAGTTAGTCGTATTTTATTATTATTATACTTATACTTACGGTACTACGTTTGAATCTACCTTGTAACCTTGAATGGAGCTTCCGCAAACAAAATCCAATTCCTTACTAAAGGTTCTCAGTTTGACTTCGAAGTCGAATAAGGCCCCGGCGTACAAAGCCCGCTTAGGATAAGTTTCCTTTTCCGCATCGCTGCTATATCCGTGTTCCAGTGACCATGCAGATCTATCTTTTGAAGTCGCATGAAAATTCTTATAGTGTTTCCTAAGGAGACACAGCAATTACTATTATTTTAAATAAAAAAATAAAAAATTGTAACAACTTACACGTTATTGTTTAGAATTTCTTTGCGATCAAGTAAATTGAAAGTATAACATAACCCTTCATCAGTCACTATAGGGACAAAAAGTTCTTCACAATCGTATGTGTCCCCCATAAAGAAGCAATCAATTATATTCTCTAGAAATTTTGGGGAAACTTCTTGAAACAAGTCAAAAATTTCGTCATCAATAAATTCGCTCGAATTAAACTTAATTTCTGGATGATAATTACAGAGGGATGAAATGTAACTGAATTTTCTTTCACTGAAACATTAAGGGTTAGTTTTTTTTTATTTAGTGAAAACGAACAACTTTTCTGAATCTAAAACTTCACCGTCTTCAACTTTGTAAAGAAATTCAGTATAGTTGAAGAGTTCGGGTACTGATTTTGTTTCGGGACAAATGGTGACAGCAGGAAACGGAATTTGCCAAATTGGTGTTTCTTTGGTGGCGAAACTGACGATTACCGGTGAATTTTCCCATTTTTTGTAAGTTTTAAAAATTAAAGTAACACAAAAATATAATGCCACAATTAAAGCTATCAACCACCATATTCTAAAAAAAAATTATTAATAATAATTATTAAAATATGTTAACTTACTTTTCAACGATTTTTCGACGCTGTTCTCCAAAATATCGGATACCATGAATGCTGGTGTTGTTGCAATATTCCGTAAAATAGTTTTGAACGTTACGCAGAAAACTTTCTTTTTTTAGCACTTTGGCGTCGGACATTGCTTCGTCAACTAATTACTGCGTTAAATTAAAGTTGCTACGTCCGAACTATTTTCATTTAACACGCCTTTCCCGTTTGTCCTCAGGGAGTTGCGGCACGAGCTCGAGCCCATTAAAACAATTAATTGTTTTCTTCTTTGTTTTTTCCAAACCCAGACCGCAACCACAATGTTACAAAAATGTTAGAAAGAAGGAATAATTCACTACAAGCAGATTCTTCTGTGCTGACCGTTCCCAGTGGTGTATTAAGTCAATTTCGCGCCCAAACCCCAAAGAAATTCGCTTCGGTTGATTATTTTTATCAAAATTGTTATCTTTGCTAAATTCTATCTGAACGTAAGTTGGAAAATTCTTGTTGTCCTTTATGAGCTAGCCCTCTGCTAACAAATAATTTGTTGAGAATTTCTTTTTATTTCTACCAATATGATGTCAAAATTAAATTTTTAACTGCTCATCAGTCAACTGCCAACACCTTTCAATTTACTTGGTGATCTGAACGCACATAATCAATTATGGAGCTCAAACAAAGTAAATCGAAATTGTAACTCTTAACTTAAACACAAATTAACTATACTGAACTCCAGATGATCCTTACATTCAAATATATCCATTAGAACTATCGCTGTAATAGATCTAACTCTATCAGACTACCGTACTTCTCCTATACTGGAATTAAAATATCTTTCTGATTTATGGGATAGCAACTAATTTTCTATAAAAAGTACAAACAAGGAAGCCTTGATGCTGACCATAAACCCGATAAACGCACCTGCAATGTGGAAATTTAGAACTTAAAATTGGGGAAATTTTGCTAACAATGTGGACCAAAACTTAATGAAAATCGATAAAGAAGATTACATCAACCTCTCAATAGGAAACTATACCAAATTGTGGAATGAAGCAAAAAACAAGCACATTAGAAAAACAATGTCTAGTACGACTACCAAAACAGTACCATGGAGGGCATTTGAATATCATTTAACTATTAAAGAAAAAAAAAGCACTTAGCAAATAAAGAAGATACAACACCAAGAAAAATGCATAAACCATAGCTTGAGGAATATTCAATCAAAGCAAAATCAAATCTTGGCAAAAACTTGTATTAGTAATGAACATAAATACGCCGGCAGTAGAAGCATGGAATAGAATAAAAAAAAAACATAGAAAGCAGTATGAAAACTTATGATCAATAAGGAAAGTTTGCAATATCTAACGAAAGTACACCAAATCTTATTGAGCAGACACCTTACTAAAACTCAAGTGATGTAAAGTACAACCTAGACTTCCTTAGCAAGAAAACCTGAAAAGAAGCACCGAAATTACAATATCCAGATAAAAGATTAAAGAATAAAATTAACAAATCCAAGAAGAACTTGAACAAGCACTGAAAACATGCTGGAACTCTGCATTTGAACCAGATAGCATGCTACTTTTGTTTTTGAAAAATCTTCCTAAAACTGAAATGGAAAAACTGCCGAAGCTATACAATATTATACGACAAACCCAATTGTTTCCAAATACTGTTAGAGAATTAACCGTCTTATCAATCAGCAAAGCAAAAGAAAACCTAAAACTGACCCAACTGCATATAGACCCATCTTATTGGCATTTACAATGTGCAAGTTACTCGGAAAAATAATAAATAAGAGGCTACTGCAATAAATAGAAGTTACCAACCTACTAACAGAAATCTAAAACGGTTTTAGGACAAATTGTTCTATTGCCAACAGCTTGATCAAAGTTCAAAATAGAAGCATTCCGTAATAAATATGAATAATAATCTTGTCATCTTCAATTCTCGTATAAACATGGAGACAATCTGCAACATGATAAAAAAAACATTTACCAACGTAGTTAATTGGTCAGAGAAAGTAGATTTTAAATTCTCACCGTTCAAATTCAACGTTATGCAATTTTCTAAACAAAAAGCACTTGAACATCTTCTATTTATTAAACTCAACAAAGTTACACCACTAATAGTTCAAAACCATAAGTTCCTGGGACTCTATTTTAACTCAAAGCTCAACTGAAAACTAGATAACCGAAAATGGATTACTCTAAAAATCTAAACCTAATGAAAACTCTTTGAAGTTACTACTGGAGAGCTCATGAACAAATCCTACTTACAATCCACAAAGCAACAATTCCTACTGAAATCAACTGCGGGCAGATAGTTTTTGCAACGACAATTAGATACTCTCCGAAACCTCTCATTACAATGCAAAACAGTGTAATACTCGAAGACGTCACACTACTAATATTTCAAAACTACAAGTTTCAGGGACTCATCATTAACTCGAAGGTCAACTGAAAGCTACATAGCCAAATATGGATTGCTCTAAAAATCTAAACCTAATGAAAACTCTTTCAAGTTAACACTGAAGAGTTTATGAACAAATCCTGCTCACAATCTACAAAGCAACAATTCCTACTGAAATCGACTGCGGGCCGATAGCTTTTCCAATGACAATCAGATTTTCTCTAAAACCTCTTATAACAATTCAAAACAATGTAATACGATTAGCATAGGAAGCCTTCAGACAGTGGCAAATTTAACTTTTTGGAGGCTCTGGGTGCAATAAAATTTCGGGGTCCCTTAATTTAGAAAAAGTGGTGATTTTTTTGGAGTTTTGAAGAGGAAAATAGTTTAATGAAATTTCTCGATGGTTCCAGCATTACTAACATTTGTCACGTCAAGTTTGAAAATTGGGGAACAATCAACAAGAAACTCTGCTATTAGAACAAAACGAGTATAAGGAAAATATTTATATTAAGGTAAATAAACTTCATAACATAAAAAATATAAACGTAATAAAATTAGTCAAAAAACTAAAAACCTAAAGAAAAGTTTTTTACTCTTCTTTTATGTAAACGTATTAATAAGTGTTCACAATCAACCTTCTCTAACATGTCACTTTCGATATTTAACAGTGCCTGTTCTATCTCGTGAACCGGGATGGTTGGGTATTACTGGTTGCCTGCCATGTCAAACTTCTATGTTCCCATCTCATCCTATCATAACCTTCCCCGATATATCTTGAGCATAAAGACGTGTTCACGGTCTCTCCGACCTTGTTTGTCCGAGTTTGTCGTAAAGAAGAGTCGCGTGTACACTAAATTTACCGCCATACACCATCTCTTTGATACAATCGCGTCAGGGTGCACCGTGACTACAAGCATATACCACCTACGTGCATATACGTGAAGATAAGTTCGCGCTGTCAGCCCATACCTTTATTGCCCCTACAGTGCCAATGAACTCAATGAAGCAAGCTTTGTTTGGCCAATTGAGTTTCAGAACCAAAAATGAACGTTTGTCTGAAGGTAGTAGGTTCGGGTTTCGTACAAACTTCTTTTGCCAAAATTTTAAACTGATGGAATTTATTTGTAAGGCAAATGATATATGTCTTTCTTGAAAAGATTTGATATTTACCGTGTTTAGTTTAAATTCAAAATCGTCAGGATTGCAACTACAAGTACGAGTCCCGTTTTTGGCGTGCACAGCATGGGAGCACCAGAGAGGGCCAACGCAAATTTCTTAAATGGCAACCTACATCCAATTATACCTTATTTGGAAGTTCTTTTTAAAAGAAATATTTCTGTGCAACTCCGAGCTCACTAGAATAAGTCCTTTCGAAATGGCATTAAATCAAACATTCATGCAATTACGAGGAACAATTACGAGAAAAAATCAACCTTACCTACATAGTAAATTTGTCTTTGGTTATTGTTTAAGTTTAGAGTTAAGTTAGGTTAGGTTATTGTATTTTAAATTGTGGCGCCACAAAGGTTCGGTTAGCATCGGCTAACTTCGCTCCCCACCATCTTTCACCGGAGCCTCATGTGAGATGTTAGGGTGAAAAGCTCACTCTCTTTCAAGTCGAACCACCAGAGGGGTAGCCACGGTTTTCTAACCAATAAAAACCACGTGTTTCGAAGCAATCGTGTTTTATCTTTAATAGAACTATCATCAACGATTCTAATATACAGTCCATTAAATCTATACCATTTTTCAGTTATCATTCCATAAACACATGGAACTGAAAAGCGACTTTCAGTGTTTTGACTCAATCTTTATTCAAAAATATTTTATTGTTTTTTTTTGTGAAAGCATCTTTCAAATGATGTATAACTCGATATGAGCTTCTATTTAGAAAGGCCCTCCTGGTGCTCCTTGGTATGCTACTCTGAGGTGGCAACAAAAAGTGCATTTTGTCCTGTAATTTTAAAGTTGATATTTTTGAAGTAGTAGTAGACGCAATTTTCTAGAAACTGCTGTTATAATCTGTTATGAGTAGATCATAAAATAATAAAGAAGCTTAATGTTTTATATAAAAGACCAAATTACTCATACTGCTAAGAATAATTTTCTGCCCTAAAAGAAGTTTATAATGCGTATCACTGGCTCTCGACAGGCGCAGAAAAATAATAAATCAATCACTGTGTTATTGTACAAAAATTGAAAAGCAGTGGCGGCTGATGCAGGAAGGGCAAAGGAGTAATGCCTACCTAAAGCTCCCCAGAAAAATAAAGAATGTATTAAACACAAGCGAGAAATATTTAAAAACCATCAGATATATTACGTGCTTCTATTTTAACTTTCTCGCAAACTGAGCGCTGTGAGCCAAGTTGGCGTTGTCCCCCGTGCTTTGCTAGATTGTGTGAAACATTGTATATGTTACCCTTATTTTCCAATGCAATTAAATATCGTGAGTGCTTTAAAAAACGCCGGCAGCAGCGTTGAAGAGGGGCCAGATTTATTTTGCCCAAACCAAAAAAGTAAATTGCTAAACTCGAATGATCTCAAAATTTGCCGTTGTTTAAAAACGTTTGGCAACAGCAATCTGCTTATAAACTAAATACAATACATGCAATTATGGTGCGGTGTAGGGTACTAGCAATTTATCCAACTTTGAAATAATTTTGTTGCTCTAGCGTTCTTGTTTTATTGGTTTTACTGAGATTCAACAGTTGTTGGGTGATTTCGTGTTCTAATTAAAACAATGAATATCGTTCAACCGCAAGATTGCAGGGATTAAGTTTCGAGGATCATAAGAAAATAAAAGAGCTGGGTCTATTTCGGCTTAACCTTCAGATCCTAAAATACATGTGGTGAAGGGCTAAAATTTGGTAAGATCATTCATTGTAAGTAAGTATCAAAATGCAGATTGGCTATGCGGTTGCGATGTCAGCAATTCATATTCATTTTATTGCTTAGTATGTTTATTGATGGGATCTGGTCCAACGATTGTGATTCCGCTTGGATTTATACAGGCATTACTGATCTAAATCACTGGAGAGTAAAAATAGAAAAGGATTCAATATGTCAAAGGCATTTGTTTTATTTTCTAGAATTTGCAATTTTAGGCCATGTTGACCTACGAAATCAGTTAAGTAACGCTTATCGGATTGAAGTGCTAAAGCGTAATGAAAAAGTGAAAGAAAACCGTTATATTCTAGGAAAACTTATTGACTGCATCAAATTTTGAATGTTTTTGAATTAGCATTGCGAGTCCATGACGAAACATTGGATACCGACAACCCGGGCATTTTTAAAGGTTTAATAAATCTTATGAGCAAAATTGATTTGCTTCTCAAATCACATATAGAGCAATCGAAAAATGCTGTATTTTCTGGTTTATCAAAGATAATTCAAAACGAATTATTAGATTGTATAATAGCGGTAACTAAAAATTTAATAAAAAATGAAATTGAAGAAACTTTATACATTGCAATTCAAGCTGACGAAACCACTGATAATGCGAACATATCCTGATTAGTCTTTATAGCACGTTATGTTAAAGCATCTAGAGTATATAAACGTTTTATGAGATACCTAATACCGCCCAGTCATAGAAGATATAAGTAACGCCTTTTTTTCCTGAACTAGAGAAAATTTATATAATCAAATCTTCTGAAACTCTAATAGCTCAAAGAGATGATGGGGCGGGCTGCTGTTATGAGTGGTCAAAATAATGGAGTACAAGTCAAAGTCAGTTCAGTTTACAAAAGAACCATTTTCATTCATTGTTATGCTAAACAATTAAATTCAATTCTAGAAAGAGCAACCACTCAAAGTAAGCAAAGTTAAAGTATTTTTGGCAAATGGTTCTGTTTTTTCAACATTATTTTCTAGATGACCCAACGAACACAAATTCTTGAAAATTTGGTTATGAAAAGGCTACCACGCAGATCAAATACTCGTTGAAATTTTAACTTCGGAGTTGTTTGTATTGTTTTTAATATAGAAAAGAACTCCTTAAATGCTTTGAATTTATTATTGATAATGAAAATGATAAACTAGACATTCAGCAGTCAACTGGCTTAATAAATTGTTTGAAAGATGAGGAATTCAATTTCTTGTTATATTTCTTTAATAAAATTTTACCACACAGTGATATTTTCTATAAACAATTACAACTAGGCCAGTTAGATAGTATCAAAATTCAAAAATACATTTCCAATTTTAAGAATGCATTGCGGAATATCAGAAATGAGGTTCATCATGATTATTATAATGCAGATGATGAGTCAAAATTTGCACCTACAAAGCGAGCTTGATATGTAGACAGAAACATGCAAATTGCCAAAGAAGTATGTGATGTTATTATTACAAATATCATAGATAGATTTTGTGTTAATAATCATTTGGAAGTTTCTTTACTCTTTCAGGCGACCTCTTTTAAAGATTTTGCTCTAAACTTTCCGGCGCATTTTTTTAATACTGCAGTTACTTTTTTTAAATTAGATTCTCTTTCATAAAAGCAATTAATAACCATATATAAAAGGGAAGATTTTTGTCAAGACAATGGAGTTCTTCACATTCTTCAATTTCTTTTAGACAATCTGTCAAATTGTTAAAAATTATTTGCACTATTCCGATGACAACAGCTGAAAGCGAACGTTGCTTTTCAACTTTAAAAAGAATAAAAACTTTTTCCCGAAATACTTTGGGCCAAGATAGGCTTTGCGCACTATCCACTTGTTCTATTGAACGTAAATTTATTAAGTCTACAAACGATTTTAATAATCTGGTCATTAGTAATTTTGTAGCTCAAAAAAATAGACGAATAGAATATGTCTATAAGACTTTTAAGTAAATATCTGTTTTAGATCAAAAATTCTTTCTTTCAAAAAACTCTCCTTTTTATAGTCCAATTTTAGGTTGATAGGGTTAATTTAGTGTAAGAATAATTTTTTAGTTTTTTGTTGGGAGTAGGGCTACTGGCGAGACCTTCTTTGTAGGTCAACGGATTGACAGTAGTACCTCAAAGGTGATTTGGAACCTTACTAAAATTGTTATTAGATACTTATAAGGTTGTCCTAGAGGTTGCCCTCGCATTTAATTTAACCACGAGCCGCCGCCGAGACTTTGTCTATAAGGCTTTTAAGTTTTAAATCAAGAATTCTTTCTTTCACAAAAATTTCGCTTTTATTTTTCAATTTCACGTTAATAGGGTTAATTAGATGTGAGAATAATTTTTTAGATTTTTGGTTGGGAGTAGGGCTACTGACGAAACCCTCTTTATAGGTCAACGGATTGATAGTAGTAGAAAGAATGAGCAAAAGTAAGAACAGAAAATAATATGACGGTGTTTTGCTAATACTAACACCACTTTGCTATGGCTGAGGAGATTTTCAAAATAGAAAAAGTATAATTAACAAAAAACTATAGATTATGCAAAGTAGGTAGTTTCATTACAATAGCTGCCGGTTAAATGTATTACTTTAATAATTCTTTGCTACACAACATTTTCCCCCTCATAAAGGGGTTTTTTTAAAGCATGGGTGTAAGAAAATCAAAACAATATTGTAAGAACTGTCCAAAGACTGAAGAGGCGAATAAGCCTATAACAGTCCCGCCAGCTCCTCTCCAATTCTTTACTATGTATTATATAGCTACTTATTGAATAAAAAATTAAACACAACACACAACATTTGAAGTCATTTCTTTTAAAAGCAAATAATTAATTATGATGGTGTTACTTATCGGAAAGCAATAAGAATTATTTCTATGCAAAGTAGTTGAAAAAGCTTTAATTCCTCGAAAAAAAAATGCATTCAATGATTGGGTCCTTAGCGGTATTAGTAATAAAATTAAATTTTGTTATTGTTGTATGTGCATAAGCATTGCATTTAATTTTATTTTCTTTCAACTAAATACTATCCATCATATTCTATACTCTAACCGTTGTATGATTATTTAATTATGAATTATTTAATTCATATACAATGCTCTAATGATTTATTTTACTGAAACTCTGAAAAAATCAAACTTGAACCTACCATGCGCCCTTAAGAATGATAAATGTCTATTCCCAACTATAAAAATAAAAATAGCCGACAACAAAAGAACTTGCATAAACAAAAAAATGCACATAGCTTTTTTAAAAAGTAAATTTATTTAAATTTATTATTTTTTGCATCATCAGTTATGGCGGCAGTAACCTCAGTGGAAAACGCCGAACTTCTGTACTCTCTTCTAAAATCTTGCTCCGGAAGCTTCTTAGGCATCAACGTCACTAACCCTCCCGTGAGTCTCGATGATGAAGATTTGGAGGCAAATCGCACGCTAGAGATTTGTGGCTTGGGTATAGAACAGAAAATTCCATTGAAAAATGTATTTTAATTAACTAATTTTATTTACAATATGTACAATATTTATAATAATATAATTATTGCGTCAAATTTGAATGCATAAACGATTGGTCTGTCGGCTTCTAAATCGTACGATACTGAGGCAACCGATTCTGCATCTACCAAAAAACGTTTACCTACTGATTGTAAACGGAAGCGCAAATATTTGAAACTTTTTAAAGATTGCCACAGAATGTTAGTCTGTTAAAAGTTGAATATTCAAAATATATGGTATATATGTATCTTAACCTTTAATGAACACTAGCAGATTAGTTAAACGTAAGACCTCTTTAGAGATCTGAATTTCCTTCGCAGCGTTTGTACATTCGAATATTGCAGAATAGTCGCAGCGACAAGAAATAAATTATTTCGACAACCGAAATGATCGACAATCCAGTGAAGAGACCTAAAAGTCCTCCAATGTTAGAAATTAAGTCAGAAACGCCATATTGTTCATTGCGTTCTAACGTCAAAAATTGCTCAGAATTGAAGTAAATCGTCAAAAGCGAAAGCGAAAAATCTTCGGATCTGTGCAAAACAAAATTATATTTTTCATATTTAGTTTTTTTTTATTAAATACCCAATATCTATGTCGTCTTCGGTAAATAGATCTCCAATAGTTTTTTGCCACTTATATTCACTTTGCGAAACTTCTTCATCGTATTTCAATTGTACACATAACGGTTTGCAGTCGCAATTTTTTTCTATACTCCCCGACATTTTGTTTTGTAACTCAACAGCTGTCATTTTACCTAAAAAAATTTATTTAAGGCATGAAATAACTATAGCAATAAACTTACTCTCCGCTTCTTTCATGCAAATTGAGTTTTTTAAGCCACAAATATCGACGCCTGAGTTTCCTAAAATATTCAATTGTTTTATTCTGAAATAATAAATTTTAACCTGAACTTGTCATGAAAAAGTTGACGCATCCACAAGTTTTCAGGGTGAAATTCGATAAGCATTCTAACATACAATTTTCTTGACTGTAATTATTAAAATATTTTAACGGTCTTTCGTTATGAAAATAACATTGTCGTTTTTTTGGGGAATAGTTCCTAACTTCTTCGGAAGTTGTTGTTAATTCCGGTATAACTTCAACTGTCACTGCTTGGTTTGGAGAGACTCGAAAATAATGTTTACTCAAACGCGGCATTTCTAACGGATTGTGCAATAAAACCTAAAAAAATTTGTTAAAAAGTAAATGATTATCGAAAATTCTTACTCTGTAGCCTTGAAAAGCGAGTTTACATAAATAATCGGTGTTGCTTTTGTTATGATTCATTACAATTTCTAAAGCATTGTCCGCTCCTGAAAATAAAGCTCTTCGAGGGTAAGGATAAACTCCCGCTGTTGGTAAGTAACCCGTTTCCAAGTACCAGTTTTGTGGCGAATTTTTTTTTGCCTTATAATAGTTTTTGAACGGCAGCCTTAAATCAAGTGGATAAGTTTTATAAATTCTATTAACTAAAACTCACACTTCTCCTTTAAAAATTTCGTTGCTATTTAACATATTGAAAGAGTAACAAATACCCTCGTCTGTGATGATGGGGACAAATAGGTCTCGACATGAATAATTTTGACCCATGAATATGCAATCGGAAACCATTTCATCGAATGGGGGTTTTAGCTAAAACAATTAAAAATTCAGTTATTTCATATTATTATTTCAATCCATGCAAAAATATAAAATTTTAATTTTCTTAAAGTCAAAATACAAGTCAATAAAGACGCTTAAAAATTAACATTAAGGGTGCTGTTTAGTCGTCATTGTTCTATGTAGCATACTCGTACATAGAATGCTGCAGGCGCGCCAATGCGTTTCGTCACACACACGCATCTATACGCATGCACATACACACACGCTGCAAATAATTTTTTGGTAGTTCTTATTTTGTTATGTGCAGTTAAGGATAGAATTAAAATATAAAAATAAGAATATAAGAAGAAGAATTAAAACGACCGTTACACGATTACATTAGGAAGACCTAAAATGTATTGTTTAAAAAATGATAAATTTTAGCAAAATTCAAATATAAATGTCTCTTATGGTCAGAACAGCAAAGGCACTCCTTTTTAATAAACTTACCTCATCAATTTTGTTATAGAAATCGGCTGTATCAATTTTAGTGGAATAATCGTCCTCAAACTCTGGCGTCACTTTATATAATAATGATGCATAAGTCAATTGATTCTTTCTGAAACACAATAATATATTTCTATTTTAAATCATAGTACTTTATAGTTAAGTGAATTTAAAAAAGCTTTTTAATAAAGCGATGAAGAGTTTCGAAAGCGTGAACAACTTTGCAGCCAATTAAAAATGCTAAACATGCGGTCGTGTACTTCAGAAAACCACAGATCTTGAATTTCAATGTTATTCGGCAATAATAAACTAACAGTTGTCAATATAGGAATTTTAAAACAGTCAACAAAATAAATAACATTGAACCTGTAGTAATAATTCGGAAGTATATGAATCAATTATTATAGTTTCAAAGTTTATACCAAAGAGCAGAGAACTTATAAAGACGACCACCCGGTTTAAATATATGTCGTGAATTGTCGATCATTTTCGTTATAAAACGGTCTGATTACTTGATGCCGAAGAGGCTAACGGAAAGTTCAATAAAACACATTCACACGCAACCACCCCCTACCCTTCAGTTTAAATATTTGTCGTGAATTGTCAATCTGATTTGTTCTAAATTGTGAAAGCATCATGCTTTGATTGCAGATAACCAAGGCGTCAACTGAATACAGGAATACAGGAGTAGAACACGTGCGCGCGTAGGAAGATTTCAGTTTAAAAAGTATGGTTCATAAGAAATTCAAATATTTGTTTTTTTATAAATTTTCTACTATTTACTTATACTTCAGTTGCAAGACACTAATAAATAAAATCTTAAATCTTACTCTGATAGACTCATTTCTTCTTTGTTCATATTCTTCAAATAAGCGGCGGTGAAATTAAAAACGTCACTGTTGGTTTTTGATTCGGGACAAAAGGTCACTGCTGGAAATGGTAATTCATAAATAGGTGTTTCTTTTACTGCAAAAGTCACCAAAATCGGAGTTTTATCATATTTTTCAATAATAAAGAAAACTATGTATGAACACCAAACAACAGAAATAACCAGAACAATAAACCAAGAAATCCTAAAAAGTTTTAATAAATTATGTGGTGTTAAAAAATTTACTACTCACTTTTCAGTTTTTGATCTCTTCTCTGTCACGTATCGAACTCCATGAATTCCGGTCGATTCCCCGTACTCTCGCAAGTATTTTCGCGACTGATGGCAGAAGTTCTGTTCTTTCACTACATTCATAGTTGCGATTTCTTCAGGTCCTTCGTAATTTTCATTGGCGTACATTACTGTAAACAACAATAACACGGTTCAGAGAGCAGTTGCCTTTATTATTGAAGACATGGTGATGTAATGATGGGAAACTAGTTCTGCTTTTAACTATCAAGGACGCAGTGTAACTGGTTGCTCTACTAAAATCGATCCAGTGATGGACGGCTGAAAATTCCCTACATCCAACTCCGTCGCAAAAAAACACTATTCTATCGATTAATAAAATTTGAATTTTAATGTGAACTTAAATAATTTAAATAATTAATTTCTCCTTTAATTCTCTGCATCTTATAATTGAAATCAATTCCATAATTAGTCACATCAATGCACCAGTGAGTCATTTTCAATTCAGTAAATTTTAACAATTACCTTTACGTAAGCCACTTAAACGTTAATGCCATCTAAAATTACACTAAAGGACGTCCTACGAACACTATCAAGTACAAACATAAAAACGAGCAACAAAAAGTAACGATTTTTTAAATGGTTTTATTGTATAATGGAGCGCACTGAAGTATATTAAAAATAAATTTTACCAAAATTTACTACCTAGCAGTACTATACAGAGTTAGTCAAAAGTATCGAACCAAGCTTTTCTTGCCTAAATTATTAGACTTAAGGTAAAAATGATAATTGTTTCTCATGGTCTAATTTGAGGGGATATTAAAGCTTATTTTTTTACAAAATTACACCGGCCACATTTACCTGAATCAACTTTTTTTTATACCAACGTAATAATATTTTTATTTAGCCACCCATAGAATGCAACATAATTACTGTCAGCCAAATGTCACATTGTCTTATTGTTGTCGGCTGTGAATTGTGTTGGGATACCTTCTATTTCTTTTAGGTAGGCCAAAGTGGGCGTTTACAGAAATAAAACCCAAATTCTTTTTATTTATTTAAAAACCCCTGTAGGAAGAATAACTCTCTACGTTAAAATAACTAATAAAAAAAACTTGCTTCAGGCAAAAGTGGATAGTGCTAATTAAAAAAAAATATATATAATATGGCCCCATATATTTTTTTAAGTCTAGTGGTTTAGATAGGAAAAGCCTTGTTCCATACTTTGACTAACCCTGTATTTAAAGCAATGGCACCGCCCCTGTCTATTTGATAGTTATTCTTCCGGTCCTGCCCAATTGCCGAATAGTCGATTGTTGTAATAGATCCGCATGGAAAGGAAGTAAATTATTTCGACTAAAGAAATCATGGAGAAACCAGTGAAGAGCCCTAAAAGTCCTCCAAAATTCGAAATCAAATCTGAAATTCCGTAGAGTTCGCTCCGTTCGTAGTTGAGGAATTGATCGGTTTTGAAATAAACAGACAATGTCGAAAGGTGAATTTCTGAAACACTAAAGAAACAGAATTTGGTACTATTTTGCAGCTAAAAAACCGTACCCTTTCAAAAATGATAAGTTTCCCATCATAGAGCTTAATTGCTCAAAATCGTACTGGCTTTGAGAAGTTTGCACGTTATACCTCAAGTCAGTACACAAAGGTTTACAATCGCAACCAATGTCAACGGAATTTGATAATTTGTTTTGTATTTGTTCAATTTTTAATCTTTCTAAAAAAATTGCACTAAAAAAAATTACCAAAGCGCAGTAACTTACTTTCCGCTTTCTTAACGCAATCTAATTTAGCGCTTCCACAAATCGAAGTACGGTTATCTCCTGAAAACCATCATTGTTTGAAACAATATTCAGAAGTATAGAGTAAATTCTAGTCCATACTTGGCATAAAAAAATTAATACAACCGCATGCTTTTCGGACAAATTCGCTTAAACATTCTAGTTGGCAGTTGGATTGAGTATAAGTTTTTGAATATTTGAGTTGGCGTTCGCTGGCGAAGAAGCATTCACGTTTTTGAGGTGAGTAGGATTTGACTTCCTCTGATGTAGTGATTAGACGGGGTGAAACAGCTCCAATAACAGATTGACCAAAAGGAACTCGAAAATAGTGTTTGCTAAGACGAGGGATATCTAAAGGATTATGCAACATTACCTGAAAAAAATGAGAACGTCTTAAGGAAATTTCGTTCTTTATATACTTACTCTAAATCCTTGAAGAGACTGTTTGCAAATGTAGTCAACGTTTTTCTTTACGGCCATGAGGACGACAGTTAAACCGTCCTCCAATCCTGATAACAACGCTCTCTTTGGAAAAGTTTCGATACCAGCTGTTGGGCTGTAACCTGATTCAATGTTCCACATTGATTTAGCCCCAATACGATAGTACTTTGAGTAGGGAATACTGAAATTGGGTTAAGTGTGACAATATACTTTAATTTCTTATAATAAATGATTGTGTAGAGATTGTTCATAATTTGGTAATAAATTTTAAACAAAATGCAATCGGTCGTGTTTTAAAAGTACTTTATCCATCAACTTAAAAATTATTTTTTTGATCCCAAATTGTTTAGATTCTTAAAATTAAAAAAAGTACAAAAAACATTGTTTTATCTGTAGCACTCCGTGCGCGCGACAAAGTACGCAACGATGGCTTAACAATTAGAATTTGAAGTCAAAATATTATAAATAAACAAGAGATATTATAGTTAAATTTCTGTTTACCAACTTAAATTACTAGAGACTAAACCTAATTCGAAATAATTCAACTGATTAAAACTCTTCTGGAATTGTTGATTCAAAATCTAGTTTTGTAATCAAAATTACTTACACGTCTCCTTTAAACATTTCCGTTTTATCCAAAATATTGAACGAATAGCAAAGTCCTTCGTCCGTAAAAATCGGGACGAATAAATCTGTACAATTATAATAATTTCCCAGCCAAGTGCAAAATACCAAAACTTCAGATTGATCAGTGCTCACCTAGAAATAAATTAACAACTAAGATTTTTTATAAACACAAACCTACCATTTCAATATCGTCATAGAATTGATCAGAAAATGTTTGATTCGGTCGAATTTCGTCTGATTCCTCCAAAGAATCACACAAAAGCGACACGTAAAGGTAAGTTCTCCTACTGCAAATAAACAATAAATATTAAATATTAATTGTTTCATTATTTTACTCTTTAACGTTAACAGATTCGTTAGCGGCTATTCTCATTAACATTTTTCCAAAATCAAAAATTGACTTGTCCGATTTCGATTCGGGACAAATAGTAACAGCGGGGAAAGGAATTTCGCTAATAGATAACTCAACTTTACCAAAAGTCACAACAGTCGGAGTATTAACGTATTTTGTATAAATTTCATTTATCATATAAACGCATGCCGCCACTGATAGAACCATGATTACCAACCAAACGCACCTGAAATTTTTTTAATTTTGGAACTAATTTGGAAGAAAAAAAAACTTACTTTTCTGTTGTCGATCGTTTTTCTGTAACGTATCTTAATCCATGAATTCCAGTAGCGTTGGAGTATTCACGAAAGTATCTTCGGACATCGTGTAAAACATTGCGATTTTTTCTTTTATTTATTCGTTGTATTTCTCCTTCATTTTCGCCTTCGTAACTGGGATTAACGTACAGAGTCATTGTGATGCTTGCTGCGTGAAAAAGAATGCGAGGTGAACTAACGTTATTGTGATTACGCCTACATTATTCGTCATTCAAGTTCATGATTTAAATTACAAGAATGTTCCGCATTAAGAATTAAACCAAAAATATTTTTTTACAGAAAAATGCAAAGAAATTTTCAGTAACTCACCCTCCAATTTTTATTGATTTACGGAGGAAACAACGAATAGAGCAGAGGCCGTAGTATACTAAAATAAATGATGTATCTTATAGTTAGGAGTTCCTATTTTAGTAAAGACGCGACCTTGCTGGCGAGACTGAAATAGTAATAGTTTTTGCAGGAACGAGTCAAGCATAATAATGATCTTTTATTAATAGAAGTTTTCATGAGTTGAACTGAATCTCAATATTTGTCGATTACACCGCAATACTTTAATCAATTTTCAAGCGAGTAGGACACATTCTGACTACAGCACAGACACACTACTGGACGTAATGCGTGGTTGTGCGCACAAGCGTGTAGGGGCAGGAATTCCACTTTTATGCCACATGCGCATAACCGTGTATCTCAGATTGTGTTACGGGCTTTTGTTGGATTTATTGCTTTAAAGTTTCTACTAAATGTTTTGTAAAAATTGCCAGGTTGCCTTTTTTTACTAAGTTGCCTAAATTTGATAATAATTTTATTATAATATTTTTTTTATATTTTGCAATTTTGTATTTCCGTAAAAAATGCCACTCCCGTTACATTTCCGCAACCAATTCCTCGCGAATAAGGAGTTTTAACTGTATGTACTACTGTTTCTGACTTCGGGGGTTCTGCGCTTGTTTATATTTATGGAAACTTCAAGAAAGAAGTGTTACGGATGTTGGGAAATTTACTGGAACGGATGGAAACGACTGCAATGTTCGAAATGAAAGACAGCGCAGCGCAAGCGTATAAACTCAAATTGTGACTTTAAATTAATTCGAGTGTATCGTCACATAAAAATTAATTTAATAAAAAGTAAGTGAACTATTTTATGTGATGCTTACTAATTGCATTGTACTAGCGTTAGTCTGTTGCAAGGAATATAATAACGTATGATTATTTATAATCGATATACAATGATAATAATATAATAGGAGCAGCCACTGGTTATAATATCGCTACCGTTCCGCCAAGGTTCACATAAAGCACGCAAAAGAGCGGGTGGATGCTAAAGAGAGACGCTAGAGGGCCGACTATACAAGAAATGTATCCAAGTTCAGGCAATAAAATAAAATAACTGTTACGTTTCATGATATTTATTTTTCTGAATTTAAAGTAACATTAAGGTATAATCTATCAATATTTATATTATTGCCATAAGTATCTATTCTTGCAGATTTGAAAGAAAAAAGACAAAGTAGGCTCTTAATTTGACTAGCATCTAGCCAGCACCATATCACACGGGATAAAAATGAAATAAAGGCCCTGGTACCGATTGCGTTTGGCGCCAATCGCTCGACTCGTCTGTGATCTGTCATTGTTTACCGATTTGATCTTTATTCTGTGCCGATTTGTTCGTGTTTTAAGGTGAGCGTTAAGTTCGGCCTAAAAAGGGAGAAAACACGCTCTCGGACTTAACGGCTCCAGACTTTGCTATCCATTTTTTTTGCTATCCATATCCATCTGATTATATTAGCAGAAAGAGTAAAGATCAAATAATTTGATAACGCATTTTTTTGATAATATATTTGTCCGTGGCCTACGTTAACTAACAGGCCGCAGCGCTGCGTTGGAGACTCGCTGTGACGTCATCGTAGAAGTCATAGCGGTCTGCACGAGACTGCCTTCAACGCTGCTGCATTCGCTATTTCGCGCCTAAATCTGATGCAATTTCAATTGTAAAATTTAATTATCAATATTTTTAAGTAATTTCTGCGATTAGTAAGTTATATTATTGATTATTATTGATACGATAGAAAAAAAACGAAATGTTGTATTACAGGTATAAACAAAAACGCTTTAAAATGCCAGGTCGCTGTTGCGTTCCTGGATGCAGATCTAACTACACTTCAGATACGTACAGATCAGTTTTTCATTTTCCTCGTGACGAGATCTTAAAGCAGCAATGGGTAAGAAGTATTCACAGGGAAAATTTTATGCCTTCAAATTATTCGGTAGTTTGCATTGAACATTTTGATGACAGTTTTATTAGTCGCAAAAGAACAACGAAAAGAAAAGATGGTTCTGTCTTGGCATTAGCAAGGGAACGAATTAAACTTACTGCAGATGCCGTACCATCAATTTTTCAAAATCAGCCTAAATATTGTACAAAACGGTTGGTTCCAAAGAGAAAAGACCCCGAAGAAAGAAAGCTGAATCAAAATAAAAGAAATCTTCTAAAACAGGAACAAATAGATGCCGCCGAGAAAATAAATTTTGAAGATTTTAAAAGTAGTTTTAAACTTAGAACTTAGGTTAGATGATATATCAGGTTTTGTAATAATTGAAAATAAAAATAATATCTATTTTTGCAAACTTCAAGTACTGAGAGGTATGCCAAAGGTGGTTTGTTCATTTTCCATTGACAACAATCTTTTAACTAAATTATTTCTACACAACAATCAAATAATTAAGCTCACTGATTATATTGATAAGGATGTAGTGTTGAGAAAATGATCTCAATTTCTTAAGGGCGCCGGTTGGAGTATGGTTAGCGACATTATGATCAAAGATGGAGCTACTTGTAAGCCACGGAGTATTATCGATTTTGCTCCTAGCGATCATAGCGACCAATAGCGGAAGTTTCAAATCAGTCTGCACTGTTGATCGTTGGTCGATATAGCAGATTTCATATGTTTAGATACGCAAACAAAGCATTTTCGTCGGTCATCGTCGGTCGTACCCGTTCATAATACGCCACCGGCGACTTCGGAAACAAACCGGTTTTCGTGCTTGTGTGTGTGCGTAAATAAAACTCGAGCATTAACAGGTGTCAAATTTCTCCGATTATTATATTGAAGTGGAAAGTCGCCCGTAATTTGATTTGCGTGGATGCTAGTGGAGTTTGTTGGGAAGAAAAAGTCTTCTAGAAACGATTTTTGTCTGCACTTTGTTGCTAAAAGTTAAGGCCCACTTTAAATCATTTTCCATCCAATAAGAATGCAAAATCCACTGGTCGTCCAAAAATCGTCCTGTCCAGGGGGTAGTTTGGGGTGATTTAAAAAAAATAATTTTTGACTCTGCATTTTTTGAATCTACAACACCTTGGGTATGCATTTGCTGTAGTCTTATGTCAATATTCTAATGAGAAATATTTTTTTATAAATTTTATAAATGTTAATTCCCAGTGCTTTTATATGGAGCGCCTTAATGAATAAACGTTTCTCCTGAGAAACTAAATTACGCATATCTTTAACTTCTCCTAACTCAAAAACCTGTTAGTTTATCAAAAAAATCATTTCTATAAACATTGATAGTTCAAGATCAAGGATTGCAATGATTTTTTCAAATTTTCAATCCGAAAAACATTATTTGTCTGACGTGTCGAGTACAGCCCAGAGCTTTTCCACTCCAAATCTGATTCGCATCCAGCGCATGGAACGCACCGGATGGAGAACTTGTTGACACTGTTTAGAGTAGTTAGTGTTGTCAGCACTAACCCAGTGGGGACCAACGGCTTAACGTGACTTCCGAATCACGGGTCGATAAGTGGCGCATGTGTGTCACATGCATCGGACTGCGAGATATTCGCTAACCACTTATCAGTAGGGTTATTACTTGACCCGGCATTTACCTTGGACGATCATGAGAAAAACCCCCGGAAAAAACTCATGTCAGGTCAGGCGGTCCGCGGGGTTCGAACCCGGGCCCTCCCGAATGGCAGGCGAACGTGCGACGCAATTCAATTCAATTCAATAAAAATTTATTCGGATATTTACAGAGTGAACAGTTACATAGTATAATAAACTTAAATAGAGTAAATTACATATATATAAACATTTTCTTAGTGAATAAGTTTCCTGGTTCTGTAAACCTTACACCTATAATAATAATTAAATAATTTACAATTTTTTCTCCGGACACCTTGTGCATTTGGCAATCCCGAGCTACGCCCACCAAAACAGTAATTGGGCTGCTAGCGCAAAAGATTACGTCGAGTTGTACATGACCGGCGAAGGAAATTGCTAATGTTTAGAACGCAACGGGGATTTTCCGCTGTATAAAGATGAGGATAAATATATTTTAGCGGGAGTTTCTTAGGAAAAATAAACAAAACCTAAGTATAAATATTTAAGATAATGGAAGAGGGGATTAGGGGAGTGGGAGAGATATGTTCTAGATGAACATGATTAGAGGTGAGCTACTGAGTTATTCATTGAAAAATGGTAGGTGTTGATATGGTAGCTTGTGTTTGATTACAAAGCCGAGGTTTCGTCTACGGAGTTGTGAGATTGGTCGTGATAGAGGATTATTTGGCATTTGATGGCGATAGAATTTATCCGAGAGTAAATCCGAATATTCTCTCAGAAACGGGAGGTCGGCACTTTCGTGGAGATCCGTTATTCTGGTGTAGCGTCCTAATCCCGTAATAAGGCGGAGGTATCGGTTTTGATTTATTTGAAGGGAATGAAATTTAGTTTTAGATACACTACCCCAAACTGGGACAGCGTAGGTCATTAATGGTCGGAAGATTGAGGTATAGGCGAGCCGTTTGTTGCGTGAGGACATCCGCGAATCTTTCATTACCATGTATAATGCTCGATTCGCGGCGTAAGTTTTACGAAGAATTTCGGTACAGTGTTTGTTAAAATACAGACCGGAGTCCAGGTAGCATCCCAGGTACTTAACAAAGTTAGTTGGCTCGGCTTCGACACCCCCTATGATTGGTTTCGTTACAATCTGGTTATTGGTGCGTTTTCGTGTAAACACAATAAGCTCAGTTTTCGGCCCGTTTATATTAATTTTCCAGTCGGCAAAGAAATCTGTTATCGCATTCAGATGTTCACGGACTTTAGCACAAGCTCTATCGGCATTCCTGGAATGGGCGTAAATTGCCGTATCATCAGCATAGAGGGCTAATTTAGAATTTGCGGATTGAGGAATATCATTAATAAAATAATTAAAGAGAGTCGGCCCTAGAACAGATCCCTGAGGAACCCCCGCTGCAACCGATTTAGCTTCCGAAAAAGAATTACCAACTCTGACCTGAAATTTTCTATCTGCCAAGTAGATTGCAATTAGTTTGATCAAACAAAGAGGAATTTTGAATTTTTGCATTTTATGGATTAGTCCCGAGATCCATACGCGGTCAAAAGCTTTCTCCACGTCCAGGAGAATCATTACCGTGTCCCTTTTACGGTTAAAATTTGTTGTGACGTCGTGGACGATTCGGGCTACCTGCATGACCGTATTGTGTTTGGGTCTTAACCCAAATTGTTGGTCAATGAAAATTTTGTTCCGCGAATTGAATGCATTCAGTCGAGTTAGTAGAATTTTCTCGAAAAGTTTTCCCAATGCGTTTAACAAACTAATTGGCCGGTAGCTGGATGCTTCAGCAGGGTTTTTGTTTGACTTCAGGATTGGACATACAATAGCATTCTTCCAAGATTTGGGGAAGTATTGAAGTTTAAACATTGAATTGAATATGTATGTCAGTTGGCAGATGGCCTTATTGGAAAGATTTTTAAGAAGTTTATTTTCAATTTTGTCGGGGCCCGGTGCTTTTTTGTTTGGTAGCTTTATTAAAATTTTACGGATTTCATTGGGATTTGTATATAGCTTTAAAATTTGCCGAGGGCTGATTTGTAAAGGGTTGTTGACAATATTGTGATGTGTAGTCTCGGCTGCCAGTTGTATCCGATTAGTCGGGTTCAAATTTATGGCATGTATTTCTTCGAAACGATCGCCCAACAAGTTCGCTTTCTCGGTGTCATTGAAATAAATCCTATTACCTTCCTGAAGGGCAGGTATCTGTTGGGTTTTTCCTTTGAGAGACTTAATTAGTCTCCACAGGGAGTTATCATCAGTCCGTAAATTTTCTAATTTTTGCGACCATGTGTAATTTCTGAATTGTTTGATTTCAAATTTAATTAAGGAAGTGAGGCGATTTAATTCTGTTCGTGCGAGGGGAGTGGGGTTTACCTGATATGCTCTCCTGAAGCTGTTTTTCTGTCGAATGAGGTCAACTATCTCGTCCGGTAGGTATGCGCGGTTCTTATTTATTTTCTTTGTTTTGCTGTTTTCTTTCTTGGCTGATTGTATGGCAAGCGTGAGTAGCTCAACCTCCCGATCAATTTCTTGGGGACTGAGAATGCTATTGTTAATTGTGATTTTTTGGTCTAGGGATTTACGGAATTTGATCCAATCGGTATGCTTAAAACTAGTGATGTTAATGAAATCCGGCTCACGATCTGGTCCTCTTAACTGAAACGAAATAGGGTTATGATCCGAATTTAAGGCCGGAATTGAAATAGGTGTAGTGACGTTATCGAGATTTTTGCATAAAATTAAGTCTATAGTGGTTGGGGTGCGACCATTTGACGGAAAATGGGTGTGTGAATCAGGGAATAAGAGATTATTGGTGGTTGTGGAGATGTAATTATGGAGAGAATTCCCGTTTGCGTTATTCATATGGCAATTCCATGATGTGTGACATGCATTGAAGTCTCCAGCAATGATCACCTTGCGGCCAATTGCAGTGAGAGCAGCTAGATCATTGCCCGATAGCCGGTTCGCGGGTCTATTATATATTGCCGCAATATAAATGTCGTCCGATAATCGAATTGCCGTATGTTCAATAGTAGTATGACAATCTGCAATTTTAACATAGGGAATCGATGTTCTGATAGCAATGGCAGTGCCTCCTCCGTGATTGTCCCGATCGTTCCTGATGATCTGAAATCCTGGAATATTGAAACGGTCGCGCTGGTTTAACTTAGTTTCGCAAAACATCGCTACGTCTATTTTGTTAGTGTTCATAAAATGGGATATTTCACCCTGTTTGGACCGTAGTCCGTTTGCATTCCATGAAATAATGTTAAGCTTACAGACCATAAGATGGTAATGTTTCTGCGAAGTTGGTGAAGATTTGGAACTTACTAAAAGGGTCATTAACTCCCTCCAAATTTTTATACAGGTCGCGAACAGCACTCAACATCGCGCCGATGTTTGTTCGCTCGTTTAATTTTTTAAGCATTTGCATTAGCTCCATAAATTCACTACTTTTGTCGGATGCATCTCGTGGTTGCGGAGTAAACTTCTGTTGGGGTTGCTGCCGGTTGGAAGGTGCGGGTTGAGTAGCCGGGATCTGACTCCATGCTTTTGTCCTCATGGAAGTCCCTGGCTGCAATGCCGCGGGCGTGGTCGGTCGCAGACTGGGGAAAGTTCTCGTGTTGAAAATGGGTGCTGCCTTAGGCGTAGTAACTGTCGACTTTTTTTCAGTTCTCAGCTTGTCCATAAATTGAACCTTTTCCAGGTAGACTCGACAGTTCGGACTGTTTGCGGGATGAGGGCCGTCGCAATTAAAGCATTTGCATGGCTCGCTGTCCGGTTTTTGGCACTCCGAAGTGTGGTGATTTTCAGCACACTTTAGACAGTTGGGGCTGGAATGGCAATAGGTAGTAGCATGGCCCCATGCTTGACATCTGTGACATTGGGTGAACTTTTTATTTGAGTTCTGTCTTTCCCAGGTCACTTTGGTATAACTTATATAAGGCACTTTTGATTGTAAGTGCTTTATGGTTATTTGGGGTGCCGTAATCACGAGATACAGTGGTCTTTTAGTATTCTTCATGTGGAATACTTTAGTTACGGGCAGTTTGTGGGTTTCGCAAAGTTCTGCTTTAACTTCGTCTGCGGAGGGAAGGTGTTCTAGTCCACGGACCACAAAGGCATGAGTTTTTGCCCCCTTTTCAGCATGCGTGTGAAAGTCCACTTTGTCACGTTTTAGCACATTTATTAATGCTACACGTTCATCAGTTTTTGTTGCAAAAATTGTTATGGATTTCGCACCGTACTTGATGCTAAAGCCCGATTGGAGGGTTTGCTGAATTTTTTGTCTGAATAGACGATGCTTTTCCTGGTCATTAAAGATTCCATGGATCACTATTGGTGGGAGTTTGTGTTCTTTGCGTATGGAGACACTTTCACCCTTTTGTATCGGGTTGGTTGTAGTGGGCTCGGACTCCATCTCGATCTCAGGGTCAGTCTCAATGGCAAGGTTGGCGGCACGAAGCGCGTTTACATCATTCAGAATTTGGAATGAATTTTTTAGGGGCACAGATGGTGAAACTGGTTCTTCTGATCGCTTTGCCTTTTTGTGAGACATTTCTGTAGGATTTGCTTTCCGTTTTGAAGGATGCACTTTTATAATTCCAGCGTTGCTAGAAACATTTGTTTGAGAGAGATTCACCATCGCGATTGGGGTGGTGATTTCGGAGTTGACTCCAACTTCGTTCGTTGTAAACACTTTGGTTTTAATATCACTGTCACTTTTCACTTTTAAAAAGAAACTGTAAAACACGTGGTTAACTGTACCAGTCAGAACTCAGAGCACACAGCACAACACGTCCACTCTGGACGGCTGCTAGGTTGAGAAAAAAACTCAGAGGGGCTACCTAGTGACCGTCTGCGTTGCCATAGAATTACTTTTTAATTTTTTTTGATTTGTTACAAACGGGCACAATTGGAGAAAGCATCGGTATTATTGAGCTTAAAACGAGTACAATTAGGAATGCCAAAAAAAATATAAAAAAATTAAAATAATGGGGGGCTGGCGGTCAAGTTGGCCCCCGGATTTCTTTTTTAGTTTTTTGTTATTTAGAGACTAGCACAATTGAAAAAAATATCAGCACAATTTAGCACAAAACCAGCACAATTGATGCCACAGAAAAAAAAATAAAAAATCAAAAGTCGGGGGCCAACTTGACCGAGCTGCATTTTTGAGCATTTAACACGTTCAAGCAATAAAGTGGCGGTTTATTGTTTCGTCGTGTACCGCATATACGACATGTATATGCGTTATATCCATTCGCCCCTAACAGACCTGTATATCTTAGATACAAAAATCTAGGAATTTACGAAAGCAAATTAATTGCCTAAAAGCACAAAGGCAAATTTGTCAGAAAAAATCGTAAAATTCAATTCACTGTCAGCATCACAAATCTTAAAAGAAAATTTATTGAATTTTGCTTCTAACTAGAAACGATTAAAATTTCAGTTGTAGATCCATGGAAAAAAGTAATTAAAATCTGAAAGTGGGGATCTAACTTGACCAAGCTAATTTGTTGTTCAAACAAAGCAGTAAACGCGCTATACCTCTCAAACGTATTAGACCGTTTTTACGATGCTTGTCATGTGAAAAATTTATACAAAGCATTTCTAGCAAAAAATGGCACATATTATTTGTAAAATGTGCAATTGCAACGAAAGTTGACAAATGTGGTTTACTACACCATCAAGAAAATTGTGCGGTGAAGTGCCAAGTTATATTAAAAACGTTTCTGTTCCCATTTCGGTTGTACGGCATGACAATCAACATGAATATCGAGTTTCGTCAAAACAATAAACAATCTGAGCTCGCTGCTTGTTGAATTGAATAAACGTTACATCTCTCTCGCACTCATGATACTTAAAAACTGAGTGACACCTATGGAGTAAAAGCAGTAACAGGGAATTTATAACAGTTTTGGAGCGTTCGTTTGTGCGGTCGCTAAAATATGGCCTTGAAGTATTCCAGGCAGAGCGCCGCCTGGTGGCTGGAATACTTTTGCTTGTTCGCAAAATTACATGGGATCGACAACTCTTTATATTATTCACTCAACGACGAGAGGCAGGTGGATACTTCAACATTGTGCTATCCATTCTCAACTCATGAATTGCAATAAATCTTTCATTTTCTTTACTTGCAATTTTCATCCAAATTTCTGGTGTCAAAAAAAATCCTTGAAGTGAGCCAATAGCACCAAAGCATCCGTGTTTTTGCAATCCACTATGCATCTTGTATAACCTTCCATTTTCACCAATAGAATTTGTAATATAATTCTAGTATCAGTCCCCTCGTGCGATGCTTCTAATAAATCACAATGCAAATTGTAATTTGCCTTTTAGTGCAAATTTGGAATTAAAGGAAATGAAATATTTATTGCAATTCATGAGTTGAGAATAGATAGCACAATGTTGAAGTATCTACCTGCCTTTCATGCATCGACAGGTTATGATACAAGTATCCAATTTGTAGGATTGAGCAAAAAGACATGCTGGCAGATATTTTTGATACATGATAATCTACTTGAAAGAATCGGCGTTGAGCCGCATTTAGATGATAGGATTTATAATGACGTCATTAAATTTGTGATTGTGATTAGTCTAAAACAACATTGTCGTCGTGTTCACTATCAAAGAAAAATATGATTGAACAGTATGACACCTAAACCACCTTTACCAAATTTAGTAGATTGCAGTTAGAATACTGAAAATGGAAAAATAGTAGCTGTGTTGACTACAGAACCGACATTACCTATATTTCAATTGCTTTAATAATTTTTTTTTTAATTAACAAATTCTCATTTTAGGTTGTACCGGACCGCTATGTTCTTGCAAAAGAAAAAAAAAATACTTGCGTTGATTCCTGTATGTGCCAATAATGGCGCTGCCAACATTCATTCTTTAGTATGTATGACGGAAGCTTTTGACAATGAAACAAGTTCAGATTCTGAATAATTTTTGTAGGTAAGTAAATATAATTTCTTATTGTAATTATTCAATAATAATAAATGAGTATTTTTATCTTACAGACAGAATAATTCATATTATTTTGAAATATATATTATAATTATTAATTAGGTTCTTTACCCTCTGCTTTTTACTCCTTTACTCGCGAAAACCACCCTCTAGGTCTAGAAAATCAGCGTGCTTTCTGAAAAGGCACATATTTAGTAAATTTTTATATTTACAACAATTTTTTTTAAATAAGACTATTCTATGAAGGCCACAAATCAAGTACATACTTAATTTATTAAAGACAGATGAATCAATAATTACAATCTGAATCAGTCTTCAATTTCTTCTTCGTTCCTTCTTATGTGGTTGTAAAAAAGGTAAATCCTATTACATTAGAATATTGGAAACCTCATTCTTATAAATTACAAATTGTAGTAGTAAGTGGTGTACTTTCAGAAAGAGTAACATATAATATGCCGTATTGATTCCTGCCGATGTAAGGGACCAAAATCTTGTCACACTATCGTCAAAACTCATGAAATTATTATTATTATTATTATTATTATTATTATTATTACCACTACCACTATTACGTACACGTCTTAATTCTTTTAGTGAAGGACAGCCGAGGTTTTCCAAGTTTACAATTTCACAATCACTGAGAAGAGTTGATAAAATGTTTTTCTTCAGATCACCCTTTACGTACAGAATTGTAGAGTTTCCTATACTTCGTTTTAGTATTGTATCCAATTCGTGATAGTTAGTGTTTCCAATTTCCCAGTTGATCCCATGATGATTGGCTGTCAACCAGTTGATGTTTCGTAAAAGAGGTTTTTGTAATTCTTGAAGTTTAAATGGTGGTTTAAACACAAAGTGATGGTATGATGAGTTTTCAACACAAACAACTGCTAGTTTCTTAAATACGAATTTATTTAAATTCCCAACAAAACCTTGAAAATCAACGTATACAACCATGTCCTAACAGTACAACTTGATACTGACAACTAAAATAATTCTACAATTTTTACAATATTTATATATAAACTAACTACTATAGTCCACTATGATATTTCTATTTTTATCAATTTCAATAACATTATCAAACTCAGCATAAACAAGGCAATTAATAGTTTCAGGAAGAGCTTCGCTGAAACGTACTTCTAAGCGTAAACTACCATTTCTTACAAGATTCCAATGCGTTGTAGAACTAGCTGTTAAATCAGGTGTTAAATCAAACACACTTAAACAATAGCCCTCCGAGTAACCTTCTCTTGAAATACAGTTACCCTCGTTAAGAAAATGTATGCCTGTCCCCGAAAATAAAGTGTGATACATATTGACAAACAGCTCATTATCGCTAACGAAATCCGGCTGTAAAGGTTTTGATGGATATTGCTGATTATCAACATATACAGCCAAAAAGTTCAAATTGTAATGCTTAAAATTGTAAGGATTTAACTTATAATCTCCATTAAACGATCTGCTTGACACAAAACCAATGATACATCCTTTTGGTAGTTGCCCTAAGAATATGTTATCCAATGTCTTTCCTTGAACACCTGCAGGTATTGTGAGAACTTTAACTTCATTTCGTGTAATTGGGTAGAAGGCATTTGTTATCTCGAGGGCTTTAGCATGAGCAATCAAGACTGAAGGATTGATTTTTACTCGACGTATGAGTAAGGTTGAATCAATTATTTGAATTTTACCTGATTCACCCATTAATGCAAAATTATTCCTTGAACGAACAAGTTTTAATCTTAATTCTACACCGTTCAGTAAAAATTTTTCTTGGTTAAAAATATCACAATGCAAATGACCAATTAAATCCAGATGTTTGCTACCAGCAGTGTAACTTTTACGTTTAGTATAACCCTTATTTTCAGCAGTGGTTTCATCCATTTTATTATGAGTATCGTTGTACCATAATCCACACGTTAAATGTGAATTTTTAGCAGCCGGTCCATAATTTAAAAGATTTTCAATATAGCATTTGTAACCATATGTATTATTAGGTGGTGAGACAAGCTTTTGGTTGAGGTGTACATCGACTTGCGTAAAAAGTGAGTGTAGCATATTATTAATAGGTCCCACATTATCTTCAACGGTGAAACTTGTACCGTTATCTTTGATTATTTTGACTTTCATTTGGATTAATGTCTGCGATAAATCTATGTATTCATCACCACCTCTATGAACGACAAATTCTAGCGGACTATCATCTGTAATGTTTGATAATGGCTTGTAATTTACCCACTGTCCGCTTTCTATACTTGTTTGAGTTGAGGGCAAAGCAAAAAGATCTAGTTCCGATTTTACACATTCACAAGATTTACTATGGAGAAATGACATTTTCAATGAAATATGTCCGTAGCCGAATTCTGTTGTGTTCTGTTATTATTTACACCTAACGATGCCTTTACACGGGGTTGTTTAACAAACTTATGTATTTTATTTACTAAACGCTTTCTTTTTATACCACGATCACTACCACCACCACCTGATAATAACAATTTGATTTTATCACTGGCTTTGCGCTTTAAATTTTGCGTTGTTTCATTTAGACGTCCGTTAAATGATTCTTTAATAGGTTTGTTTTCTGCTATATCACCTAAGAAAGATGCACCTGATTTGAGTGCCTCAATGCCTGCAGTCTTAGCACTACTTTTTACCAATTGCAGAATAGATCTTAGTAAACCTTTTAAAAAACTACCGATACCGTGCCCACGTTGATACACCGAACCGCGGTAAATGGTGCCAACGCCTGTGCCAGCTTGTTTAAGATAATAACTGTGATAAGGACAGCTATTACTCGACATGTTTCTGTCTGAAGTGTAGTTTAACAGCTACGGTTCCAAACTGAAATGGTACTTTAGCACCGGTGTTCGTTCTTATATCTATTTCGATGTTCTCAAACTCACGTTTAAGAACAGGGACATAATCCAGTTGTATAAATGTGTGGACTTGTTGGGTACCGTACATGTATTTTGTACTGTCAACAGCAATAATACGTAAAACTTTTGCTAAAACATCACCAATCACTTGGGGTTCTATTATATCACTATACACAAAAAATTGTGGAGGTACACCTAGCAATATGTTAGCAGGGTGTGGTGATGTTTTATTTAAAACATTAGTGTCAGGATCAAAACCTAATTGTAAACATAAATTGTGTGACATGCTTACATGTTATAATGAATCACATTTTGTGGTAACCCTTACTTTTTTTGATCCTTTGTATATTTCAATTTGAACTTTGTTTATCAGCACCGTATTAAGTGCATCTACAACACCTTCAATGGAATCGTAATCACCAGGTTCTATGCGGTACTTGGCCCATATCTCGTTTGAATGCGTTATATTATTATTTGCAACAGAGTCTATATGATAATGACTTGTTTTGTCTATACAATTGTTTATTATGTCACTACCAACCAAATTTGCTATTGCTGCTCGATTAACATCAGTCATGTCATACTTCAGATACACAATATTTTCTTGAGCACGCACTGAAAGAATTGAACACGAAAATTGTATTTCCGTTAATGCAACAAACCACTCGCCAGTTAAATGAATCGTCTTTGGCAATTATGTAGAAAAAGTTGTCGTGGTATTATCGGGAAAATAAGTTTTTGAGCTATCGCTTAAAAGAATTAAATAAAATTCATTTTCAGTATTCATATTACGTTTACGGCTGAGCCAGAAATCCACGAGTTAAACTTTGCAGAGTATCCTTTCCACTGAACGAATACTTCACGTTTACCGTTTTTATACCTCTTTTTCATCACTTTATCTATTTTGAATATAGTGCTACTATTGTATTTCACCTTCTGTAATTCGTGATGATAGAAAACACCTTCTATAAATTTGTCCAACAAATCAACTAATTTATATACAACAGGTACCCTTTTAATCACTTGAAAAATTTTGAAAATTTTATCACTCCAATTACCCGTATAGCTTTTTTCGAAAATATTTTTGTATTTTGATATTCGTACGAAATAACCGGCCTTGTAGATGATTTTAACCGGTTTGACGTATGTACTGTATTTTATATTATTGTAGACTTCAAGAACATTAGACGGATTAACATGTTTTGGAGCAATTTTGATAGTTCTATGCAGCGAATTATTGTAGCCGTCAACAAAATCTTGCAAAACATCAATATAACGATAGTTATTTTTAAATGTGAAATATTTATACATTTTCTCTTTCAAGGTTTTATTGAAACGTTCAATTACAGCAGCTTTTACATCTGGATTTTGCGCAACATAAAAATATGTATTATGCCGTTTAAACAATTTTTGTACATTAATAGGTAAAAATTCTTTGCCCTTATCCGTTTGTATATAAAGCGGTACACGTTTACTTTCAGAAAAAATCTCCTCGAACGCTGCAGAGAATTCATTACCCGTTTTAGATTTTAAAGGTTTCACCCATGCATATTTGCTGAATACATCTATAACCGTTAGTAAGTAACACATATTATTATTATATTTTTTGAGGCTTCGTATATCTATTAAATCAGCTTGAAAGAGGTCTTCAATATTACCCACAACATATTTGTTACGTGGAAATTTTTTCCGAACTGGTTTGTGCAGAGTATATGCATCTTCACCATGTAACCATTCTTCTATATCATTTACATGTACTTTTCCTCTTAATGCGGCTTGGAGCTTGCGTTTACTTGAAAAACTTGCTGGTACGGATGGTGTATAATAAACGTCATGAATAGTATTCATATTGGAGCTTGAAACGCTCCCAAGGTTATGTTTTATTGCGTTTGCTTCTTTGACTTTTAACTATTTTACGCCTGTATGGTGTACTAGTGCTGCTACTACTATTAGGTGTGTAATCGTTCATAACCAAACTTGAATCTGGACTGTCAGTGTGTTGTGGTTGTGCTTTATTTAAAAGTTAATGATTACTGTTACCTATAAAAGTTAACGGCACATTTTTCTGTTTTAAAACGTCAGCAAAATTCTGCCATCCTGTAGATCTAGCATGGCGTTTGCGATTCCTCACGAAGTCATTTATCAAATCTGTAATGTTTGAACCTTCAATTGGTGCATTTTCTATATAAACAAGACCACTATCATCCCAAGTAATTCCACCATCACGTCGAATAACTTTGAGCAAAGTTTTTCCTTTTCCTTGCAAACCCTTAGGTAAGATTTGTACAATATCAAAATACTGATTATCATTTGTTTGTACGCCTACATTATACGACGACTGTACTAATGAAGAGGAATCTGTGGCGATGGTTGTTGTAGTGTTTGGTGCCACGTTATCACTTTGCGTAATCTGTTGATGAGGCATTACAATAGGTAAATGCATAATTTTTTTATTACCACTAATGACATTTAAATACCTGTGTAGGACCTGCTCATATTTCACCCACTTCTCTCGATCAGAAATCTTTGTATTGTTTAAAATTGCTGACATTTCTTCGTCTAACTTTAATATTGTTTTTGGTTCAGTACATTTATTTTGATTTAAACGTTCTAATACTTCCGGTTCTATCATTATCATTTTCCTAATGTGTTGCTTGATGTATATATTAGTACTATTATTGTTATTATTATTATTATTTGAAAAGACTACTTAATACACCTGTTAATAACGGTGCTAATAGTAATGGTAAAAACGCGCCACCTTTCTGTTCTATTAAACGTTTTCTTTCACTAAGAGAAGTACCTTTAGAGATGATTTTACGTAATACTTTCTTGTGTCTTGATAATCTGACTTCTTGTTGCTTTTTGAGCGGCACACGACCTATTAATGTATTGTGAGCACATTCACATATACAATGTACCAGATCTTTATCAGCAGCTTTTAAAATAGCTTCTCGGTATTGAGGTTTGGTTTTATGTAGAAATTTTAACATAACAGCATTGTTCATCAATGTACGAGACATTGCACACGAATGAATAAAATACAATAACGTTCATCAATTTATCTATTTATTTATATTGTATTTTTGGTAAATATACGTAGTAGGACGCTTCTCCTGGTAATATATTCGTTCTGTATCTAAGAAAGTCTGGTGTTTCTTGTTTTAAATCAAACAGTAGGTAACCGTGTGATCTTCTCGTGGCGTCTGCATAAGCTTGTTGGACAAATTTTGTGTTTTCAGGATATACTTGTCTAGCAAAATGGTTAATCTGAGCTGTATCGCGAGGATTTTTAAAATACACTATATAATTGGCATTCAGTGATACATCCCTTTGACCTTTACCTTGATGAAATATGTTCTGAGTAATATAAAATACACTTAAATTTCTGTGATGACTACCTTTTGTAAAGATATCTACAACACTTTCACCAGACTCCCTCATCAAATCGTCAATTATAATCAGAACGGGCTCATTAACTTTAAACTTTGTTGTATTGGGGATACCTTGTCTAAATTCTATAAATATTTCTTTATATGACACTTTCCCATCCCTAGCATCCTCATTATGATTATACAACGGTTGCCATTCATCGCAATACCATACCACTTTACTAAATTTAGTATCACTTAAAGAATCCAGATTCTTCGAAAAGTTTTTTGTAAAATATATTTTACCACATGCTGTTGGTCCTGCAACTATACATGTGAAAGGGTGCTTGAAACGTACATCCATTACTATAATTATGTATACCTCGCAAGATCGTCTTCGACAAAATAACTTTAAAACAGTAAACGATCCGCTTATA
Source organism: Pyrochroa serraticornis (assembly GCA_905333025.2). Classification (NCBI taxonomy): domain Eukaryota; kingdom Metazoa; phylum Arthropoda; class Insecta; order Coleoptera; family Pyrochroidae; genus Pyrochroa; species Pyrochroa serraticornis. The sequence goes on along the minus strand of HG995155.1, from coordinate 6,283,509 downwards.
TATATATATATATAAACAACGATTATTTTAATATATAGTTTTATTTATTATTATTAATACTATTTAGATATCTTAGAAATAATTAAAATTATTAAAAGTTGCCATATGTTTAAGTTTATATTCTACATTCAACTTAATGATATAATAAAATTTACACACAAATTCATGTGCTTCATCACTGTCTTCAAATATAGTTTTAACTAGTTTATACATAGTATCCTCGATGTTAGGTTGCGTTCCAAATATAAGGCTATATATCCTATCTGTGAAAACATCGAAATTCACAAACTTGTCTTGCCTATCATGTAAAACTTCCATGCGTGATAAAAAATTTGATGCCATACGTTGAAAAAGCTTCAACGTCGCCGCCGTAACACGCACATTTTCAAAGTCTTTTAATTTGGGACTTAATTGATGAAACTTTAACACACCACCTGATAGCATATACACGTTACAATTACGCAACTCGGCTATAAGTTCTTCTTAAGATTCATCACAATCTTTATTTTGAGAGCTTTGGATCATTCTTGGCAGTTCTTGTAGAAAATGCTTCAAGTCTTCAAAATTAAAACTCATAGCTGCTGTTCTTTCTTGATTCAAAATTCGCAATGTAGCTTCGTTGTTATCGAACGGATCAAGACCAATGCTTACGAGTTTACTCCCTGATCGTGTTAATGGAAAAACACGCTCATCGTACAACCTCTTCTTCTCACGTTCAACATTTCTATTTTCAGACAATGCCTGTGTATGTGCTATATAAATGGACAAATAATCTTCGCCTAAATCGCTTTCTTTGATGGGTTCCTTACGAGCACGTTTACCGTATTTGCCGGATACTTCACCATTAGACTTCTTCTTTTTGTCACAACTCATTTCACGTTATGAAAAACAAACAGCTACTATTAGAACTAGCGAAGACACTTCTGCGTTAGTTTACGGTTAACTAAATATTAGGACTGCTTTCGATTCGATTTATGGCAACTGACACCTTCATTTTACATTCCGCAAATAAATGAAACCTTAATCTATACTTTTGATGCTTCACAAAAATCCAAAACTTGTTAAATGATTAGGTAATTTTCAGAAATGCAGACCCCTGTCATTAGTCAATCACGAGTCAAACCACTTAGATAATCTGCAGAAAGGAAATGAGATTGTTAATGTAAACATTACTTTTAATGTTTTCACAAAATTCCAAGTCGATAGATAATTAGGTAATTTGCAAAAAATGCAGCCATTAGACACCTGTTAAGTACCTGTCAATCATAAACACCATTAGGTTATCGACACAATTACCGTAATCAATGCCATTAGCGTTATCAGGGCCATTAACTTATCAGTCCATTACCACAATCAAATCCTCAACACTTCTACTAATTTTTTTTTTTATTGTAAACAGTCAAATTAGTTAACAAGTTAACAAAAGTACGTTAGTATCTAAAGTTACACAAATTTATTTATTAACCGTAGAAATGTAAGGATACTAATTTAACGATAACCTGACATACAATTTAATTATTCTGCTTTAAGTTAATCGGTTTTATCTATTAATCGTTATAAACAAAAATTAGCGTGGTTCAACACAAGAGCCGACGTAGAAGTTTACAATTTTTTTGTCTTTGAACAGAATATGGCTAAAGATGGATAATCCTCGATTATTAATTTTTTTCTAAAGGAAGCTGCGCTAGTTACATGTCCGCTAATCTACGAAGAAGTGCACATATGATGGGAGGGAACATCCCGTCGCCGACGCCGGAGCTAGGTCAGCATGTTGTAGTTTATAAATGTAGCTGCATTATAATAATAAGTTAGATTTTTGCTTTTATGTGTTAGGTCGTAGTCTCTCAGTTGTAATTTTGTTGCTCCGTAGTAAAATTAAATTTTTTAAAAACTGATTTTTATTTGCTCGGAAGTTAACTGACGCAGTCGGTAGGATAGTGAAAGGCAGTGTTTGAGTGAATATCGAACAGAAGGAACCAGAACCGTCCTTCAAGTCCTATCTGTTGGAGAGAGAATTCGCTATTCTAAAAAAACCTACCCCTGAGAGAAGACACCATCGCTAAAAAATTCAATCTCTTGGTAACGAACAAAATCGTCCAGCCGCAAAGAAGAAATGATCCACATCGTCATCGCGACGTTACTGTGAGTCCTTACCTTTTTTTTTGCAATCTCCTAGTTATAAGTTTTAATAATTTAATTACGGTTAATTGCGATCATATAAGTAATCTTAAAATTATATGTCAGAATCAGAATTAGAAATTGACAACCTCATAGAAAGAATCAATAAGTTAGTAGTTGAAGAAAATAATAGTAAAATAAAGCCATTGCAAATTAATACAAATCAAGCAACAAGTCTACCAGTTGCACCTCCCCAAACTCAAGTTAATTATCAACTTTTGAAACTTTATATCGATACCGTTCCAGTTTATGATGGAAATCCGCATACGTTAGGAATTTTTATTGATAATTGTGAAAATATTATTGTTACTTATAGTGACTCAAATAACCAACCCCTTAATAATTTTATTTTGAGAGCCCTTGTTAATAAATTAACAGGTAGAGCCCTTACTCTCATAGGTTCGCGATTAAGATTACGAACATGGAAAGAAATTAAAAATGTGCTCAACCTCAGTTTCGGAGATCAGCAAAATATAGATTGTTTAGTGCAAGATCTTATCGTTTTGCGTCCACAGAAAAATGAAACCCCTTATAGTTTCGGAATGCGATGCCAAGGCGCCAGAAGTTTAATAATTTCCAAATTAAATAGTTTAGGATTGCCAAATGAAGAACTAAAAACTTGTCTTAAAAATTATCACGATTTAGCGTTGAAAACTTCTATCAGAGGCCTTTCTGGTCCGATCCAAAATAACGTGCGTTTGCGTGACCCATGTCGTTTGGAGAAAGCAATGAGTCTGGTGATTGAAGAGGAGAATTTTCTTTATTCCCAGCAAAGAAATAACACGCTTAACATGCAAACTTCTTTTAAACCCTTACAACGAATGACTCCTGCTAGATTTAACAATTACAACTTCCAATCGCAAAACTATCCCAAAACCATTTCAATGGCCTCTCAACAAACTTTTCCGCGAAAATTTGATAACCATCATCAAAAAAGTTTTACGCCGCCCCACCAACAAAATTTTACGCGAGATTTTAATTATCAATCAAATTCGTCACCTCCACAACAATTTACTCGAAGCCACATGAATCAATCAAATTGGCGTGCAAATAATAATTTTCCGACCCAAAAACATCCATTCTTTTCACAGAGACAAAGTCAAATAGTTCGATATGAACAAGCTCATAGATTTAATCAAAATTCTAACCGCCCATCTAGTCATCAAAATTTTAATCACACTAAGCCCAAGCCAATGGACACTTTGTCCAGTAACTCTCGTATCCCTCCTAAGAACTTCACCCACATCGAACTTTTTACCCAACATGTTAGTGGAAACTACCAATTAAAAAATGTTTTAGAAAACCCATGTATAACCCCGAAGAATACGTATACAATCATCATGAAAATTTAAACTATCCCGATATGGTTGACAAAAGGCAACAGCAATTTGAAAACTATTATTCTGAAAATTATCCATTATCAAGTGCTGAAAACGACGGAAGCACTTACGAATCTCAACAAGAATCCCCAATTCACAACGGATTAAATTTTCACGACGTCATGCACATGAACGGACCAACATAATACAATTAAATTTTACTAAGGCAAACTTACCCTATATTTTTATCCCAAAACTAAATGGCAACTTTCTCATTGACACCGGTAGCACCAAAAGCTTAATAAATCCAGAATTAGCCCCCAATTTTTATAAAAATTACATCCATAAGGAAAGATTTAACATCCAAACTGCTCATAATATTAGCTATTACGACGAAGTCCTAGCCATCCCCATTTTCAAAATTTTTAATATTCCAGAAACTCACAAATTCTATGTCTCTAAATTTAGTCAAAAATTTGACGGACTGATAGGTGTGGATTTGCTTAAGCAATTGAATGCCAATGTAAATGTCACCACGAGAAAACTAACGACACCCTATGCTAATATTACTATTATCTTTGAACCAGAAGAAATCAATCCAAAACCAACATTAAGTCACTTAACCATATTATTATTATATCCTCTTGAATAGAAAAAGTTATTAAAATACCCGTTAAACAAGAAGATGGACTAGGAATTCTAAATCACCACAAATTTGGCAACGGAGTTGAAATGCCAAAAGCTTTGGTTAATGTCAAAAACAACCTTGCCCTTACCACCATCTTTAATGCTAATGAACACCCAGCAGAAATAAGAATTAATCGACCTTGTGACATTGAACCTGTAAACTTAATAGATGTAAATTTCATTGAAAAAATGACCGAGAAAAAGATAATTTTTTGAAGCAAAATTTAAAGAATATTAGAGTAGATAATTGTAATACCGAAGAAAGAGCAGCTATTCAAAACCTTTGTTTTCAATATAGAGATATTTTCTCCCCTTGGTCCAGTCCCATTTGGATTGTTCCAAAAAAATTAGACGCCTCAGGAATGAAAAAATGGCGACTCGTCATTGACTACAGAAAATTAAACGAACAAACAATCGATGACAAATACCCACTCCCTAATATTGCCGACATTCTAGACAAATTAGGTAGAGCTGACTATTTTACAACCCTCGATCTTGCGAGTGGTTTCCACTAGATACAAGTAAACCCCGACGACGTACAAAAAACAGCTTTTTCCACCGAAAGCGGACATTATGAATTTAGACGAATGCCATTCGGCTTGAAAAACGCCCCTGCCACCTTTCAGAGGGTGATGGACAACATATTAAGAGGACTTCACAACGAAAGTTGCCTTGTGTATTTCGACGATATAATTATTTTTAGTACAACTCTTGAAGAACATGCTCAACGAATCAGACTAGTTTTTGACAGATTAAGAAAAAGTAACTTTAAAATCCTACTTGACAAATCCGAATTTCTCCAAAAATCAGTGCAATATTTAGGCCATGTAATTACTCCAGAAGGTGTAAAACAGAATCCCGACAAGATTATTGCGATAAAAAAATTTCCACTTCTAAAGACATAAAACGACATTAGGAGCTTTTTGGTACTTCGACTATAACATCATCTATAAAAGAAGTAAACTCAATACTAACGCTGATGCTTTATCCCGAATAACAATCAATGCATTGGAAAACGAATCAATAATTAATGATCCCGGTGAATTTAACGAAGACATCCTGGAATATTTAAGAAATATGGCGGAAAATCCTAATTACCAAGAACCCCAACCATCAATTAGCTCAAGTGTCCCACAACAAAAAATTCGAATTATCGAAAATACTCAAATTAGACCCCCTGATATCGAAACACTGATCACCCCTCATTTTTTTAGCAACGAGACACTAAATAACGCCATCCCAATATTAGACGAAATCATTAAAAACAATAACAATCAAATACTTATTAAACCAAACATTCATAATTAACTCATTGCCTCATTTTTGGGAAATATAATATTCAGAAAATGTACGCGATTTCATTAGACCCGTACGTTCCAAAAAAGTGGCGCGAAGACAAAGAGGCATTTTGCAATTTATATAGAAATATAAAGGATCCGTTCCAGGGTTGTGACTATCAGGCAAACAATTAAAGTTAAAAATTAATTAAATTAAATAGAAATATATTGCAGGTTTATAAAAGATTTCATACACCCTTTGCCTAAATTACATTAACAATACAATATCATTATAACGGCTCTCTTATTGAAAGCAGATAAACGGTTTTATTTCAAAAAAATCCTACTCGCCATCGATCTGCTATATATAATCGTCGTAATCGTCGTAGTCATTACCATAAGCGGATAAGGGCTAAAACAGAAAAAATTAGTAATTTTCAAAAAAATCAAAATCAACTTACATTATTATCGTCCATTTTTAACTTCGCCTTCCCTTTACCCTTATGCTTCTTCGTCCTTTCGCCCTTTTCAATTTTAAATGTCCGTATTTATGTCTATGCTGTCATACCAAGCCACCATGTCAAATTCTATTAAATAAGATTATACTTGTTTTAGAGATTTTAGAGGTCAAGATTGTTCCAATAAACATAAAATTGAACTTTGTAATAAATTGAAAAGATGTAAGCATTGTCTGCAAAGCGTATGGATGAATTCGGCTAGGAGAAACAATAGACTGAAATGTGGTTATAAAAACTGTACCTATATAACATGTAAGAGAGAATTACCAGTTCGTCACGATGCTTATATGCAGGATATTTCTGAGACGAACAAGAAAAACATTAAAGACAAAAATAGTTAATTGTTAATATTTTATGATTTGGAGACCCGACTGGAGACGTCTATAGAAAATTCATTCTTACATGAACCAAATTTATGCCTTGCTCAACAGGTATGTTCGGAGTGTACTGATAAAGCTTATATGACCGAGGGTTGTAATGTTTATGGTGACGAGCGTATCCATATTTTTAAAAAACGTCCAACAGAAGAATTTTTAATTTAGCTTTTAATCTTAATGACGTCATTTGACTACACTAATGTATGGTCATTAAGAAAAATAGTTCAAATACCTTTGATACATTAACTTTCACTTTTAAATGATTTTAGCTGACTTCACCATGCTGGTAAACAATATTATTTCAATTTAATTTTCTAACTAATAAATCTAATAATTAACATAACAGATAGCAGAGGAAAAGTGGAAAGTTGCATTTCAGAATCTTTATAAAACTATAGGTAAACAATACTATTATTTTTGCATTATATTTTCCAACTGTTCAATCTAGTAACTAACAAATTTAATATTACTCATAAATAATTATTTATAAAGAATTAACTTTTAAATATCTTTTTTAAAAAACCTTTTTTTTAATATTTGGTATTTTAGCTCTTAATCTTAATGACTTCATTTGACTTTACTAATGTATGGTCATTAAGAAAAATAATTAAAATAACTTTGATACATTAACTTTCACCTTTTAATAATGCATTTAATTGGATACGGGTAATCTTTCGTAAGCTAGTTATGGTTTAGGGTGTTAGCATCGGTCTATTTTCCGGTCGTTAATGTTCCAAGAATGTATGTATGTTGTTCCCTCCGATTTTGCCCGAGTCACAAAGAAGTTGATCGTATTGGCTGATATTTGAATAGACTACCCTTACCTGAAAGGTATAAAAGGAGGAAGTTTGATGAATGGCGACCAATAGGACGGACATTGCTCCTGCCTGTTTTGTGTGTTTTCCTGTGACCAGCGACTAGTGTTTTTGCTAATGTTTTAGCATTTCTTCGTTTACCAAACGTTTTCGCGCCACGTGTTCTTCGAATTCTTTGTAATTTGCGGATATTGCGCCCACAATTAAGCGATCTAGTGCCGATCAGAAGCGGTTTTCCACGTGTTTACCACGTGTTCTGCACGTGTTTCCACGTGTTCTCCACGTTTTCTTCGAGTGCCTTCCACTATGCCAGTGGAACGGGGCTGTTTTGATGGCGTTGCCGTTGAGGACTTAAAAGTCATTATCCTCGAATGCAGCAAGTTAATTGAGAACAGAAAACGTTCTCATGAAACCAGTGACAGCAGCGACGATGACGAATTCGTCAAACCTAGGAAGACGGCACGCCCCATTAAGGAAACCAAGCACGATAATACCGCCACGAGAAATTCTTTTTCCGCCCTGGATAATTCGGACAATAACGACCAAGATATGGACACCTCGGTAAGTCTTGACGCAAACGATCTTTCGCTTTCCCAAGCTACTATTCAAAAAAAAGTCTCAAATTTCAATAAATCACGCCCAACGTCCCCCGCCAAATTCCGCTCATCTCAAGCAGCCGTTACTACCAACACTCCCGTTTCGAACGAAGATAGAAATGAGAAAATCCCCCCAGTAACCCTCAGGGACAATTCACTCTGGTCTCAGGTCTCGAATCTACTCAAGACCAAGAAGATCAATTTCACCAAGGCCCAAACGTGCAAGGACGGAATCAAAATTTCTCTACCCGACTCTGATAGTCACCGTGACTTGACACGACTTTTTGAGGCTAGGTCAAACCCATACCATACGAATGCGTTCGCGTCAGAACGAAATCTAAAGGTGGTAATTCGCGGATTGCCCGAGTCAACCCCCATCGATGACATTGTCTCAGGATTAACTGAGGTTAAATTAGAGCCAATAAAAGTGGTTCGAATGACACCAAGGATAAGGCACCGATGCCCTTATTCCTAGTTATAGTTAGTAGAACAAACAGAAAAATCTTTGACATGACAACCTGCCTTAGACTAAAAATCAAAGTCGAACCACTTAGGAACAGTTACAATACGGGACAATGTTATCGATGTCAATTGTTCGGCCATGCCCAGAGTCGTTGTACTGCAGCGCATAAATGCATGAAGTGCGGACTCGGCCACCCCTCTTACGAGTGTCCTAAGGCTAAAGCCGACTCCCCTAAATGTGCGAACTGCGGACTAGCGCATCCAGCTAGTTACCGCGGTTGTAGCGCCTACCCCAAACAACGACAAAATCAAATTGTTTGTCCAACAGGCCCTAAAAAACCTTTTACTTGGGCCAAAGTCGTCCAGCCTGCTAACAATGAAAAGCCAGCAACAACGCTACCAACGCCAACGCAAACTTCCCAAACAGCCCCCTCCAAAAAACCACAAGCAAACGGATTTGCTGTAATAACAGCAGCGCTTGATGAAATGTTAACAACATTCAGCAAAATGAACCCGTCAGAAAAAGAAGCAAAAAGCTTCGCAGCAAATATGCAAACCATTTTAAGCACAGCTTTCAACCAAGCTGCTTAAATGGCCTGCAAAATTACACCCCAATCCTTTACGGTCAGTTTTTGGAATGCGGCCGGGCTAGATATCAATAAAAAATTAGAACTTAATAGTTTCATTTGCGAGCATGATGTTGACATTATGCTAGTAAATAAAACTCACCCGCGACCCTGTAACGTTATCAAAATTCAAAATTATCATTGCTATAGAACCGAAAGAGCCGCCGGACAAGGAGGTGGCACCGCGATATTTATCAAAAGAGCGATCAATCACTATGAATTGCCACATAAAGATCTAATAAATATAGAGACAACTTCAATCATAGTTGAAACCACAACAGGTCCAATAACAGTAGTTTCAGCTTATAAGCCCCCAAACAATCCAATAACTGACCTAGACCTTCAGAAACTCTTCCAGGGTAACGCCCCCACAATTGTGGCAGGCGATCTGAATTGTAAGCACCCCATGTGGAACAGCAGAGCCACAAACCGTAACGGCAAGCTGCTACATGACTTTACGTTAGTCAACAACATTTCAGCCCTGGGTCCGCGAGAACCCACTCATTTTTGTACTCGTGGCGTCTGCGATGTTCTGGACATCGCCCTCCTCCAAAATGTCCCACTCCAACCAACAATCTACGCAATAACAGCCCTCAATTCCGACCATACTCCGGTCATTCTTCAATTGGGCAATATTCAAAACGACCTCCCCCCAAGAAAGCCAAAGATATTCTGGAATAAATTCAAAGACAGGGTCGCTGAAACCTTGGACTCAATACCGATAATAAACACAGTAGAATCAATAGAACTAAACACTGAAAATCTTGAAAAGATCATCACACAAGCAATCGATCACTCAACTGATAAAAGACCAATCACTCAAATAAAACAAAAATTACCAGCTCACATTAAGGATCTGATTAAAATGAAAAACCGCATCAAAAGAGTTTATCAAAGAACTCTCGCCCCACAATATAAGCGCGAATTAAACCATTATCAAACAGAGGTGCGATACGCTTTTATGGATCATTACAATGATTCCTGGGGAAACAAACTCTCATCATTAAATGTTCAAGATAACTCACTCTGGAAAATGACAAAAATACTTAAAAATTCAAACGTAAACAGTAAGAAAATTCCTCCAATAAACACCCCCAATGGTACGGTTTCAGCAACATGTGATAAGGTCGAAGTTTTTGCAGACTCACTACAAGAACAGTTCAGCAAAGACTTAACGAGCAAATCGAAAGTTTTGTGAATGGACACCTATCAAACTTTAACACAAACAACACAGATACACTAGAACCAATCGCTCCACACGAAATCAAAACTATAATTAACAACACACCAAAACATAAAGCTCCAGGCCCTGACGGTATCACGAATCTGTCTTTGAAAAATCTCCCGCACATAGCTATTATGCATCTCACCGCCATTCTAAATGCCGTGCTTCGTCTCGGACATTTTCTCAAATCGTGGAAGAAAGCAAACGTCATACTGATTTTAAAATCAGGCAAAAGTCCAAAAGAACCTTCAAATTACCGCCCCATCAGTCTCCTGTCATCAATCGGTAAAATAGCTGAAAGATGTATCCTAAGGAGATTGATAAAATCAACAGAAGAGTTAAAAGTCCTGCCTGACACACAGTTTCGCTTTAGAGCCCAACATTCTACAACACAACAAGTCCTCCGCGTGGTCGAGCATTGTTATACAAGTTTTGAGCGCAAACACAACACCGGCGCAGTGTTTCTAGATGTAGCTAAAGCCTTTGATCGAGTGTGGCACTCTGGCCTTCTATAAAAACTTATCAAATTAAATTACCCCGTAAGTCTCATTAAAATCATCAGTTCTTTTTTAAATAATCGTAAATTTCAAATAAGCATAGATAACGTAAAATCAACAACCAGAATACAAACAGCCGGCGTACCGCAAGGCGCGGTTCTATCTCCGCATTTATTTAACATTTTCATCTCAGACATCCCACAAACGACTTCTGTAGAATTAGCACAATATGCTGACGACACAGCTATATTGGTCAGAAGTAAGCACTCACGTTTAATTCTTGATAAGTTAGAAAAAGCGTTAGACTCTCTCGAGGCATATTACCGTGACTGGCTTATAACCATAAACGGAAGTAAGAACACCGCGGTATTATTCACTCGTAGACGAGTTAAACCAACTGGTCAATTGGATATTTTCAATGAGAGAATTGCATGGAAAGATCACGCGAAATACTTGGGTGTCACCCTTGACAAAGGCTTACAGTTTTCCAAGCATATTGATATGGCTAGAAATAAAGCACGGGGATGTATAGCGCAATTATTCCCGCTGCCTTGTCGTAAAAGTAAGCTCTCTTCAAACAACAAATTCCGTATATACAAAGCAATAATCCGACCTATAATGACGTATGCTTCTCCTGTATGGAGCCACGCTGCCCCCACCCATATTAACAAAATCCAGATAATACAAAACAAATCGTTGCGCATGGTTTCTAATGCACCCTGGTTTGTTCGAAACAAGTCCTTACACAGAGACTCTGGTATCGAGTACATCGATGACTTCTTAAAAGATACCGCCTCCAAATTCTTTGCTTCGGCAGCTGTCCATTTTAATCCCCTCATCCGTAGAGCCGTCGACTACGGAGAGGAGCCACCTTTCCGGCTTAAACGCCCCAAAATGGTGTTAAACGGCTAACATCGCCCGTGAATTCTGACGACGGCAATTCAGCCACAATCTAATTCTCTCCACCCCATAGCGAAATTTATCTGTGTCAAGACAAATGAGCAAAGGAACCAGGTTCCGGCTCAATAGCCAAGATCAAGTCAAAGTCAAAGTCAAAAATGGCGACCAGTTTGACAGTGTCCTCTAGACCTCCCCTGTCGTATACCAACCTGTGCTGATCGTTTAGCAAACGTAAAATTGTAAGTTGTGCTCGTATTGCGGTAGTTTGTTCGCTATTTTCAACAAAATGGATTCATGGGGTAAGTTCAACAAAGTCTCTTTAAGGTCGCAAACATTATATGTCAAAAATTTTCTAGATGATGATAATTTTGAGCCCCATGCGATTGAACCGTTTGGTGGCATAACCAACAAATGGGAAGGCGAAGACGAGGAGAATACCATTAAGGTAGGTTTTTTACAAAAATCACCCCTGATCTTGTCTCCAAACTTTAATTCGTCATTATTTTCGTTACATAACTTCAGCAGTAGACCCCCCCAATAAGAAAATCAGATTGATTGATAAGCGAAACTTGTTGCTCCACTTGTCACTCTTTTCCAAATAACAACAAAAATAGAACTATTTTCTAAAATAACCTCGTAACCAAGCAAAGTCATACTCATTCAAGCAAAAAAACATTACGCAAACACTACAACAATTTTTAAATTTTAATTTCAAATAATTGCAGGAAAGCTGGGAAGATGAGGAAGAAAACAGCGCAAAAGTTGAAACTAAACTCAATAATATAAAATCTAAATCTAAACAAGAAACCTTGGCCGAGAAAATAGCAGAGAAAGAGGTAAGTTCTCACTTTTTTTTTGTCTTCTGTTCTTTTACTAAAAGTTAACGTATTGCAGAAATGCAAACGCGAGCAAATGGAGAAACGTTTGCGTGAACAACAGGCAGAAGAGATGAGCGCCAAAGAAAAGCTTTGCATGCAGAAGAAATCGGACTTGAAAGCTTCTTTAGAAACAACTTTCGGGGGAGATACCAATAATAATAGCGAATCCGGAATTGATAGTTTGAGTTTACCGGAGTCCAATAAAGAGTTTCAAGATTTCACTGAAGCTCTAACCAAAAAACTGGGGACATTATCGAAAAGCACCAAATATCCCAGTTTCGTTGAAAATTTAACTAGATACCTTGGTGCCACAAGTATGTTATTTTGTTTTTCGTTTTTCCCTTTACTAATATTTATTGATGTTGCAGTGTCGTCCTTAGATATTAGGAATATCAAGACTTCGATAGACCATTTATATTTAGAGAAACAAAAAATTGAAAAGGGCGAGAAGACGAAGAAGTATAGGGGTAAAGGGAGAGCGAAGTTAAAAATGGACGATAATCATGTAAGTTGATTTTGATTTTGATTTGTTTTAGCCCTTATACGCTTATGGTAATGACTACGACGATTACGACGATTATATATAGCAGATCGATGGCGAGTAGGATTCTTTTAAAATAAAACCGTATATCTACTTTCAATAAGAGAGCCGTTATAATGATATTGTATTATTAATGTAATTTAGGCAAAGGGTGTATGAAATCTTTTATAAACCTGCAATATATTTCTATTTAATTTAATTAATTTTTAACTTGAATTGTTTGCCTGATATTCATGTTAACTTAAACAATTGCTGGTTTTGTATGGTAGTTTTTCTTGTTGCAACTCTTTACATGCAAGGTGTGTTCAATGGATTAAATGCAATTGTTAATATAATATGAGTATAATTGTACATTTTCAAGTGATATTTTCTTTCCTTCAATCTCAATTATAATTATTAAATAAAAATATTCCTTAGGGACCTCAATTTACAGAATTGTTGTGACAAATAAATTGGGACCGTGACGCGAACCATCATTAACCGCATTTACGCATGCGTAGTGATTGCTGTCACAATTTTTTTTTTCTGGAGCTTCGTATAAGAAAAATTCAACTTGTTCAGCTGCAAATAAAAAGTTTAAGAAACAACAGAAGAATTTACAGTGCGTTATACACTCAATTTATAAATTCAATGATACTGTTGGAATTGATAACAGTAGAAATTTAGTGGATTCTTGTCTTTTGCTCATAGGAACCGTCGTTATTTATTTTGTTATTTAGTATTATTAAACTAATGTTTTCAAAGTTCAAAAAACAATAAACAAAAAACTTTTCTCTAGAATAATTTTACTGAATGGCGAAGTGCTACTCCAAATATTAGCTGGTTTTACTGAAAGGGACAGTTTTCCAACTTTGACCTAGCAAAAAAAAAAAAAAATTGTGAACTAATCCTGAATATCAAATTGATATCTAACTGGAAGAATAATATTTTGGTTCGCTTTCTTGAAATTATTAAAGTTGCTCAAATTATTAATTTTTTTTAATATAACAAAATAATTTATAATTTGCCAATATTACCAACAACCATAGAAGTTCGTAGAACATTTAATCTAGCGAGACATTAACAGCGTCACTTAGGATCAAGTAAAGAATTTACCATTGTTGATAATTCTCCACGCATCATTAACATGGTAGATTTTAAATTTTGGAAAACTCAGTTTGGTCTAGTTTTCACATTTCTCAACATTTGTTCCCCTAAGTGCTCTTAGATGCAGAGAAACAAAAGTTATTGTTGTATGTCTTTCAATATTGAGGATTGAGGGTACAGATGCTACAAGAAAATCAAAGCTACGGTTTAGTCTGTTTGCGTTCTCTCTCGCACGCAATGGCCGTTGTAGATACTACCGACACCATTGGAAATGTCCACCTAAAATCCCAAATTTCTTTGATTATGCCGCAAATTATGGCCTCATGGTCATATCGAAGCATCTCGAGCATGGTGCGAAATGTACTAGGTATTTTGTTGTTTGAGGCACAATGGGTTGCCTAAATCTGGCGTATTTTGAAGTTGATCCGATTAGTGATTGCTTCGGCATTTCGGTTTCCACTTCCAAACTATTGCAAATAGCCAATTTCTAATGATACTAACATGTTGCCAACTAAATTATACGTGTTATCTCAATGTAATTTTTTAAATTTTGTTATTTATTTGCAAGTAAACTCAATTAAAATTTGTTTCATATTTGAGGAGCTGGGAGTAAATTATTACCAACTGAATTTAAAAGGAAAATGTGAAACGACATGCTTTCATCTTTCTACTTTAAAACCATGTTAATTTTTTTGGATTCCATTGTATATTAACGTAGTTGAAAGTGAAACGCGAGGGCATGTTTTCATCTAATTTTCAACGTTTGGTCCGCTTACAGTGTTCTACAAACTTCTATGGTTAAAATGTATGTTAATAATATTAGCAAAGTATAAATTCTGGAAATCACCAGCTCCTCAGAAGGTCGGCAACACTGTTATCGTTGTCGATCACATCATAAAATACACCTGCTTTAGTGGCATTATCTATTTCAGTAATACGTAATATCCAAATTCTAGGACAACGAGCGCGTCACCAGGAAAATATTAAACAAAGTAATACAAGGGAACATTGTCCTTGCAAAAACGCACGAGTCGCGACCAGGGTCTTCTGCAGGAATAAGCTCGTCTGTGCTGTTGTTACCCGATCTTTGTGAAAATACGGAGATTATAGCATTTATTATAATAATTAATTTGGCGCAAGATTTAAAAATATAAATTATCAATATTATAATATCCAAAGTCTAATTGGCAAAATCATTATACAAGAATACTGAAAGGTATTATAAATTTTGCTTTTAGTTGGTAATACTTAGTTACTAAGAAGTATTGGAATAATCATATAAAATCCTGATTTTAAAATGTTAATCCTAATTTGTACAATCTTCTAAGAATTATTGATTAAATTAAATAAATTTCTCTATTAAGTACATTTTTGCCGATGTTCCTCCTAATATTATTTAATGTTTGTTTATACCTAACATACGATATTGTACATAGTATTACCTTTTATTGTAAATCGTTAAATATATTTTTATACTAAACGTTAAAATACGTTACTTTGTTTTTCATATTGTCTTGCATTTAAATTAATAATATTTTCTTCATATATTTGAATTACATCCCAAACTACTATTTTATACCACCCCCTTTTAGAAAAAGGATTTAAATGCATTTAAATGGATACGGGTAATCTTTCGTAAGATAGTTATTGTTTAGGGTGTTAGCATCGGTCTATTTTACTGTCGTTAATGTTCCAAGAATGAAGGTATGTTGTTATTTCCCTTCTTGTCCGAGTTACAAAGAAGCTGATCGTATTGGCTAATATTTCAATAGACTACCCTTACCTGAAAGGTATAAAAGGAGGAGGTTTGATGAATGGCGACCAGTTTGACAGTGTCCTCCAGACTTCCAGTGTCGTATACCAATTTGTGCTGATCGTTTAGCAAACGTGAAATTGTAAGTTGTGCTCGTATTGTGGTAGTTTGTTCGCTATTCTCAACAAAATGGATTCGTGGGGTAAGTTCAACAAAGTCTGTTTAAGGTCGCAAACATTACATGTCAAAAATTTTCTAGATGATGATAATTTTGAGCCCCATGCGATTGAACCGTCTGGTGGCATAACCAACAAATGGGAAGGCGAAGACGAGGAGAATACCATTAAGGTAGGTTTCTTACAGAAATCACCCCTGATCTTGTCTCCAAACTTTTATTCGTCATTATTTTCGTTACATAACTTCAGCAGTAGACCCCCCCAATAAGAAAATCAGATTGCTTGATAAGCGAAACTTGTTGCTCCACTTGTCACTCTTTTCCAGATAACAACAAAAATAGAACTATTTTTTAAAATAACTCCATAACCAAGCAAAGTTATACTCATTCAAGTAAAAAAACATTACGCAAACACTACAACGATTTTTAAATTTTAATTTCAAATAATTGCAGGAAAGCTGGGAAGATGAGGAAGAGAACAGCGCAATAGTTGAAACTAAACTCAATAAAATTAAATCTAAATCTAAAAAACAAACCTTGGCCGAGAAAATAGCAGAGAGTGAGTTCTCATTTTTTTTGTCTTCTGTTCTTTTACTAAAAGTTAACGTATTGCAGAGATGCAAACGCGAGCAAATGGAGAAACGTTTGCGTGAACAACAGGCAGAAGAGATGAGCGCGAAAGAAAAGCTTTGCATGCAGAAGAAATCGGACTTGAAAGTTTCTATAGAAACAACTTTTGGGAGAGATACCAATAATAATAACGAATCTTGAATTGATAGTTTGAGTTTACCGGAGTCCAATAAAGAGTTTCAAGATTTCACTGAAGCTCTGACCAAAAAACTTGGGACATTATCGAAAACCACCAAATATCCCAGTTTCGTTGAAAATTTAACTAGAAACCTTTGTGCCACAAGTATGTTATTTTGTTCTTCGTTTTTTCCTTTACTAATATTTATTGATATTGCAGTGTCGTCCTTAGATATTAGGAATATCAAGACTTCGATAGACCATTTATATTCAGACAAACAAAAAATTGAAAAGGGCGAGAAGACGAAGAAGAATAAGGGTAAAGGGAGAGCGAAATTAAAAATGGACGATTATCATGTAAGTTGATTTTGATTTTTTTGAAAGTTACTAATTTTTTATGTTTTAGCCCTTATCCGCTTATGGTAATGACTACGACGATTACGACGATTATATATAGCAGTTCGAACGCGAGTGAGCTTTTATTAAAATAAAACCGTATACCTACTTTCGATAAAAGTGTTGTTATAATGATATTGTGTGATTAATGTAATTTAAGCAAAGGGTGTTTGAAATCTCTTATAAACCTGAAATATATTTCTATTTAATTTAATTAATTTTTATCTGATTTAAAAGAGGATTAATGAATGGGCTTGCTTCAATAATCAAATCAGTAACTGGAAA
This sequence comes from Pyrochroa serraticornis, assembly GCA_905333025.2. Taxonomy (NCBI): domain Eukaryota; kingdom Metazoa; phylum Arthropoda; class Insecta; order Coleoptera; family Pyrochroidae; genus Pyrochroa; species Pyrochroa serraticornis. Next base: position 6,266,171 of record HG995155.1, on the reverse strand, counting down.
CTTAGATAATGAAGATGCCCTTCAATACCATCAAGCAATATCCGAACTTAAAAAAACTCAATCAAAACTTATATCAAGAATAACGAGGAAATTTCATTAACAAACGAAGTAATTATGAATTACAATAAAACTCTTTCTTTACTAAAAATCGATCAAATATCTATAACCCAGCAAATATAAACAGCACCAACAAAATACTCCACCAGTTACTCTTTAATTTTCAAAATTACTTCGCGATCAAAGATACTCTTGATCAAATAACTGCTATTCTAAATCTAATAGATGACACTTTGACTGAATTGGAAGATTTAGTAACATATTCTCATTTAAATGCTCCTAATTCTCAAAGAATCCATATCCAAGACATTATGTTAATTATACCCCAAGCAGAATTAATATATGGAGACAAAAAATTACCATTTACCTTCGACCCATAGTAATTAAGGAATTTCTACAAATTCGCTGAAATATTTTTATATTTTTCACGTAACCGAATTGTTTTCCTGATAATAATTCCAATTGTACATCCTGAACCTTTCAATTACTACCATTTGTAACCCGTGCCTAATTTAAATCAAACCATAATTGTCCCATAATCACCCTTTCTCATCTCGACTACTGAAGATTACAAACTGCTAACATCACCCTGTCAACACTATCAAGATTGGTACTATTGCTCTCAAGAAATGCCTAGAAGAACTTCTGAAAAAGAAATCAATTCTTAGCTGTATCTCAAGAAAAGTCATCAATAATCAAGAAAAAATAGAATCAATTGACTGCCAACATTTCATCTAGATGCTACCTGAAGACACTGAAGTCACCGAAAAATGCGAGACAACATTATTGAAAGGGATTTACCTCATTACTCTCACACCAAATTGCCAGTTATCAATCCCAAGAAACAAATTATCCACAATCCAAAAGATTTTGGAAGGAACTGGTTTAATTCCACCCTCTATTCAAAATTCCTATGAATACACTAGACCACAACTGAAACCGCTCCACATCGAAAATATCAAACTTGACAAAATTAGCGATCTTCACCATTTAGACGAATTGGAAATTGCCACTTTCACCCATTGGCATGCTATCGGCTACTCCACAACAATTACGATTTTCCACTACTCGACTTTCAGCTCCGCCCGAATCTTCATTCTGACAATGGAGGAGTTATATAATTCTCCTAGTGGACGTCTGCACATTCCAGAGATTCCACCTAAGAAGTGACCCTGGTGAACCTGCAGCCGGGATGTTTTGATTAGAAACATTGCAGTTTCTAATCAGATAGAAACATAGTTTGAAGACACTCTTCGTTTAGCGTTCGCGACAATAGGTCAAACAAATTAATTATTAATTTACTTATGTGCTATTTATATTATAACTTAAGCTTAAAATAAAAATATTCTTTTTTTAAAAATATTGCTTATAATTCGTTATTTTATCTGCACTTTTTTTATGTAAATTGCCTACAGAATGATTTTTGATCCTGCATCCGTTTTCATAGCGCGTTTTCGATTTTTAAATCCAACATTGACAAAAAGATTATTGGGATCACATGTTTTCCACTGAAGAAGGAATACGAAAAACAATATACACTATCCTCTTAGTACTTCGTACCAGGACTATCTTAAAGTACGCCATTTATTTTCAAATTGGAATTGTCCGAATTCCTATAAATTGGGTCGGGCGGGTTGGTCAGTTTTAGAAACTGATAAATCTTTAGGACCTATACCACCTACATTTGTTACTGGACTTGTAACTTCTCTCCATTTATTCTGCAGTGCATGTACATGTTCTATCTCTAATTCCGAAGTTGAAACATCACTTTGACTTTCCGAGGTTTCACTAGCTGCATATGCATAATTGTCCAAAAGTTTGCGATAAAGTCATCTTCATCGTTTCCGGTTATCCGTGCCTCGATTATTCGTTCTCCTTATTACCCGTGCGAGAACACGAAATAATTTATTCGTGCTTTAGGACCAGTCGATGTTTATTCAGAACTCGAATATCCGTGTTCACGTGCAAAATGTAACGTTCAATTCTCACAAGTGTACCAAACATCTTGAGATGGGTTTTTAACAGTTCTATTGGCACTACGCAGCAAAACGCATGAGCATTGTTAACCAAAAAGGACGGGCAGAAATAAAAAATTTTGTCAATTACTACAAAAGTGTTTCAATTCTACTGCCTAATCTACAGGAGGACGATGGAAATCTTAAAGATTTTTACTCAAAAATGCTACTGTAGCTTCAGCAACTTTCTACGAAGATGTACCAGCGTTAACAATTCAGCGATCTTGACGTAAGTAGAAGAAGTTACACCTGGCCTTGCCACAACTGATACGAATAAAATAATAAATAAAATATTATGAGAAATATTGATGTTTTTGAAAATGTTGATGAAGGTAATGTCGAGGAGTGGTTATCATGGAACTTGAACCAACAAAGATATGAAGTTCAAGACGACGATGCAATAATTGAAGAAGTTTCGAGAGGATAAGAATCTCATACAATCAATGACTTAGATCCGAGCGATGAGGAGATTGCAAATGTACCAAAAATTGAATGTCTTTCTTTAGAAGTGTATCTAGATTTACATGGTTCCCAAAAATATAAAAATACGATGTAGCGAATGCTGCTGTTAAACCTGTAATAACACTGTAGTGTTTTTCTTCTAAAAGTAAATTTAAACAAGATCTTTCTCGAGCTCTAGAACGTACGAAATAAACCGAAGCACCTCTGCGGCTCATGAATATAACAACAGTGTATTGTCAAAATCATTATACAAGAACACTGAAAGGTATTATAAATTTTGCTTTTAGTTGGTATTACTTAGTTACTAAGAAGTATTGGAATAATCATATAAAATTCTGATCTTAAAATGTTAATCCTTATTTGTACAATCTTCTAAGAATTATTATTTAAACATCAGCAAAATTGTACTTCATGCAGAAATTTATTTAGTTTAAATAATAATTCTTAGAAGATTGTACAAATTAGGATTAACATTTTAAAATCAGGATTTTATATGATTATTCCAATACTTCTTAGTAACTAAGTATTACCAACTAAAAGCAAGATTTATAATACCTTTCAGCACAGACGAGCTTATTCCTGCAGAAGACCCTGGTCACGACTCGTGCGTTTTTGCAGGGACAATGTTTCCTTGTTTTACTTTGTTTAATATTTTCCTGGTGAAGCGCCCGTTGTCCTGGAATTTGGTTAATACGTATTAGTGAAATGGATAATGCCACTAAAGCAAGTGTATTTGATGATGTGATCGACCACGATAACAGTGTTGCCGACCTTCTGAGAAGCTGGTGATTTCCAGAATTTATACTTTGCTAATATTATTAACATATATTTGAACCGTAGAAGCTTGTAGAACACTTAAGATTGGCGGACGAAACGTTGAAAATTAGGTGAAAACATGCCTTCGTATTTCACTTTCAACTACGTTAATATACAATGGAATCCAAAAAAAAATAACATGGTTGTAAGGTAGAAAGTTAAAAGCATGTCATTTCATATTTTTTTTTTAAATTCAGTTTGTAATAATTTACTCTCATCTCTTAAAAAATAAACCAAATTGTGATTGATTTTACTTACATATAAACAACAAAATTTAAAAAATTACAGTAAAATAACACGTATAATTAAGTTAGCAGCATGTCAATATCATTAGAAATTGGCTATTTGCAATAGTTTGGAAGTGGAAACCGAAATGCCGAAGCAATCACTAATCGGATTAACTTCAAAATACGCCAGATTTAGGCAGCCCATTGTGCCTCAAACAATAGAATACGTAGAACATTTCGCACCATGCTCGAGCTGCTTCGATATGACCATGAGGCCATAATTTGCGGCATAATCAAAGAAATTTGAGAAATTTAATACCTTAGCCACACATCTGCTCCAAGATTTACTAAACGATTTGCGCCCAGCGGATTCAGTGCGGTGATGTATAAAAACGCCTGGAACAGAACACAATGTATATACTACTACTATTTGCTACTCTCTGAGATCAAAAATAGATAATGTCATTGTTACGTTCTTATTTTGATTTTGGTCTATTTTGATTTTTCTATCCTCCTGCCTTAAGAAAGTTATCTCTCCTTCGGTTTTCTTTGTTAGTGTGCAAGATGAGAAAATGTTTATGTTCTGTTTCTGTTAAATGTTCGTATTTCAAGTCTCGCGCTAATCGCGCCCTCTTTTGCTTTTATTATTTCGATTTCTTGTGCAGCGATATCGGCATTAGTGATGTCAACTTTCGGTACTTTTGAGTAATCGTTACTATTCGTTACTTTTAGGTTCAATACTCGTTACTTGTATTCGTTACTTTGATTACTTTGATTACTTTTGTATTTTGTATTAAAATATCTACAGACATGAAAGATTTTCCATAATTAGCAAATTACTTAAAGTCATAAATAAAATAAAGATGCAATAAAAAAAATATATAAAAAATAAAACAAAATGTATGATGTATGTAAACGAAGTAGAGCATGTGTAGGGCAGACATCTATACCATAACATGTTCAGAAATAAATACAATAAACAACAGCACGAATCGACATTTATTTCGGGCTATTTTTTGTGTATTTTTAACTTATGGAATGGCCCAACAGAAGAGTAGTGAAAGTAAACGACGTACCTGGTGAGACATATTCGTTTTACCTGAAAATATAAATTGGTTGGTTGGTTGGTTGGTTGGTTGGTTGGTTGGTTGGTTGGTTGGTTGGTTGGTTGGTTGGTTGGTTGGTTGGTTGGTTGGTTGGTTGGTTGGTTGGTTGGTTGGTTGGTTGGTTGGTTGGTTGGTTGGTTGGTTGGTTGGTTGGTTGGTTGGTTGGTTGGTTGGTTGGTTGGTTGGTTGGTTGGTTGGTTGGTTGGTTGGTTGGTTGGTTGGTTGGTTGGTTGGTTGGTTGGTTGGTTGGTTGGTTGGTTGGTTGGTTGGTTGGTTGGTTGGTTGGTTGGTTGGTTGGTTGGTTGGTTGGTTGGTTGGTTGGTTGGTTGGTTGGTTGGTTGGTTGGTTGGTTGGTTGGTTGGTTGGTTGGTTGGTTGGTTGGTTGGTTGGTTGGTTGGTTGGTTGGTTGGTTGGTTGGTTGGTTGGTTGGTTGGTTGGTTGGTTGGTTGGTTGGTTGGTTGGTTGGTTGGTTGGTTGGTTGGTTGGTTGGTTGGTTGGTTGGTTGGTTGGTTGGTTGGTTGGTTGGTTGGTTGGTTGGTTGGTTGGTTGGTTGGTTGGTTGGTTGGTTGGTTGGTTGGTTGGTTGGTTGGTTGGTTGGTTGGTTGGTTGGTTGGTTGGTTGGTTGGTTGGTTGGTTGGTTGGTTGGTTGGTTGGTTGGTTGGTTGGTTGGTTGGTTGGTTGGTTGGTTGGTTGGTTGGTTGGTTGGTTGGTTGGTTGGTTGGTTGGTTGGTTGGTTGGTTGGTTGGTTGGTTGGTTGGTTGGTTGGTTGGTTGGTTGGTTGGTTGGTTGGTTGGTTGGTTGGTTGGTTGGTTGGTTGGTTGGTTGGTTGGTTGGTTGGTTGGTTGGTTGGTTGGTTGGTTGGTTGGTTGGTTGGTTGGTTGGTTGGTTGGTTGGTTGGTTGGTTGGTTGGTTGGTTGGTTGGTTGGTTGGTTGGTTGGTTGGTTGGTTGGTTGGTTGGTTGGTTGGTTGGTTGGTTGGTTGGTTGGTTGGTTGGTTGGTTGGTTGGTTGGTTGGTTGGTTGGTTGGTTGGTTGGTTGGTTGGTTGGTTGGTTGGTTGGTTGGTTGGTTGGTTGGTTGGTTGGTTGGTTGGTTGGTTGGTTGGTTGGTTGGTTGGTTGGTTGGTTGGTTGGTTGGTTGGTTGGTTGGTTGGTTGGTTGGTTGGTTGGTTGGTTGGTTGGTTGGTTGGTTGGTTGGTTGGTTGGTTGGTTGGTTGGTTGGTTGGTTGGTTGGTTGGTTGGTTGGTTGGTTGGTTGGTTGGTTGGTTGGTTGGTTGGTTGGTTGGTTGGTTGGTTGGTTGGTTGGTTGGTTGGTTGGTTGGTTGGTTGGTTGGTTGGTTGGTTGGTTGGTTGGTTGGTTGGTTGGTTGGTTGGTTGGTTGGTTGGTTGGTTGGTTGGTTGGTTGGTTGGTTGGTTGGTTGGTTGGTTGGTTGGTTGGTTGGTTGGTTGGTTGGTTGGTTGGTTGGTTGGTTGGTTGGTTGGTTGGTTGGTTGGTTGGTTGGTTGGTTGGTTGGTTGGTTGGTTGGTTGGTTGGTTGGTTGGTTGGTTGGTTGGTTGGTTGGTTGGTTGGTTGGTTGGTTGGTTGGTTGGTTGGTTGGTTGGTTGGTTGGTTGGTTGGTTGGTTGGTTGGTTGGTTGGTTGGTTGGTTGGTTGGTTGGTTGGTTGGTTGGTTGGTTGGTTGGTTGGTTGGT